>JAZFAU010000121.1:437500-487500 GCA_037178615.1 Dione vanillae
TATGTACATATATGTGTGTGAGTGTGTTTATGTGTGTGTGTGTGTGTGTGTGTGTGTTCGTTTCTGATATCAAACCGTATCGTCGATATGTACCCAAACTAAAAAATGAATTGTAATGTTAACTATTACGCTCTTTTTTTATTTCGCCTGCAACAAATCATCTTAAATATCACCTAAATTCCCAAAAAATACCTTTTCTCACATTATAAAACCTATACAAATATTTCTTTACCTTAATTTTCATAGACGAACTTTAAAATTTCAAAGTCGGTTAAGCATATTTGAGTTATCGTACTTCGTTATCTGCATGCAATAAATCGCTCACGCTCATGTAGAAGATGTTTCGCTTGTTTTGTGTCTCGTCCCGCTGTGGTTATTGTTTACGGCTCGATAAGACAAATGTAAAATTTTATAGAGTATAATATATTATTACTCTTTTATTATGACATTTACTGCTATGTTATATATTTTTTACTCTGCTAAAAATTATATTTTGTTGTTTTTACGGGTTGGAACCAAGTAAATACATTGTATGTATGTAAAAATTTTTGGCATTGGTTCGAAGAGTAAGAATTTAGAAGAAGCTGATGTGGCAAACGGAACGCATCCTTTCTTTTATTTTTTTTCTTCTGTGACTTAAATTTGCGGAGGCAGACGAAAAGGAAGGTGGAGAAAACACGAACGTAGACTATAAATAAATTTTGTAGAATAATATGAATTAATGAGATACAACAGATGATAAAAAGCCCTCTTGTCTAGCGATAAGTAAAAGTTTAGTTTTTCAATGTTTTTAATTAGCCGTTTGCCATTTTCCGCTAATATTAATAAATATTGATTCATTACAATTTATTGTATATATTTTCCGTAAAAAATTCACGTGAAAAAAAATAATTTCATTTCAAAACTTCTTATAGCATTTTTCTTACATCTTATATCTACGCATTCCCCAAACAATGATGAAGAAGTTTTGGTGTAACGCCGATAGCAGAAAGAACTTTTTTGAAGGACTTTTTTTCAATTTCGCACTTTGTTGCTTATAGTGGAGTAGACAGAGGAATCCACAGAAACCGTTAGAACCTGGTGACACCCCGTTTTCCACCTGTCGAGGCATTGCGTGCTGGGTGGCACAACCCAACGTCGTGTTTTTCCACTGGCCATAGCGAAAAAAGTGAAAACGGGAAAATACGTTTTCCCCGAGTGGGAATCGAACTCAGAAATCATCATATTTGCAGGCAGACGCTGAGTCTCTACGCCACGGCGGTCCTCAAATAAAATAGTATTTTTATATATCCTTCTTACCATACCAAGCTTGATGTGATATGTAGATGAGATATTAAGGCATATATACGGTGGCCTAAATGTCTAACAACTCCCAATTTTAAGATTTATAAATACACCGATAATGACCTACACTGTAAATAAATCAGTAGGCTCCTTGTACCTTGTTATTTGAAATTAAAACGAGTCATAATTTCTGTAAATTATATTTTTCCTGGAAAAACACAATTCTTTGACGATTCCCAAAGATTTATTCAAATAATAAATTATAAGATGAATTTTTAATACAAAATCAGAACACAGCTAATAATAAAACCATCTATTACAATAATATATACAGCAAATACTCTCGCTCAATTTGCCTAATCTACTTTGCGCGATCGCTAAGCGGCTATCACACTGTTAATCCTTTAATTGATGTCGCCGAGCTTAGAGCTGTCGATATAACTTATTTAACAACATGACCTATGGTGTATATTGTCTTTTAGTTATTGGACAACGGTCGGGGGCTTAAATAAAAATTTATAACGTAACACTTTATCCTGCATACTAGGTGGAGAGAATGTGGCAGGTTTGGTCGAGGGAACCTAACAAGTTTAAATGAGGGAACCCAGTGTTAAGACACTCTGTAGCTTCTTTATAATATGATATCTGAAAATGTTCTTGCGCTCTTTCATTATAGTCAAAATATATATTGTAATGTATAAAAATTAATAGAAATCCGTCTTTGGCATATAGAATAGTTCGAGCTTTGCTCGAAAGTTGCTGGAACTCTGAAGCTCCGGAGCTTCGAAGAGTGATATGAAGAGACCCAGACGTAGTACAGCCACTGCCAATCAACTGTAGATAAAAAAAATTGTTTAAAAAAAACAGTAAATACAAACAAACAGCTTTTAGCATACATATTCAACATATATCAAGATATTGTACATTAAAATGCGGAATTAAACGCCGCAGATTATACACTCAGTGTATAATAGCTATATTTTTTACATTTCATGTCCGCTTACAAAGATATAGGCATAACATGCCATTTATAATAATAATTATAGACGACAAGCATAGACCTGTCAACGGCTACCAAATAACAGTGCACGCTGCAGTCGGGACGCAGGCCACCCGTCAATTACGACGCTACCAGTTTTGATGGGGCTCGGAAATTATATGCCCTATTATCATATCTGGATGGGTTTATTTTTGGAAAATTCTTAATGGAGAGTTCTCCATTCTCCAAATTTCTTGTGAATTCGAGACATTTTACTCTGCCATACATACTTATTATTCTTATAAGTGAAGAGTTTCAACTCTAAGTTACTTTTTACTCACTTTCCAAATCACTAAACAGTGAAATAAATCTATACTTGCAATATAATTAAGGAATAAATAGACAATATATGTATATGTAACACGTCATATGTCATATGTATGAAAAATTTAATCAGCCAATCATAATATACAACTGGTAATTTTGGTTATATGGAAACGGATGCAATATAGTCCATAGTCTAACAAAGAAAGATTTTTCGAAACTTAGCCTTGTGATAACTAGTTAAGATACGTAAACCAATTAATATCTGTTTTTTTTAGTAGATTATAATCTATTTCGGGAAAACAGAATGTCGTGGCAATAAATTGTCTCAACTATCTATGCTTATAAAAACATATTCATATAAAAGAATACAAAGCTAATCCCACACTGATTTAGTGGCCCCACTTCAACTAGCGCAGTAAACGTTAATTAGCGTGAACTGCCAATTTGCAATCTTCAATCGTCGTTCCAAGGTTTTCATATAAAGGGCAATGGGCAAATATATATATATATATATATATATATATATATATATATATATATATATATATATATATATATATATATATATATATATATATATATATATATATATATATATATATATATATATATATATATATATATATATATATATATATATATATATATATATATATATATATATATATATATATATATATATATATATATATATATATATATATATATATATATATATATATACATAACTATTACACTATATAACTAATTCACAAGGCGTGATATCATCTGCTATATCAAAGAAGGATCTCATAAAAGAAAATTTTTAAATTTTCGACTGGGATTCGATATATAAGTAGTTTGTCGAGTGGCGTGACAAGGACGTCAGAAATGCAATTAATTTAGTCTAGCAATGAAATAATTAATTTTTCCTAATGTTATTTAAACCCATATCTCCTTACTGCATCACAAAAGTTATCTTTTTCTAAAAAGACCTGAAATAAATAATTGCTTTAAACATTTAAATATTCGTATTTTATAACGAAATTCTTTACATACGAAATACCATAGAAATTTTAAGAAATCCCGAAAAAAATATATAAAAAGTCTTTTAGTAAGGAAGATTAAAATTTTGTTCTGAATCATATTTTCAAAGAGAACGCTCGAGGCAATGCGTTCCAGTTCCTTGGGAAAACTATGTCGTTACAACGTTTCCAAGTTGGCTGAGGTACTAGCAAAGCTACCATTAACTTTCTCCAAACTTCCGAAGTAATAAAATTACACACCGTTAGATTTAAGAAAACCTTTTAAAATAAGAATTGGAATTTAGGGATGCCTAATTTATTTTGTTTTAAGCCATACCCTCTGTTTTCTCCCTTAATTGGGAATAAGTAATTCATTTTTTTTTTTCAGTTATTTATTTACTTCACTTGACTTGCCTTTACTTTATTTAACTTGACTTGACCAGACTTGACTTGGCTTGGCTAGACTTGACTTGACTTGATTTAACTTTAAATCTTCTTCTTCTTAAAACATACTATCACTAACCTTAAGCCTTCTATTCTGTTATTTTTGCAAGTAGATGGTACATTTAAACGAGTAGATACCCCCCCATGGGCCTTGTCTAAATATTTTCCAAGATAAACAAATCGAATTTTATGAACTGCCAAACACAGAATATCCCAAATAAAAACCTAACAATAAACAATTTAAAACTGAATCCATCACTAACTTTCATGCTCCCCTACTTTTCACCCCTGTTTTAACAAACAATTATAATATGCCATCGAGATATTCGAAATTAAACCTTATTACTTCGGGATAAAATATAAGATAGCTACTAAAATATATTGGTAAATCCAAGTAAGGCCACGCAACAATGTGAGTCTTATTGCTAAGCAATAAAGCACTTGTTTATTTTAACGAAAATATTTATGAAATCATTTCAAAGAAAAATAATCTTTAAGGCCACATATTAATAGCGATAATCGATCACTTTATAAAATATCATCAAAAGTTCTTTTGTAGGAAATTGTACTTTATTCTATAGTTGTAGTATAGAAAATAGTCCGCATACAAAATCCAGAAGACGTTGTCTCAATGATTTTTGGATATGTCAGTTTATTGCAAAATCTGTCACTTTGGTGTATAGGGATGATTTCGGCCATTAAAATGTGTAAACAATTTAAATTATTTTATTTAATAAATAGAATGTAGAGTTTTGAAAGGAACAGTAAACTAAGCAAGTAACGAAAATATATAAATGGTTATTATTTTATCTACAGCCATCAATGGCGTAATGGTACACCTTCTGACTGGCACAACGGATGTACGTTCGATCTTACTTGAGGAGAGTAAATAATTAATATTTTATTGCTCTGGTAAGACGACTAAATTGCAAAATTAATAATTAATCTCAGCTCATTGAAATCAAGATTTATATAGTATCTAAAAATTTGACATCAATTGCTTTGAAATCTTATGCTTATAATCTACGAACTCGTCGAAACATGTACATATAGTCATTGGAAAGTGCTTATGCATATAATAATAGAGATTTTGTTGAAATTTCAACGGAAACTGGTACAACAGAACGGAATTAGTACAACGGAATGTAAAATATGAAATATAGCCTATACGTAGACTATAAAACGGTTTTATAATAAAGCCTACAGGCTATATTTCATATTTTTTTGTATATCCTTGTAAAAATATATGTAATGGCCCAACCAAATCCATCCCCCACAATCAAGTGATTGCTTATAGTGGAAGGGCAGATTGAATAACGCTTTGTTTATTTTCCTCACTGCTATATGAAAACAAGGACACTATCGTAGCGCAGTTGGTACGTATGTGACTTCATAAAACGATTGCAGGTTCGAATATAAATGTATAGTTATTATATTTTTAACTAGTTTGACTTTTTACAAAAAAGAGCCTCATATATTTTTATGCATTGTCCATTTTTCATAATTGCTAACCTGTGCGGAACATATCAGTTTTTTTTCGCTTCACGCTTTATTCCGCACACGTAAGGGTAGGCAGAGCGAACTGCAGGAACCATAGGAACCTAGTGTTGAGACACTCCGTTGCTTAGTCCCTGCTTTCTCCGTCCCCGCCTTCCGCCTTTTTCGAGGCATTGCGTGTTGAGTGGCGGAACTCAACGCCGCGGTTTGTCTAGTTGCCAAAGCCAAGAAAATAGAAAAAGAAAAATCCATCTTCTTCGAGTGGGATCGAACCCAGAAACCGTCACGTTAACACTTATGCTTACAAAATTTAAATATAACCACGATATATATATACGTTATGTTTCTCCATGGAAACAGTACAGAAAATTTCACCCCCAAGCTACATATAAATAATTCAGTCAACCGCAACCTATAATTTCCTGGCGTCTACAAATGATAGGGTTGAAAGGGGATGGAATATCAAAAATAATTCATTACAGTTACTTGTGTAACCAGTTGTTTAACTGTCCTTCAGTCAATAGATTCGTTAACTTATAACTTGATGGTTAAAGAGCTAGAACGCAGAGTAGTTATTTATTTCAAAAAATTATGTTGTATTGAGTGTTATAAGTTACTTAATTACTACTTGTTGCACTCAAAAATAGCATTAAGTATTATTACTGGTTACTAAAAATGATAAAATATAGTTTTAGTTTTAAGTTACTTTGTGGACCACTTGCCTTAAACATAAGGTAGGACAGAGATACTTCCAAATCATGAATTTATTTTATTTAAAAAAACTTAATATATTAAGCAATCAATTTTAAATATAAAATATATTAAATACGGAGAAAGTAGGGACTAAGCAACGGAGTGTCTTAACACTAGGTTCCCACAGTCCCTGCAGTTTCCTCTGCCTACCCTGCCATGTACGAGATAAAGCGTGAGGCTAAAAAAAAAATTAAATCTATATTAAAATTAATTTCTAGATATATAAATATTATACATATATACATAATACAACACATGTAGTTTTACAATTACCGGATTAAAAACTATATCTCTTCTACAGCTTGTATATATTTCATTTCATCAAAAAAAAGTTCTTACATAATTGTGAAATTATTTTCACACACCTTATTATATGTCACAAGATGCAAATATGAATCATTAATCATTAATTGTTCCTACAATTAATGATTATTACGATAATTAATGATTAATTATATGCGTATTCATTTTTGTCAATAATCTTCTAGGTTACCTTTCTATTTCCTTCAATAGTAACTTTCTCTTAAAAAAATCAATAAGTCATCGTGATGCATCATTTACCACGTTAAATTCTCATACGTTATTTAATTGTAAAATCACGGCACTTACGAAACTAGGGCGTACAGTGTTTAGTACTCTTTTCTCCAACAAGATGTTAAAAGATCTGTAGGTCATTTTAGACATGTACCATAAGGTACATTTGAATATTAATGTTAATTAGTTTCTAATGGTAATTAACTCCATTTTTGCCGCCTAAATAAATTTTTGTAGATAAACTAAGCTGTTATATGATGTTACGTTAATATTATGTACGAATATAAATACATAAAACAAAATCTATTTTTTTTTATTTCATTCTTTCTTAATTTACATGTTCTTAGCACAGTACAAGTACTTATATTGCATTTTACTTTCGCTTCCGGATGTTTAAGGACACTGCCTTACTTGCATATATTTTCTGCTGCAATTGATATCCTGCATACAGCAGATTTCTAGAAAATTAAGAGCTTCTCTTTCCTGCATTAAATTATACAAGTTATTTAAGAAAATGCAAGTTATTTGCCAATGCAATTATACAAGTTATTTTCTCTATGCCGTCATGGCCTAGAGGCGTAGAGTCTGCCAGTAAACTCGACGGTTTATGAGTTTGGGGCATGGATTTTCCTATTTCCATTTTCTTCACTCAATAGCCATAGCGTGGCGTTGAGTTCTGCCACTCAAAAAGACGGAAAGCAGGGGACAGATTGTCTTAACTTTGGGTTCCCACGGTTCCTGCGGTTCCCTATGCCTTCCTGTTACGTGCAGGGTAAAGCGTGAAGCTAATAATAATAAAATATTTAACATAATATTGTATATATTTCACCTCTCACTAAGCTATGTTTAAGATTTATGAGGATTATAGAGAGCATGCATGAAATTTAAAAAAATATATTAGTAAAAAATTGCTACTTTTTAAGTTTTCAAGGCAAGTAAGGAGAAATCCAACAAAGAAATACTTCAATGGCCATTGTAAGGGTTATACGAAGATAATTCTGTAGTTTACTTCTCGTAAAACATTTTCGATATGTTGTGGTCAAAATACTGTGACACACTAAACGACTAATACTATATAGCTTTTAAATATCACCATTATATTATTAGGGTAGGATATATATATATATATATATATATATATATATATATATATATATATATATATATATATATATATATATATATATATATATATATATATATATATATATATATATATATATATATATATATATATATATATATATATATATATATATATATATATATATATATATATATATATATATATATATATATATATATATATATATATATATATATATATATATATTAATTTTAATAAAGTTTTGTGTTTTTATTAATTAAAAAAACTATATTTTATAATTCTCATATTTTATATAAAACTAATTACACTTTTACATTTTTCCCAAATCGATTACGATTTTACGGCGAATACCTTACCTAGCAAATATTATGGTGTCATACGATAAAAAGTGGATATCACAGTCTTGCATATGCTATGTTGTTTACGTAAATGTTGAAACGATTGAGGGTTGGTACCAAGAGCTGGCAATTTCCTCGCTCAGCGTATCAGTTTAGCGATACAGCGGTGAAATGTTGCCAGAATCTTTGTGGCTTATTACCACGTAGCTCATACTTTATGAATATATTTTTATATATATTTTTTTTTTTTAGCTTCACGCTTTATCCCGCACATGGCAGGGTAGGCAGAGGGAACTGCAGGAACCATACGAACCTAGTGTTAAGACACTCTTTTGCTTAGTCCCTGCTTTCTCCGTCCCCGCTTTCCGCCGTTTTCGAGGCATTACGTATTGAGTGGCGGAACTCAACGCCGCGCTTTGCCTTAGATGCCAGAGCGAAGAAAATGGAAATAGAAAAATCCATCTTCCCCGACTGGGAATCGAACCCAGTAACCGTCACGTTACAGGCAGACGTTGCGCCTCTGCGCCACGACGGTCCTTTTTACATATTTTAAATTATTTTTTATTTGTGTCGATTAATATTAAATACTGCATTATTTTACATATTGTCATTGTACTTATACCTTTTTTGTTTTAATGAATATAGTTATTTTATTATTTGTCTATGACTGACCTACGAAATGCAAATATAAAAACAAATATATGTAATTACACTAAACTATATACGTCATATACCTTGAAAATATATATTATAAAACAAAAAAATATATATCCTCTCGTTTCAAACATTTATATATATGTACTTATATAAAAATGTAGCTGATTTATCTGGAAGTTCAACTTTAAACCATAGTCGGCCGGTCGTAAAACGTCTTCCATGTATTGCGGACAACATTGTTCATTTCACTTCTGAATGGGAACAGTAAGGCAATTTTGTAAGCAACGCGAATCTTTTACATCGAAAATTGTATTTCATTGGATATTTTACTGCTTAGCTTTTGTGATAAAGATATAAAAGCTTTGACTTTGATTTTCAAAGCTTAAAAAGCTTGAATGACGTCATTTTCTTTTACATACATACAGAAGAAATTGTAACTGGAATTATTATTTAGTATACATATGAATTTTATTTTTGTTAATAAAGACCAAACAAGATCTATAAAATTTAGTGATGGAAATATTATAAACTACATGAAATAAGGAAAATCAACGAACGCGTCTGGATGAAGGTTTTGGAACAGCTGATGTAGAACCAAAATAGATAAGCTGAAAAATAAGTAAAAATACCTTTAACAATAACTACTAAGCGTAATAAGTAGTTTTTAATGTCATGTAAAAACCTAATAACTTCAAGAGCCTTAAAGAAATAGGATAACAGGTTCGTAGGTAATCTAAGATTATAAAATTCACTCCTATGAAGTTGTGGACTTCTATTAGCTCAAAATAGTGCTTTATTCAGTGGACCAATAAACATACGTTTAAACATATGACTGCTTGTTATAATCTAATTATTAAATAAAAACAATAAATCGAAAATATTTACTCTAATACAATAACAATTCTCTTTATAAATTTTGAAACACGTTTCTAAATAAAAATTCAATATTTCATATCACATTCTATTTACTTTTCAATAGAAAATGATAACTTAAATGAAGAAGAAAAATCCAAACAAATGAATCTCGCTGCACAATTATACTCCGCGGCAACTTCAACAATAACTCGTAGTATAAAAGAATTAATAAAATTGTTAATAAACTTGTCACGCTAACGTCGAAAGTTAATTTCCGGTTTCGTCCTCTTGATGTGTATTTTACTTTTGTACTAATGGAATATTGTGGAGCCGTCTTACTGTAAATGTGACAGTCGTGGGTTCGATTTCCACTCGGTTCAACGTACAATGTCTTAACACTACGTTCCCTTTCTATAATAGCGTACTTTGTTTTCTATATTTGGTATTATTTAGATTTTACCTATTACGTTTTATATTTCTTCTTATTTTAGGCCCTTCACAGCTATTTCACTGATATTTCGTCTTACCATAGTGATAAAATGAATTTACCTCAAGAGAATTGAATCCATGATATTTGCGCCTAATACACGACGTACATACAATCATAAATACTAGTATTTTAAAGTTCGGATCAGTTTTTTGTTATTCCATTTCCACCAGCTCAGTCAAAGTGACAGTGTGTATGAAGAAAAATTACTGCTTTATTTGGCTAGCTCTCGTGACATGTTTGCCGTTGGGGTGGTAGAAAAATCTTTCCATTTTACGTGGTCCGCACCCTATAATTCTTTGTGGAATTTCGACTTGAACACGTCTGTTCTAAAGTGCATACTAGTGATTTACTTCGATTTCGAAAATTTATGACAAAAATAATGAAATATATGTATATATAATTTGTTTATACGTAAAGAAATAAAATATTTCATATCGTACATATACGCTTGTTACAGGTTCGATTAACTCTTAGGGAAATATTTTATATTTACTAAATAAAGTGTTATCTTAATAATCGCGTACAGTCACATCCCAAGTCCCAACAGCTTCTTTATTAATAAAGTAATTTACGTACATTTTCAAATACTACAGACATCAAATTACAAATGATTAGTTAGAAGGGCCATCATTATCGTCTTATATCTTTAATCAATTTACATCAATGAATGGTATTAGTTAGTGAATTCAAAGCCGGATTTTGAATCTCCATGATTGCATTTCCATGCCCCCTGGTATGATACTCTTATTAAGGGATTTATTTTGGGTTACGAAATTATTATTTATAAGTATATGTCGACGTTTGGCCAGGGTTTAAAATAACATAGTAATATCAAATATTTTTACGATTTTTAAAGTGTTAATCCACACTGAGGATAGAAAAAATACTTAAAGAATATATGTAAAAATTTGAATGCAGCGGGACTCGATCCCGCGTCCTCCTGCGAACCGTGCAAGCGTTCTCACCACTGAGCCATATGTTCTTCAGGTATAGTAATATCAAATTTACATAATTTAGTACTTTTTATGTAATGACATTCTGATATTTCTGTTCAATATTTAAAAATAATATTTAAAGAACTTCACTTTACAAATGAGTTTTATTGATTTGAATAATTAAACATTTATTAAAATTAAAATTTATTCTTTTGAAAGTACTTTGTTTGTAAAATAAAGTTTGTTGTCACGAAAGTATTTAGTATTGAAATACTAAATACTTTGATAACAATAAAATCATTAAATGTATATTGATTTGCGCCTATATACGAGGGCCAAATTGAAAGTTTTTAGAACTGGCAACTTAAAAGCATTATATTAAAAAAATGAGTTTAAATTTTGAAAATAGAACTCTTTACCAATAATATTGAGTATACATTTCATTCATTTGTTATTTGTTTTACGATTTGGCGGCAAATTGAAAACTGTCTGTGCACGTCGGAATGAATTTAAGCCGAGAAAATTTTCGTGCAATGATTTTTTATGACTTTCGATGTCATATAAGTCAACAAGAAAGTTATGATAGACTTCGATTGGCTTTTCACGATGAAGCCCCATCTCGTGCCATAGTTTACAACTGGTTTAATGAATTCAAACGTGGTCGAACTAATCTCACCGATGATTTGCGTGAGGGACGGCCTTCTACAGCGACGACTGAAGACAATATCAGTGTTGTGCGGCGTATGATAAAGACTGACCAAAGAGTGACCTATCAGCAGATTCGGACAAGTCTAGGCATAGGTATGAGTCAAGTGCACAAAATCTTCAATGAACATTTAGCGGTCAGGAAGCTTTGTGCCTGCTGGATACCGCATAATTTGACCGAGGCTCAAAAACTCCGCCGCGTTGATTGGTGCCAAGAAATGATCCAAAAATTTAACGGAGGTGACTCAAATGCTGTGTTCGACATACTAACGGGTGACGAAAGCTGGATTTACTGTTATGATCCGGAAACCAAACCGAAGAGTTGCCATCTAAAGTTAAGAGAGGTCGAAGTGTTGGAAAAAAGATGGTGGCCTCGTTCTTCGGAAAGACAGGTCATTACGCGACAGTTGTCTTAGAGGATCAGAAACCGGATAATGCAGAGTGGTACACTAACAACTGTTTGCCACTTGTCTTGGAAAAAGTTCGAGAGAAACGACCTCGCAGCAGGATCTTCCTTCGTCACGAAAATGCCTCGTCGCACACCGCCAGGCAAACAATCGACTATTTGGCGACCTTAGACGTGGAATTACTGGGTCACCCGCCGTATAGCCCCGACCTCGCACCCTGTGATTTTTATTTATTCCCGAAAATAAAAGAAAAACTTCGAGGAAAACATTTTATGGACGCCGAAGAAGCAGTGGCTGCGTTTCAAAACGCCGTTGAAGAGACCCCTAAGGCCGAGTGGGCAAGGTGCTTTTCTCAATGGTTCCATCGAATGCAGTGATGTATTGAAAAGTTATAATAATACTAATAACTTGCTAGAATGCTTAGTTTTTGATTTTCTAAGAACTTTCAGTTTGACCCTCGTACATATGTATAATGTATAATTTTTAAAGGTGTACTTAGTTATGGATTTGATTGAAAATGGAGAACAGTATAAAAACTAGGTCGAAGAAGCTGTTTTTATTGCTTACATTTATTAATTTAATTAGTGAGCTCTGTGTGATTGATCAAAAATTCAAAATAAGTTATACTAATTTCGTCGAATTTCATATTTTTCACATGGAGACCGTAGTAGCGTAGTGGAGCTAACATTAAATGAGCTATCTATGGGTTCAATTCTGACCTAATCCTAATATATTTAATTTATTCACTCTGGTAAGTAGACTCGAAATATCTCAATAGTGAGTGAGTAAAGAACTGTTTTAACATTAGTAAAAATAGTAAAAAATTTAAAAAAAAGTAAACCTAGCTATATATTTATATTAAGGAACAGATATAAAAGCTCTAAAAGCTTTGACTACAAAAAATAATATTCACATCATCATTGTCATATAAATTGTGAATTGCTCATTTAGGACAAAGCTTTAAAAACAAGTTAATAAATTCATTTTAATTAAGATCTCTTCAAATTTAACATTCTTTAAGTATCTTGTTTCAATACACGACAGAGCTTTTATCTTAATTCCACAAAGCTTTTAAAGTTGCGTACACCTTTCGCAATAAAAGTCAATTTGAAGTCACTAGTATTGAGATCTCTCTTTAACTTCATAAATGCCACATAAAATGTTTAATTTACGAATACATTCGTCGTAACGTATGATATGTGTACAACTGTACGGTGACGTTTACGCGAGGGCATAAACATTTGATGACGATTTTGAAAGCCAATATGACATAAATGACTTGTATTTCAAATTGTTATCTTAAAATAAATTATGATTTTTTGATGGTTATTTGCTTAAATCTTATTATGGATGTTTATACTTAAATTATTATCTTTCTTAGCTCTCTTTCTGTTAAGGTCCACCGACCCTGATGTTGTCTAAGCACTATATATATAGATATATATATATATATATATATATATATATATATATATATATATATATATATATATATATATATATATATATATATATATATATATATATATATATATATATATATATATATATATATATATATATATATATATATATATATATATATATATATATATATATATATATATATATATATATATATATATATATATATATATATATATATATATATATATATATATATATATATTTTAGCTTCACGCTTTATCCCGCACATGGCAGGGTAGGCAGAGGTAACTGCAGGAACCATACGAACCTAGTGTTAAGACACTCCGTTACTTAGTCCCTGCTTACTCCGTCCCCGCTTTCCGCCGTTTTCGAGGCATTGCGTGCTGAGTGGCGGAACTCAACGCCGCGCTTTGCCTTAGTTGCCAGAGCGAAGAAAATGGAAATAGAAAAATCCATCTTCCCCGACTGGGGATCGAACCCAGAAACCGTCGCGTTAGCCGCGTTACAGGCAGACGTTGCGCCTCTGCGCCACGACGGTCCGCCCGTATATATATATATATATATATATATATATATATATATATATATATATATATATATATATATATATATATATATATATATATATATATATATATATATATATATATATATATATATATATATATATATATATATATATATATATATATATATATATATATATATATATATATATATATGTATGTGTTTGTTTGTTATACAATACCTCCCAACTAGAAATTATCAATTGAAGTGTCAATTTCAAATGAATTAGATTGCGTCCGTCCTATATGACATCATCAAATGTATCGACACTGGTCAATATTTATAGGATCCTTACGTTATATTTGATATCAGTACAGACTGAGCGAACAAAAAAGTTAAATATATTAATTTTCTTGTTTATAATTTGATTCAATAGAATCAATTGTACACTGATCTTTACTTCAGCGTTGTTGCATTCATTTTTTTATTTTTTTGTTTTTGTGAAATTACTGGAGTTTTGCCTAAATAATGTTTTATATAGCTTCTCGCATTATCCTACAAATAGCAAGGCGGGCGTAGTGAACCGTAGGAACTGTGGGAACTAGTGTTAAGACATTCATTTTACGCCCTATCGAGCGTGTGGAGTGGCGGAACTCAAAGCCGCGCTTAGCCTAGATGCCATAGCGAAAAAAATCCGTCAATCAATGTTTCCCGAATGGGATTCGAACCCACAACCGTCGCATGCACAGGTATTATTATCATATATAGTTTGACCCCAAGCATTTCCATTTCTACTATACTAATGGCTTCCACTAATACAACCTGATCCCTGATCTGAATAGTTAATAATATTTCACTTTCCTATAAAGGAATAAAGCGTTACATTTTTTTAAGCTTCGTTAATAAAATCATGTTTACAATAAGTTCTTAAGTCAACTGTCTACGATCTTTGCCGCGTAGCAGGTTCCACAGAGGAAACATAGTGTTAAGACACTCCGCTTCAACGCCTCAATACTATTACTCATTAAATAATGTATAGAAATATAATTTTTAAAATTAAATAAGCCCATTTATTATTATTAACCACTCTGTACATACATTGCATTCGGCGCTTTGATGCATGAAATGACGTCTAATTAACGATCAGGTCATTAGGCTCTATTGATACCAATTACGTATACGCGATAGAGTTCCGCGTCAAGAGTCGTTTGCGTGTTGAGCACTCAATTTACTATAGTTGTAGTGGAAATTAGTGGTATCTTATGGTTTGGTTATTATGTTTTTATAATTATGGAAAAATATTAGAAGATATTAAGATGTAATTCTTTATTTCATTAAAAAAGAGAATGAAACTATTAAGGTGGCGGCGTTGAGTGCCGCCACTCAACACGCAGTGCCTCGAAAAAGGCGGAAAGCGGGGACGGAGAAAGCAGGGACTAAGTAACGGAGTGAATTACACTAGGTTCTTATGGTTCCTGCAGTTCCCTCTGCCTACTCTGCAATAAAGCGGGATAAAGCGTGAAGCTAAAAGAAAAAAATCTATTAAGGTATTTAAATATTGTTTGTTATTTCTGAAAGATAAGATCCTTTTTGTCGCATTTCCAACTAATATTAATATCTAAAGCACCTTGAAGAAGAGGAAAATCAATTTTCTAGTCAACGTAATGAAAATTTACAGCTGTTTGTGTTCTGTATGTGAAGTGAGAATTGCTAGCTTAAATTATATATAAAGGCAATAATCTGAAAATTAACTTATAGATATATCACAGAAAATATAAAAGCAAAATTAAATGGTAAGAGAAGTAAGAGACCTTGGTTGACTTTCGAAAACACAGTGTCGAAAGTACTTGAGGACGATCACGTAAAGAGCACGAGGATCCCTCAAAGAGCCTATATGAAGAGACTAATGACACTGGACGAGGCGAAAGAGGTATGCGAAACGAAAGAGGCGAGGCGACGAGGCGAAAGAGGACCACAGCGTTTGGCGCTTCGTTCTCTCTCACTACCCCGCTGAGAGTAAAGTATTTATTTATTTATTTATTCATAACATTTAGTAAATATACAGTTAAAATTTAGTACGATGATAGCCGTATTAGTATTAAACTGTGGCACAGCAATTAACGTCCACCTCTCAAGCGTTTCTTTTTTTCACAATAACAAAGTACTAATTGTTGTGAACATATAAACAAAAATTATTTATAATGAAAGCAAAAGTAGTATATAATATAACAATCCTAAAATAAAAATAACAAACTATTAATAAGAGTAGTGTGTATGTATGAGTGTGCGTGTTGGTGTGTGTGTGTATGCGTGTGTGTGCATAGGTGCGTGAAATTTAGAAAGATTTAATTTAGTATGAAGCTATACTATACAATATATCTAGATATTTTTTGTAACAAGGTCTCTACACAGAATTTTATTTCACTAATAACAGAAGGGGTCAAGATAACATTACTAAAATCGTTAAAACGATTATAATAATATATTATAAGCTATCTCATATTTCATATGAAGGTAGTACAGTTTGTAATTATTATTTAAAGCTGAGCTTACTCTATAAATTAAACAAGTTATTTTATTACACAATCGTAAATACAACAGTAAATTACGCGGCTGTCAGTGAGGTATTAAGGCTATAATAATATGAAACTTAAGTGTTTCTTTGTGTTAATGCGCTAATCTCGGAAACTGCAGAAAAATTTCAAAATGTTTTTTTGTATTAGATAATTAATTTGTAGAGAAAAGCTAGAAGCAAGTCGTGTTGATTTAATCCACTGTTACTTCGATTCGACAATTCATAGTAGTGATTTATATCCATTGAATTACTATGGTGCTGCTTAGTTTTCATATGAAATTTTGCATATATGTTCTACCCACCTAGTATTACTTTCACCCATTGTTCCGCTAACTAAGAAAGAAAATTGAAGAAGAAAATATCCTTAAACTAAATCCTCTACGTCTGACGAAAACGTAAAGATAAAAAACAACTTCCTAATATAATTAAAGGGATTTGAACTTGTGCCCTCTTGCGAACCGTGCAAGTATTTTTCTTATCTTCAATATGGATAAACAAATAAATTCCTTCCTAATAATTAAATATCAACAAATTATGTAGAAGTAAACAATTCACGTAAATTCGAACATTTCTTCCATACTGCATAGCTCTGCAGCAAAGCACGAGTAAAGCAATTCACGGGATGTCATCTGAGTATGAATGCTTCAGAGATGTCTCAGGGCATTCCCGCCGTGGCGTGTCCACTGAGATGTCTAGAATGGTAGCTCTGGAGCCATAAAATGACGCTTTTGAGACTTAAATTAGCTGTTTTTTTATCACTTTTAACGTTATATTTTTTAATTTAGTTCGAGAATCTATTCTCTCTTCTATGTTTAATATTTCCTATGTCATTTTCATTTGAAATATTAAGAAATATATTTATTTGTAAATATATTTTATATTAAAATTCTCTGGAATTCAATTCGATTTAATTCCATTTGACCAATTCAATTTAACTAGTTTCTATAGAGAAACTTCTTCTGCTGTTTTTAATTACTTTTTTTATATAATATTGTATGTTTAGCATAACTTAGGGCGTAATGCGTTTACCTAACACCTTATAATATCCCATTTTATAATTCGCGTATATTATAACGACTATTGGTATATCTTATAAATAGTAAAGAAAATAGAAAATTAAACTAATATAATATAAACTAGTGGCATCTTACGTCCATAACCAAGGCCGCCTCAGATCCAGCAAGTATGTCAAGCTATGAACATTGTGATCATAACACCGATGCGGCATCTGCAAGGTACCTCAAATATCGAAATTTCCACGCTATTTAATGAGTAAACTACTACTAAATATGAAAATTGCAACTAAATTTGTGCTAAAATTAATAATATGGACAGTTCTCTCTATAGAGTTGTTAGAAATAACATAAATTGTACCAGTTAAGTTGTATAAGAGCTTTGATATAACTCCACTGTAAACATGACGGTTTGTGGGTTCGATTTCCACTCGGGGAAGATGGATTTTTCTATTTCTATTCTATGCTCTGGTAACTAGGCTATACGCGGCGTTGGGTTCCGCCACTTAACATGCGGTGCCTCGAGAAAAGGTGAAAAGCAGATTGAAGCAATGAAATGTTTTAACATTAGTTCCTACGATTCCTGCAGTTCCCTGTTCCTACACTGCCATGTGCGGGATTAGATTATATATATATATATATATATATATATATATATATATATATATATATATATATATATATATATATATATATATATATATATATATATATATATATATATATATATATATATATGCTCTATATATATATATATATATATATCTATGCTCTGGTAACTAGGCTATACGCGGCGTTGGGTTCCGCCACTTAACATGCGGTGCCTCGAGAAAAGGTGAAAAGCAGATTGAAGCAATGAAATGTTTTAACATTAGTTCCTACGATTCCTGCAGTTCCCTGTTCCTACACTGCCATGTGCGGGATTAGATTATATATATATATATATATATATATATATATATATATATATATATATATATATATATATATATATATATATATATATATATATATATATATATATATATATATATATATATATATATATATATATATATATATATATATATATATATATATATATATATATATATATATATATAAATATATATATATATATATATATATATATATATATATATATATATATATATATATATATATATATATATATATATATATATATATATATATATATATATATATATATATATAGATATATATATATATATATAGATATATATATATAGCGCTTAGCCTAGATGCCATAGCGAAAAAAATCCGTCAATCAATGTTTCCCGAATGGGATTCGAACCCACAACCGTCGCATGCACAGGTATTATTATTATATATAGTTTGACCCCAAGCATTTCCATTTCTACTATACTAATGGCTTCCACTAATACAACCTGATCCCTGATCTGAATAGTTAATAATATTTCACTTTCCTATAAAGGAATAAAGCGTTACATTTTTTTAAGCTTCGTTAATAAAATCATGTTTACAATAAGTTCTTAAGTCAACTGTCTACGATCTTTGCCGCGTAGCAGGTTCCACAGAGGAAACATAGTGTTATGACACTCCGCTTCAACGCCGCAATACCATTACTCATTAAATAATATATAGAAATATAATTTATAAAATTAAATAAGCCCATTTATTATTATTAACCACTCTGTACATACATTGCATTCGGCGCTTTGATGCATGAAATGACGTCTAATTAACGATCAGGTCATTAGGCTCTATTGATACCAATTACGTATACGCGATAGAGTTCCGCGTCAAGAGTCGTTTGCGTGTTGAGCACTCAATTTACTATAGTTGTAGTGGAAATTAGTGGTATCTTACGGTTTGGTTATTATGTTTTTATAATTATGGAAAAATATTAGAAGATACTAAGATTTAATTCTTTAAAAAAGAGAATGAAACTATTAAGGTGGCGGCGTTGAGTTCCGCCACTCAACACGCAGAGCCTCGAAAAAGGCGGAAAGCGGGGACGGAGAAAGCAGGGACTAAGTAACGGAGTGTCTTAACACTGGGTTCAAATAGTTCCTGCAGTTCCCTCTGCTTACTCTGCAATATGCGGAATAAAGCGTGAAGCTAAAAGAAAAAAAACTATTAAGGTATTTAAATACTGCTTGTTATTTATGAAAGTTAAGATCCTTTTTGTCGCATTTCCAACTAATATTAATATCTAAAGCACCTTGAAGTAGAGGAAGATCAATCTTCTATTCAACGTAATGGAAATTTACGGCTTTTTGTGTTTTGTATGTGAAGTGATTATTGCTAGCTTTGATTATATATAAAGGCAATAATCTGAAAATTAACTTATAGATACATCACGGAAAATATAAAAGCAAAATTGAATGGTAAGAGAAGTAAGAGGAGACCTTGGTTGACTTTCGAAAACACAGTGTCGAAAGTACTTGAGGACGATCACGTAAAAAGCACGAGGATCCCTCAAAGAGTCTATATGAAGAGACTAATGACACTGGACGAGGCGAAAGAGGTATGCAAGGGCCACAGCGTTTGGCGCTCCGTTCTCTCTCACTACCCTGCTGAGAGTAAAGTATTTATTTATTTATTTATTCATTTACTTATTCATAACATTTAGTAAATATACAGGAAAAATTTAGTACGATAATAGCCGTAGTAGTATAAAACTGTGGCACAGCTATTAACGCCCACCTCTCAAGCGTTTTTTTTTTCACAATGACAAGGTACTAATTGTTGTGAACGTATAAACAAAAACTATTTATAATGAAAGCAAAAGTAGTATATAATATAACAATCCTAAAATAAAAATAACAAACTATTAATAAGAGTAGTGTGTATGTATGAGTGTGCGTGTTGGTGTGTGTGTGTGTATGTGTGTGTGTGTGCATAGGTGCGTGAAATTTAGAAAGATTTAATTTAGTATGAAGCTATACTATACAATATATCTAGATATTTTTTGTAACAAGGTCTCTACACAGAATTTTATTTCACTAATAACAGAAGGGGTCAAGATAACATTACTAAAATCGTTAAAACGATTATAATAATATATTATAAGCTATCTCATATTTCATATGAAGGTAGTACAGTTTGTAATTATTATTTAAAGCTGAGCTTACTCTATAAATTAAACAAGTTATTTTATTACACAATCGTAAATTACAACAGTAAATTATGCGGCTGTCAAGTGAGGTATTAAGGCTATAATAATATGAAACTTAAGTGTTTCTTTGTGTTAATGCGCTAATCTCGGAAACTGCAGAAAAATTTCAAAATGTTTTTTTGTATTAGATAATTAATTTGTAGAGAAAAGCTAGAAGCAAGTCGTGTTGATTTAATCCACTGTTACTTCGATTCGACAATTCATAGTAGCGATTTATATCCATTGAATTACTATGGTGCTGCTTAGTTTTCATATGAAATTTTGCATATATGTTCTACCCACCTAGTATTACTTTCACCCATTGCTCCGCTAACTAAGAAAGAAAATTGAAGAAGAAAATATCCTTAAACCAAAACCTCTACGTCTGACGAAAACGTAAAGATAAAAAACAACTTCCTAATATAATTAAAAGGATTTGAACTTGTGCCCTCTTGCGAACCGTGCAAGTATTTTTCTTATCTTCAATATGGATAAACAAATAAATTCCTTCCTAATAATTAAATATCAACAAATTATGTAGAAGTAAACAATTCACGTAAATTCGAACATTTCTTCCATACTGCATAGCTCTGCAGTAAAGCACGAGTAAAGCAATTCACGGGATGTCATCTGAGTCTGAATGCTTCAGAGATGTCTCAGGGCATTCCCGCCGTGGCGTGTCCACTGAGATGTCTAGAATGGTAGCTCTGGAGCCATAAAATGACGCTTTTGAGACTTCAACTAACTGTTTTTTTATCACTTTTAACGTTATATTTTTTAATTTAGTTCGAGAATCTATTCTCTCTTCTATGTTTAATATTTCCTATGTAATTTTCATTTGAAATATTATAAAATATATTTAGTTGTAAATATATTTTATATTAAAATTCTCTGGAATTCAATTCGATTTGATTCCATTCGACCAATTCAATTTAACTAGTTTCTATAAAGAAACTTCTTCTGCTGTTTTTCATTAGCTTTTTTATATAATATTGTATGTTTAGCATAACTTAGGGCGTAATGCGTTTACCTAACACCTTATAATATCCCATTTTATAATTCGCGTATCTTATAACGACTATTAGTATATCTTATAAATAGTAAAAAAAATAGAAAATTAAACTAATATAATGTAAACTAGTGGCATCTTACGTCCATAACCAAGTCCGCCTCAGATCCAGCAAGTATGTCAAGCTATGAACATTGTGATCATAACACCGATGCGGCGTCTGCAAGGTACCTCAAATATCGAAATTTCCACGCTATTTACTGAGTAAACTACTACTAAATATGAAAATTGTAACCAATTTTGTGCTAAAATTAATAATATGGACAGTTCTTTCTATAGAGTTGTTATAATAACATAAATTGTACCAGTTAAGTTGTATAAGAGCTTTTATATAACTCGACTGTAAACATGACGGTTTGTGGGTTCGATTTCCACTCGGGGAAGATGGATTTTTCTATTTCTATTCTTTGCTCTGGTAACTAGGCTATACGCGGCGTTGAGTTCCGCCACTTAACATGCGGTGCCTCGAGAAAAGGTGAAAAGCAGATTGAAGCAATGAAATGTTTTAACATTAGTTCCTACGATTCCTGCAGTTCCCTGTTCCTACACTGCCATGTGCGGGATTAGGCGTGCAAACTTTAAAACGAAATAAATTATTATAATCCCCACTTGGGATAACAAATAATGTTCCCGCTGTTTAAGATAAAGCACATTGCGCACTGAATAGCATTGAGATCTTGAACATGTATCAATATGAATTTTAAAATTAATTTCTACATTTTTTTTTCTTTTTTTTAGCTTCACCCTTTATCCCGCACATGGCAGGGTAGGCAGAGGGAACTGCAGGAACTATACGAACCTAGCGTTAAGACACTCCGTTACTAATCTCTGCTTACTCCGTCCCCGCTTTCCGCCGTTTTTGAGGCATTGCGTGTTGAGTGGCGGAACTCAACGTCGCGCTTTGCCTAGTTGCCAGAGCGAAGAAAATGGAAATAGAAAAATCCATCTTCCCCGACTGGGGATCGAACTCAGAAACCGCCGCGTTACAGGCAGGCGTTGCGCCTCTGCACCACGACGGTCTCTACATATAATATACATTCTACATATAATATATATATATATATATATATATATATATATATATATATATATATATATATATATATATATATATATATATATATATATATATATATATATATATATATATATATATATATATATATATATATATATATATATATATATATATATATATATATATATATATATATATATATATATATATATATATATATATATATATATATATATATATATATATATATATATATATATATATATATATATATATTGTTAGAAACTAGAAGTGATCTTTTCATTTAAGGAGTACAATCGAGACACATGAAAACCGAATGTTTGGACACAGATTTTGCATAATGGCATTTAAATAATCTAAATAATTAAATAACTATATTTTAGAGAAGTACTCTTTCAATAAGAACAGTTGTCTACATGCAACTGCCTGGATAGAGATAATATCATCGACTTTATAGTCTATCATCTAAGACTCTACACTCTCTTTACAAGTACCTTACTATGTATTTATTTTTTTATTTCTATATAAATTTCCAAATAAACTTTTTAAACTTTTAGTATTTCCATGTTATAATACTTCAATTTACTATTACCAATACGCGAATTAATTTATTAAGTCCCACAATTGCCGCAATGAAATTCTAAACGTAAATTATCTATCGTTTAACAAATAGAATAGTTATGTCAAACTAATCGCGGTAATGCGATTATAGCGTACATAAATTTTGTTACTCTACAATCTGTACGTATGTAGATAATCTGCGGGATAGGTTGTTTTTAATGAATATTTTCACGTAAAATATGATTTTTAAGTATTTTTTCACGCTTACATCTTCACGCGGTGTCCCGCATATAGAAAGTAAGACACAAAAGTTAATGTCATCTTGTCAAGACTTCGTACTCTGCAACTGCACTGCACTGTTAATTTTCAATGGCGGAACTAAACGCCACACTTTGTTAAATAAGTAAATTAAAATAATTAATTCATATTTGGGAATCTGAATTTATATATATTAACATAGATCAAGATATCTTTGCAGTATAGTTATGCATCGTTTAACTGTGTAATTGGTTAATTGATTGATTAGTAGCTTCCAAGGCAGGTTACTGTCCTTTTGAATATTCATTTACTTAATTATCTTACGAGTTGTCTGCAGTAATTATTGTGAAATCCCTCCTGGCGTAGTGAATATTTGCTCTTAAAGTGATAGTAACGTATTCGAAACTAGAGCGACTCATTTGCTACTAAGTGACTTGTTGCCGAATTTACGCAGCGTAAATTTATAAAATTTATTTAAGTATTTTGTTTAAAAAATGTATTTTTAGTAATTTAAAATAAAGTTAATTTATTAACTTAATAAATTTATTTATTTTTTATTAATTTTAATATTTTTATTAAAGCTTTTTATATATCCACTGTATAGTGTCATTATTTTCATAAAAATTCATATTGGAATAAATATATTAAAGTACTTCTGTAGGTCTGAAAAGTTTCTACCCAAAGGTGAAAAAGAAAGTGCGTGCGTGAATTGAAAGTGCGTCAGAATTACATGTCACATGTGGAAAAATGTAAAGACAAAATAAACAATATAAAATATGAGTCAAAAGATATACAAAACATATGTTTTAAATTATACTATTCTTACTTAAAGAAAACATTTAAAAATTTGATCGCAGCGGGACTTGAACCCGCGTCCTCTTGCGAAACGTGCAAGCGCTCTCACCACTGAACTATTACTAATCTTCTTCTTCAGTGACAGCTTTTCTGTGTTTATTGTAAGGCCCAAAATACGGGATAATGTAATACTATGTGTTTTCATAATAAATGATAATTTGTCTTCTAATAGCAGGATAGATATGGAGTCTAGTTCTAAAGCACTTTTCCACTTTCTCTATTTTAAATCTATATATATTTTATCTTCACACTTTATTCTGTTCGCTGCAGGGTAGGCAGAGAGAGCCACATGTACTGTGGGAACCTAGTGTTAAGACACTCCACTCCCCGCTTTCCGCCTTTTCGAGGCGTTACGAGTTGAGTAGCGGAACTCAACGGTGTGAATAAATTTAAACGCTTCAAATTGAATAGTATAAAATAGAAAAAATCAAATAAAAACTATAGTTTGCATATATTTGCATTTAATTTCAATTGATAATTTCTATTTCACTAGACGTAAGAACCCTTAGTATGCGAGTATCAATCACAATGCACCAATATTACTTTTGAAAGTGATCTAACTTTATTATTTAACGTTTCATATTGAACGTTTTGGACACAACTAAATATTACATAAGTTTTTCTAACGAACTCTTTCATTCAAAGTAAACAGCCAACATATTATGCAAACTATCTTACTCTCATCTCATTTCTCAGCAAGTACTCAGAAACGGCAAAGTTTCGTGAATCACGTCGGTATTTATTTAGGGCGTCTGACTCATTTCCTTGAAATCCTAGATTGCCAGACATCATGTATCGCTATTAAAATGATTTATATAATATTAGTTTACTTAGAAGTGGACATGAAGACGCTCTTTAATATGAATGAAAGGCGTTTAGTTCTTATTTCCTGTTTTAAACTTCCTATCATATGCGGAAAGTGGAGAATATAAGCACTACTTTTTTTTGAAATAATAGTATCTTTTTTAATGTTTTATATATATTTTTTAAATATTTATACATGTAATATTTATAATCTGTTCTTGGGGGTCTATGTTCATTTTAAAAACCGATACCCTTACAACTCATCAGTCCACGTGCTTATTTGCTTGTCAAGAATCTTCAGAATGTGTCAAGAAATACGCGTAAAATAAACCAGAACTCATATTTAATACAATTCCTTGGAATCTATATCTGGTTTGACCCCAGATATAGTTATATATTATTTTTGTTCTTTATTAAGACGAAATGCGGCGTTTACTTACGTTAATAACGAAAACATCGGATAGTCTTACGACAAGTTGGTTTTCTATATGCAGTATCGTACTGAAAGTAAAGTAAAACTTGAATTGTAACTTTTTGTCAAATACAAAAGTAATTACAACACTGAGTTTAATTGATATGTTTTTGTTATTAATCTGTTATATTCCTATACATATCACGATAATATAAGCCCTATAGACTTACGGTAGGCAGATCTTAGTATTAGCAAATAGACACTACGTGCTACCAAGTACTTTTTATAATTCGATATATTATACTGCCTGATTCATACATTCAAGAACCTGGGACTTATTTTTTTTAGCTTCACGCTTTATCCCGCATACGGCAGGATAGGCATTGCGTGTTGAGTGGCGGAACTCAACGCCGCGCTTTGCCTAGTTTGCCAGAGCGAAGAAAAATGGAAATAGAAAAATCCATTTTCTCCGACTAGGGATCGAACCCAGAAACCGTCGCGTTACAGGCAGAAGTTGCGCCTCTGCGCTACGACGGACGCAGGACGGACTTTATCTTTTACAATTTCACTAATAATTACATTTCATTATATTATATACCCAGCATATATAATATATTATTTGTTCATATTTTGTTTCAATGTTATGCTTGTTAAGTGAGAAATATATCTCGCTGGGGCTGCGCTTAAAACACTTTGTGTAATATCACTGTATAAAATAGATATGCTTCACAGAGTAAGTAATGCTAATCGATTTGATTTAAAATATAAATATTTTATTTTAATTCAAAGTGGTAGCTGTGATTTTTAGTATAGTTAAACTGGAAAATATTGTAAGATCCATCTCCTTCTATAGACACTTTATTACTTTAACGTAGAAAAGCTTATAAGTTGAATGAATTGAATTTTCGTAATTAAGTACGGTAAGATAAGTTTATAATTTCGTATTAATAGAACAAAATGTGGCGTTTAACTCCGTCCAACATATAATTTGGATAAAAAACAGAAATACATATTCTTGATATTATTTTTTTTCCTGCCATAAAAGTCCACTCGAGGTATAATGGAACAAAATGTTTAATTTAGTCTTTCTGAAATTGACTCAGTGTTAATTTTTTTTATACATTTATGTACATTTTATACAGCCACTTTACTAAATAAGCAAGCTAGATTAGAAGAAAAGTGAAATTATAAAAAATAAGTAAAATTTCATCTACCAAATATACGTAAAAAGACTATTGTTAAAACAAATTGCAATAACGTTAATAATAATTAGCCAATTTTTCTACATATTTTCACATAAAAATTTTATCAAACATTTCTAAAACAGTATATTATATTTCAAAACTATTTCAAAAATAATTAACCAGTTAAATAACAATTAATTAAGTTCAAAGTTAACATCTTTGATCTATAAGTGTATGTAATATAATATCCTCGTGAGTCCTCTGTGTTAGTTTACTCTACATTTGACTAATGGTATGCAACAAAAATAACACTTTGATTTGTTACTTTAGATTAAGCACTTTACACTGTGTGGAACGGATGCGATACGATAAAATATCATGGGTCGAAAATACGATTACTGTTTTATTGGTATAGTACAATATGGCTAAGTTGATCATTATCGATGCTTTAAATATTTCAATTAATGTTTAAATTTTCTCAATTACCTATTTATTTTTGTTCAAAGTAGTATTTTGCGATTTGCGATTTAATTACTTTTGTTGAAAAATTATTTGTATAAGTTAGAATTATGTTCTACAATACTCGTAAATTCCTTCAATACATTTCACAGTGAGATGAGACATACATATGTGTCACTCTTTATATAAAACTGTATGCATTATACAATTAGATCTTAATAAGAAAGCTTATATTTAATAGATAAACAACGTAATTAAAATAAAATGCACTGACCATTTTATTAGATTTAAACTGTAGAATATCTTTATAATAAATGACATTACGAATTATGCTTGTGATAAAAAGACCAAGGGCAGTGTTGAGTTCTGTCACAATCGACGTCACAGTACACACAAGTACACACTTAACTTCACGCTCTATCCCTAACGGGGTAGTCAGAGAGAACGGAGCCCCAAAAGCTGCGGTTCCTGTATATCTCTTTCGCTTCATCCACTGTCGTTAGCCTCTTCATACATGCTCTCCGTCGAGACCTTACGTCACAGTGAAAAACAAAATAAATACCAATATATATTAAGCTTACATAGAATTAAATATGAATAGTTACATATGTCGTGTATTATAAAAGAATATAAATTTTGATGACTCTAAAGGTTCTTGAGTTTATTGGGTGGTCTGATACTTTAATGAGGCTTAATGCGTTTTATTTTAGTAACATTTATTATGATAGGTCAAGGATCGGAAATGGCTTTTAATGAAAAAAAAATTATAAATATCTGTTTTTAAATTAGGATATTAAACATATGTTATGAAGATAAGCTTCAGATATCGTGTGCTTTCAAAATATACGATCACTTTGGCTATTGATTAAAGCTTTTGTTACTAATGTGTATTTGGCTTTTAATTTTTATGAGCTAGAAAGCTTGGAGGGAAAGTTTTTGTCGTATTTTAATTAACGTATTTAAATTTCTTGATAAACACTTTAACTGAAAAGATATGTGAACAGCTGTATGATGAATGCTAAACTCTTTAAATTTTTCGATTTATCGAATATAGATTACTTTTCAACGTTGATCAATGAAAGATTATTATCGATCTCGAATTGTCGTATATATAGTTTATTTTTTTGAAGGCTCCTCTTTTTTTTGAAGAATCCTCAATTTTTTTGAAGAATCCTCAAAATGAAAATAGGTAAGCAATCTTTGACAAGTACGAATGTTTACAATAACTTTTCCAAATATAGCATACACATGCAACCGCTACGATGTTCCTTTTCGGATTTTTTTTATTTCTATTTTTTTTTATGGGAAGGACAAATGAGCGGTCGAGCCACCTGATGGTAAGTGATCACCGACGCCCACGGCCCTGTGTAACAGCAGAGGTGTTACAGGAGGTGTCCAGATGGTGAGGATGATATTTTAATGGTTGGAGAATTCAGCGGCAGGCACCAGATCAAACAGTTCTCCAGAACACTCTCCATGGTATAAGGGGTAGAGAACGCACAACGAGTAAACGTCTCTAGGCAGCGACAAAGTGTCTAGCCTTTCACAGATATTACAAAATAATACAAAATGCAGTGTCGCTAACTCACACTTTATCTACTGATTTATTTATTACTTCAAATATCAAAATTTAACGATGTCACTCTGCATTTTCCTCACAATCAGAGCCAATTTTGTACGACGAAAATGAGTTTTCCTGCTTGATTATAGGTTTCAGATATATTACTATAGTGCCATCTAATTTAACTATATTATTATTAAATGGATTTTAAATTTACTGTCAAAAATATTATCAAGGCTAGTCACTTTATCAAGTAAATTTCATACACTCCTTCTTTATATAACATTAGCAACCACATATCGTCCCTTAGCTTCCAACACCGCTCAAGTCGAAAATTGGCAATTATTAAATTTTTAAAGCTATTCGATAGAGCGAATTATTGCGCATCTAACGATAGGTCACTCGATAAAAATTTTGACCAATTAGACTATGTTCTTTCAAAAACAATAACAGCGCGTAAGTCAAATACCCTCCCAACACCGCTCAAGTCGTCGCACTGCCGTATGTATCATAGCATTTACTTTGCGTTATTTGATTATATTATAACAGTTTTATGTGAATGTTATAGATGAAATGTCTTTAAAAATAGTTTTAGTACAAGAATATGAGATATTATAACTTTTTAATGATTCTTCAAAAAAAATAATTTATACGACTTACCAATAATACTGTAACCAACACCGCCTAAATCTAAAAAGTATCAATCAACACAGCTCAAGTTTGTCAATTTGATCCAAATAAAATAAATAATAAATATAAAGCTAGACTAACCGTCTAATTGGCATTCATTTTATGAAGAAACGACACGGTAAACATGAAAACTAAATGTGATTAGAGAATTATACAAATATTCTAGGTTATATAAAGAGTTATTTTATTAGTTTAGGTCAAAATTAATTCTATCATCATTATTATTTATTTCTTAAAATTTTTAATATATTAATATAAATTTAATATATTTTACATATTTTTCCCAAATAAATTTAATTAAAAGTTGTCTTTTGATAAAAACACATAGTTAATATTACTGAAACCAACACCGCCTAAATCTAAAAAAGTATCGATCAACACAGCTCAAGTCTGTCAATTTAATCAATATAAAATAAATAACTAAAATTACTATTATTAATTCTTTATTACATTATAACTAAGAAAGTTGTTAAGAAATAATACAAAAAATGGTTGCCTGTAAAGTGGGTTTTACGGGCGAAAATTTTACGTGACAACGTCTTTTTCTCGGTAGAATATTTATTGATATGATTAATAATTATAATATAAATTGCACAAATTTTAACTATAGAAAATATATTTTGTTTACTAAAACATTGTACATGTGTCAAGTGATACGCGCGGCGGACCGATCATAGTTCGGTGACAGTTGACACATCGTTACGTTACCTTTTTCATATGTGACTCCGAGCCGCAACCTAATTTAAGACGTTGTCACGTCAAAAAATTACTTATTTTTGAAATAAACAGTTTTTTGTGTCTCCTGAAAAGTTGCATAAAATGACTTGAGCGGTGTTGTAAGCTAAGGGACGAATTATATGATACGGTTGTTAATAAGCTTTAGTAGCTAAATTATTCCAATAGCAAAACTATAGTAAATATGTGTTTGGATTCAATTTGGTTAGTTATAATAGGTAAATGTAATATGTATTTTACTCTTCCATTATAATATTTTAAAATCTGAAAATTTTTAAAACGGTTGTGTTAGATTTTACATAAGATAATCTGTTGATTTAAATAAATATATTATTTTTTAGTAAATTTAAATCTTGCCTTAAGTCAAAGTTCCATCTTAATGAATTAAGTAGTAACTACGCATTATAGAATTCAGGTCTTACTCTGAAACTAGGTTTACTGAATCGAAGGGCTAACTCAATATAATTTTATTATGGGCTAACTCAATATAATTTTATAAGTGCTGTCCATTATTTAGCTTTCATACTTTATATATAAAATTGTTTGAATCGGGATTTGAACTCGTTATCATAAACTTCCAAGGTTGACGATGTAACCAGTATCGGTGCTCTGATTTTTCAATCTGTAATATGATGGGCCCGACACTAACAGTGAAAGGTAATGCTAGGTAGTTTCTTTTTATTACTATATCAATGCATAATTATTAACGATATCAACACCTCTACAGAAGATGGTCGTGACGCAGAGGCGTAGCGTTAGCGTTATCCTGTAAACGCGTTTTGTTTCGATGTTTGGATTCAATTCCCATTCGGGGATGATGAACTTTTTTATTTCTATTTTCTACGCTCTGGCAACTAGGTAAATGCGATTTTGAGTTCCATCACTCAAAACGCACTCAAAACGCTCAGAAAAGGCGGAAAGCGTGGATGGAATATCTTAACACTAGGTTCCCAAAAAAAATTGTTGAGCTTTTCTCAAATATTAATTTTATGATATAATTTAAAACCATTTTTAATAACAAATACATTAAAAATATTTCATAAATTTAAAGGAAAAATGATTAATAAAAAAAAATGAAACACACAATAATTTGTACACATTTTATTTATAAAATATCACAGTTTTAAATATAATATTTACATTAATTTTATTACAAATGCTTAAAAAATCTTGGCAACGCATACATATGTGGGTATGTAAACGCTAATAGAATTAGCTTTAGCTCGTTGAATTTAATTCAGTCTCAAATGAAGAAATGACGTTTAAATCTACTTTACCCTCTCAGTGAAGTAAATATAGTATTGTAGTACTATAGTCTTTTAAGAAATGGCAGTGAAGAGTTTACATATTTTATTAATAAATGTATTTATTATGAATTAACATTACTACGCTTCCACATATAAAAAATAAGCTTCTATGTAATGCATACAATATACAAATTAGAATTTGTAGTAGATTGTAAAGTTATATCTTTAAATTAAATTTTAAACTAAATTATTTGAAAAAGTTCAAAAATGAGCTGAATTATAATTGTTTTTCTTTAATACTGAAATAATTAATTTAAACGAATAATTGAATTTCATTTAGTTCATAATAAAGTGTAGTTTATATTGTAGGAACAAAATTTTATGGAATTGTAATATATTAGTGGCGTATGCGAGGTGATTCCATACAAATATTGGAGTTGAAAAGTTTATTTGATAGTTTGTGGTAATCTGAACAAGTATTGGTTCAAGTAAATTTTTCTATTGGAATTAATAAATCTAGGGTATATTATCTATAATGTAAATAACCTCGGGTAATATTTCTTCATAATTTCCATTTGAAAACAAAGCCAAAGGTAAAAATTAACTTTTTTAGTTATTAGTTCAGTTATTAGAACATGTTTCGAGGCAATTTTAATTATATATTTCTGAATGTATTATATATAAAGAAATTAAGTAAATAAGCGATAATAAAAACTGTAATAGTTCAAACTTGATACTAACAAAATTTTAATTTACTTACATAGAGACTAATATATAGAGCAAAATGATTAAGCCATCTTAACATATTTCATAGAAAATGAAAACATTTGAATAAATTTATAATTTTAAATCGTGCTTTAATCTTTTTCTAATAAATTTATCACCTGAAAGCCTGAATAATACTAAAAAAAAATAGTTTTTATAAAGATTATAGACTTACATTTACTATATATGAATTATCATATAAATAAATATAAAAATACCTTTAAAACGAAATAAATTAGTCACAATAATTAATAGTTAATGTACACTACATTACAATTACAAAAACAACTTACAAAGAAAAGCTCGTTTTACAACATTCATATGGTACTTCAGGGATCTTGAAATAGGCGCGAAGTTAAACCTATTTAATATACCTATATAACGTACACGTAAACGTTTTTCAAGCATAGAAAACTAAGGTTCAACCTTTCTCTAATATTTGTCCAACTTGAAAATATTGCGAAAATAAGTTTTTAAGGTTTTTATTTAAATTTTAATTTAAAAATTATAGTTTTTCTTTTTAAATTGTAATTGTAATATGTATTTTCTATTGAATTCAATTTAATTTCACCACAGTAAAAGAAAAAGCAATTGGATTGTTTTGAAAAAAAAAACGTCGCAACTCTTCGAAATATTATTATTTTTACAAACGTTTAATCAAACTATACTAAACTATACTTGTACGAAAATAAGAAACCTTAATAAAATAATAATAAAGAACAAAAAAAAGTATAAAAAAAGGTTTCACTTTCGTCAAGATCCCTTGAATTAACCAAAAATCACTAACTATCAGTCTATTTAACAATAGTTAAGCATATTTTATCTCTATAGCTATTATCTAGAGCTCCTGGCGGTAGAGTTACTGCGACATCCACTTTTGAATGAGAGTGTGAGGTCGGGGAAGAAGCCACAAGTTCCGCTAGTTGTGACGACGAGCACTCACTGGATCGTGACGTCATAGTTCTTGCTTTGGGGATTAACATTTTGTGTACTTATTATAGGGAAAAATGTTAAAGCTTATTATATTTAGCTTATAATATACGTTAGAGATTATTCACGTCAAAAAATGTAATATATAGAACGGTTCGTGGGGAATCGGGGAACATCGATTTTTCTATTTCCATTTTTTTCGCTCTGAAAATTAGGGAAAGCGCGGCGTTGAGCTCCGCCACTCAACACGCAATGCCTCGATGAAAAAGGCGGAAAGCGGGGACGGAGAAAGCAGGGACAGACAAGCAACAGATTGTCTTAACACTAAGTTCCTATGGTTCCTGCAGTTCCCTCAGCCTACCCTGCCATGTGCAGGACAAAGCGTGAAGACAAAAAAAATATAGCCCCTTTTTAGTTTTTTAAAACTGGAAGTGCCTTATGGTAAGTAGTTGTGTGGAACTTACCAGTGGAGTAAGTCCCATACAAAAACTTACCATACAGTTACCATCTTATCTACTTACAGTTAGTATAACAGCTAGATGCAGAATCTGCAGAAGGGCTATACGGTTTCATCTCATAGTGGTTACTTCCCGCGGACGATTGTTGCCGACTTCTATTACCAAATGGTGACGCATAGCTATATGGATATTTGAAGAACTTATATTATAACTTAAATTATCAATTTCTTTATAAAATTATGTTTTGCTTATTAAGTAATAAAATTTGGTAAATATTTATTTAACTCAAATAAAGTATTTCACATTATATTTTTTTGCTTCTTTTTCCTTTTTATAAATGTTCATATATTTATACGTCGTGGGGCAGAGGCGTAAGCGTCTGCCTGTAAACGCGACGGTTAGTGGGATCGATTCCCACTCGAAGAAGATGGATTTTTCTATTTCCATTTTCTTCGTTCTGGAAACTAGGCAAAGTGCGGCGTTGAATTCCGACACTCAACACGCAATGCTTCGAAAATGGCAGAAAGTGGGTACGGAGAAAGCAGGGAGTAAGCAACGGAGTGTCCGAACACTAGGTTCATATGGTTCCTGCAGTTCCCTCTGCCTATATATAAGCACATTTAAGGTCTACAATTGTTAACTAATTCTCTATTTTCACGATTTTTTTAAAAAAAATTAATAATTTAAAGCCTTTACCTACGAACAACTTACCTATCTCTCAATTGTGGCATATCATAGTGATTGTCAGGTCGCATCCAATACTCGTTACAAGTCCTAGTCAAATCAGGTGCTGCGTTTCCTTTGTCCCTCCCCGTATAAGTCTTTGGAATACCTGCATAGAAGTAAATATTTTATGTGAAATTTAAGCTAAGCGCTCAATTTCGCATATTATAGAGCATAAAGAATCTCCAAGGAATGTTCAATTTCCACAAAATTTGTAAAATATTGCGTAAATTAGTGGAACTCAACGCCGTGATTTGATTTTTAATGAGAGCGAGGAAATAAAAAATAATCTACAGTCGAACGCTGTTTAAATAATAGGTATATAATTTCCATATTAACGTACAACTTTTGTATTTAGTTTAATATTTGAAATTACTTTATTATTGAAAATATTTAATATTCCTAACAAGGAGTAACAAACGTGTCCAATTAATATTTTTTTAAATAAATATTAAGAAACACAATGTTCCTTTAACGTATTTCTGAGTAATAAAGTAATTTCAAATATTAAACTAAATACAAAAGTTGTACGTTAATATGGAAATTATATACATATTATTTAAACAGCGTTCGACTGTAGATTATTTTTTATTTCCTCGCTCTTATTAAAAATCAAATCGTGGCGTTGAGTTTCACTTATATATACATATAGCGTTACCTGTCCTAGCCGGTGTATATCCTGGCCGTACAGTCTTATATCTGCACCAAACATAAAGTATGGCAGCGCCCGCCGCCAACATCGCGACTGTGATGCCAATACCAACGTAGAGAGTAACGTTGTTTTTGTAGAGTCCTATAATTGTTATTTTGTGAGAATATGTTTTTTTTAATTACAATTGGAAAAAAGAGTGTCTTAACTCTATATTTGTACGGTAAAGCGTGAAGATAAAAAATATATACTGTTTTAACTTCACACTCGATCCCGTAAATACAGGATATTATTATATAAGTTACTCCGTTAAAAAATACTCATTTATTATGTACTAACAAATCAAAGATAACGTTATCAATCATTTCACATACACTTAAATGATATATAAAATTAATTATAAAATTAATAACAACTTTCTAAGCAATCAAGAGTATAGAAGAACCTAGTTTTAAGACACTCTTCTCTCTGCATTTCCGATTGAAATTGATACATTGCGAATTGATAAAAAAAATATTGTCTCAGTCTGAAATCGAACCCACTTATATTACGCTTACAGTTAGATGCAGTACTAGTGTGTCAATTTCTCTACCACAAGATAAGTATAGTCTATAACGACAATAGCTCGATTACAAAGTAAAATAACTAATTAAGTATGAAATTCTTGACAGTGCATTGAAAGAAAAACTTTGCACAGAAGTGTTTAATGGTGGGAAAGTTTGCAGACGACGGTTTCCAGGGTTTTTTCCGTCCCGCCATTGTCTATTATGTTTACTTATTAACGGCATTGTTTACACTTTTTATAAAAAAATTAGAAAAAAGCCTTTCTATCGATTCGTTAGTCTGTATTTTGTTTTTGCTTGAATTCTTATTTAAGTAGATATCGCTTTTGATATAATTTTTGTTTTATAAGATATTGTAGTTTAATAAGGCCATACATTATTAAATAAAATAAAACATAATTCTTTAAAAAAAAACTTTTAAATAAATTAAACACTTAAATTTAAAATAAATACCCACTGTAGGTTCAAATTCCTTTGGGAATGAAGCAATATTAACAATTTCAAACTAAAAGCGGCAAGAAAGCATCTTAACACTAGATTCTTTTTATGATTTTTTAAGTATTAATTTACAATGAGGATTTACGCGTCCTCTCACAAACCATACAAGTGATAACAATTGGAACTTACACGGTTCTTAAGAGGGCGCGGGTTCGAATCCTGCTGCGTTTAAATTTTTATATGTTTTCTTTAAATATATATTCTCTTTGCTTACGTTATTTTATGCAGGATAAAATGATAAGCAGTAAAATAACTCACTATATCCAGTAGAACACAGGCCATCAACGCAAGTAGCGTGTTGCAAAGTAGATCCGGAGCAACTACCGATACACTGTCTTCGTCGAACTTTGACACATTCCTCGCTACAAACAGACCATACGCTCCAAGGTGACCATGAACCTAGTGGATATATATTATTTTTTCATATATTTTTCATATTAAATGTAAGAATAATGATTTTTATGTGAGTGTTAATAAAACGAATCCTATAGACAAAATGGCTGGCAAAATAGTTAGATTAACATTAGTCCCTATCATTGTCTCTTTACACGGAAAATAGCCGTTTCAAACAAGCAAAGCAAGAAATATAATTTTTTTAGCTTCACGCTTTATTTCGCACATGGTAGGGTAGGCAGCACACGTGTTCCCCTCCTCTTATAACCTGGGTACCTTCAAACGAGGCGTGAAGAGGCATCTTGCGGGCCGGCATGGCGAGGGTCATTTTTGTTGCCAGTACTAGTCGTCTTCGCGTTTGGACTCCACTTCCACTTAACATCAGGTGGAGTGGAGTCATATGCCTACCCGGATAATATAAAAAAAAACTGCAGGGACTGTGGGAACCTAGTGTTAAGACACTCTGTTGCTTAGTCCCTGCTTTCTCCGTCGTCTTCATTTTTTATTTTTTAGACTTAAAACACGTATTTTACAAAACTTCTCGTTCATTCCTAATAAAATTTTTAAACAGGCATACAGCTTTCTGTACATTAAAAAGCTATATATGTAGAGTGACTTCATCCATATATACATCACGTTTTTACATATACAACTATATATATTTATTTGCCTATATATCTATATCTTACCATTCTGACATCTCAAGCAATCATCGTCGCTTTGTGAAGCTTGCCCCCTGCATGGTGCACCTCCATTGGCTGGAGCGGGTTCCGTACAAGTACGGGTTCTTTTTCTGCCACTAGATTGGGCCCCACACCTGCAGGGGGCCCAAGGAGACCAATCTGACCAGCCTCCGTTGACTAATTAAAAAAAAAGAAACAATTTATTTGTTAATAAAAATTGTAGCGAATTTACTAAAATTTGCAACATTTTAGTAAATTCTTTAAACATTCATATTTTTTTATGAAAACATACATCCCTATAGCCCATATATCATATGTTATTATCTAAGTTTATTTGCTTGAGGTTAGCTTTAAAATCCCATATTATTTTATTCCTTATTTATATATCCCATATATTTTGTTAAATTAAAGTAAATATCTCTTCTAGGGTCTACCATATAAAAATAATATATTTTCGCACATGAAAGTTAAACATATCTAAGGCATATAGAGTTACATCCATAGCCATGTGGACGAAATTACAGGTAAAAGCACTATATCCATAGCGCTATACGTACAGTCAACAGTTTGTATAGTCAAAACTTAGTAAACTGTCTTTAGCTTTCTCTCAAAAGCTACTAAAGCTTACAACTTGTCACTTACCATATACAGACAAAACGGCTACGTCCGACTCTCTTTTGCCGGCGATATTTTCAGCAATGCATGAGTAATTCGCCATATCCTAAATAAGAAAATATAATAAACATAAAAAAAACACAGTAAACAGGTAAATTCAGATTTAATAAATTATTTGCAAAGTAGCTTTCAGAAAACCTGTGGAAGTGGGTGAAAGTGACAAAAATTTAGCAGGGCGACAAAATATATAGAATTAAGTTAAATTTATAAATATATACATACTTAAATATACAAACATACAGATACACATATATACATAAATATACTCATAGAGAAAAATAAAGAGGGCTGTCCTGGCGCAGAGGTGTAAGCGTCTGCCTGTAAACACGACGATTTTAAAATTCGGTTCCCACTACGGGATGATGGATAGTTCTATTTCCATTTTCTTCGCTCTGGAAACTAGGCTAAAGCGCGGCGTTGAGTTCCGCTACTCAATATGCAATGCCACGAAAAAGGCGTAAAGTGGGGACGGAGAAAGCAGGGACTAAGTAACGGAGTGTCTCAACACTAGGTTCGTATGGTTGCTGCAGTTCCCCCTGCCTACCCTGCAATATGCGGGATAAAGCGTGAAGCTAAAAAAAAGAAAAAGAAAAAAAAAGAAAAGTAAATGTGAATTATAAAAACATAGGTACTCTGAGTAGCCAAAGGGGTCTCAAATCTGTTCATCTGAGATATATAAGCTCTACATTTATACTATAATACACTTATTAATAAATACGAAATATTTTTTTACAAATATATGAAATATTCAAACAAGGGAGTTTTGTTGCTTATAAAATATATTTTAATTATTCCTACTTTTTTCCTACTTCACGTTGTATACTACATACAGCAGGGGATACAGAAGGAGCCCAGTGTTAAAATACGCATACTTCCCCTCCCCCTCAATTTTCTAAATTTTGCATGTTAAGTGAAGTAACTAGATAAGTGCGGCATTGAACTCTGTCACTCAACACGTAATGCCTTGAAAGCTGGAAAGCGCGGAAGGAATGTCTTAACACAACACTATGTTTAGATGGTTCCAGCACTTCCAGAGAGAGTAGTGTGAAGGTAAAAAAAGTTATAAAAAACTAAAATATTTTATATTTTCCATTGAGAATTAAACCCAAAATGGTCTAAATTCGTTGGAAAGTGTGAAACGACGATTGCACGTAATGCCTTGAAAGCTGGAAAGCGCGGAAGGAGTGTCTTAACACAACACTGTATTTAGATTGTTCCCGCAGTTCTGGAGTGGGGTAAAGTGTGAAGGTAAAAAAAGTTATAAAAAACTAAAATATTTTATATTTTCCATAGAGAATTGTACCCAGAACAGTCTAAAATCGTTGAAAAGTGTGAAACGACAGATCTTACTTATATTTTTTTATGTTATTTTTATTTTACTGATACAAAGGTAACACAAATGAAAATAGAAGGTATTCAACTCGCATACTGTATATAGTTTCTAAAATTTCACATTTGAATATTATTGCAAATGCTACTACTATGCTTATCATTTTAATACTAAAAGGCACTTGAAAACATAAAACGTGTTCCGTGCAGGTGCCTTGGATTAAGTCCAAGATATTCGATTATTTAAACTGAGTCGTTCTAGCGTATGTATGTTGTCTAACTGCATACTAATTGTGAATGTAAATTCTTGCCTACTGTTTTATAAGAAAGTTTAAAAAGTGTTTTTTTATGAACAGAATTAAATGATGCATATAATACTATATTTGGAATGTAAAAACTATATTTCATATTAATTAGAGTATTTTTACGCTTTATCCATAGGGTTGCCACTAGAAAAGAAACGTGAAACACTTTGTAATATGACGTATCTTCTAGACGCAAATTCATTATGGCTTCAATACATACTTACGTGTTTTCAATGATTGATATCAATGATTTTTAAAAGATGAACTATAAGCATATATACAATACCATAAAGTACATTTTTCTTATATTTTAAATTACTTTATTGTCTTTTTTTTATAGCTTCACGCTTTATCCCGTACATGGCAGGGTAGGCAGAGGGAACTGCAGGAGCCATACGAACCTAGTGTTAAGACACTCCGTTGCTTTAGTCCCTGCTTTCTCCATCCCCGCTTTCCGCCGTTTTTGGAGGCATTGCGTGGTGAGTGGCAGAACTCAACGCCACACTTGCCTAGTTTCCAGAGCGAAGAAAATGAAAATAGAAAAATCTATCTTCCCCACGTGGGAATCGAACCCACAAACCTCGTGTTTACAGGCAGACGCTACGCCTTTGCGTCACTACGATCCTCACGGTTTACTGTATTTTGGTGTAAATTTTCATTTAAAAAAAACTTCACTAGAATTCACTAGGAAAGAATTTGATTCGAAATATATAAATCGTACAAATATTAAATATCATATTAAATTACCTGTAACCCAGCTCTTGGTATCATTAAGGTTTCACCGGTTTCTTCCAACGGAACACCATTTCTCGTCCACACAAGAGTAGCTGGTGGTGCTGCAGGTGGAGGACTACATCGAAAGCTGACCTGCCTCCCCGACTCAATGGTCAAAGATTGCGGCTGATACGTGAATTGTTTCTTTATGTCTGTGTAGAGAATATTAATTTTTAGTTCAAGTTTTCACGCTTTATCCCGCACAAGACAGAGTAGGCAGAGGGAGAGGAACAGGAACCTAGTGTTAAGACACTCCGCTGCTTAGGCTTTGCGTCGTTTTCAAGGCATTGCATGTGGAGTAGCGGAACTCAACGCCGCGTTTTGCCTAGTTTCTAGAGCAAAGAAAATTGAAATAGAAAAATTCATCTTCCCTTCATGGGAATCAAACCTACAAACCATCGCGTTTACAGGCAGTCCCTACACCTTTACTTAACTTTAAGTCATACACCCTTACATCTGATCTTGACGCCAGTAAAATAATATTCTATATAAAGAAAGACTTGTATAATATATTTGGGAGCAATTTAAATGGCCGTAATTTTTAACGAATACTCCCCCTCTACGCCCGTGGCTGAGCCATTAAGTGGAGACATAGCTTCCGCTCGTTAAACCGTGCTATTGACGAATGCTTGCTTGTTAAGAGTTTTAAGGTGACTTAATCTTATGTTTAATGCTGTATTTAAAAATACTTGTTATTATAAATAGGAATGTGAGTACGTTTGTTACGCTTTAACGCCTAAACTGTGTTTTGTGTGAATATTTCTATGATTATAGTTAGTTATGCTTAGAATAACATCACTACGCAACGAGCAAGCAACTGTAGCTTATAATTAACCAACTTCTTAATAATTAAATAATAATAATATTACGCAGTTAGTTAAGGGTCAGTTTAGATTTTATTAATATATGGCATTTAATATCTTAGCGGAAACCTAGCTTCAACCCACTCTCTTTCTTATTTTAAGTAATTGTGAACGCCGAATTCAACATTACGCTTTTGCCTTGTCACTAGTGTTAAGAAAATGAAATGAATGAAAGAAATACCAGAGCGAGGAAAATTCAGTTATATTAATTAAATATTATACAATCAATTCTCCTCGAGTTGGACTCGTACCCACAACTCCCGCTTTCATAGATGCTTTATTTATTTTTAACTTTTTTAGGTTCTTGATATATTTTAGATAGATTTTGCTATTAAAAGAGTTTTTCTTTTTATCTAATTTCTGTTACATATTGGATGACTGGCGGAACTCAAACGCCGCACTTTGACTACAAGAATTTAAAACATACCAAATTCAAATTCTTCATCATGATGATGTAAAAGCTTGTAGTATATTTGTGAGTACTCCATATATATATATATATATATATATATATATATATATATTATTATATATATATATATATATATATATATATATTATATATATATATATATATATATATATATATATATATATATATATATATATATATATATATATATATATATATATATATATATATATATATATATATATATATATATATATATATATATATATATATTATATATATATATATATATATATATATATATATATATATATATATATATATATATATATATATATATATATATATATATATATATATATATATATATATATATATATATATATATATATAGTACATAAGTTAAACCTCATTATGCTATTTCTACTTAATAAGGCTCTAAAGTAATAGTCACTAACTTGCTTACTTATCATATCACTAACGGTGTTTTAAAGGTTGAGAGGTTACCATGCGTTTGATAATATACCTATAGATAAAATGTTATTACTAAATTTTATTTGTAGGGCATTTTGTTTGTGTAATGGAATTAATATATTTTTGTTTATTTAGGTTAATTACACATTTTCTTCTATAGGGCATGACTTTCTATATTTTTTTTAATTTTTTTTTTTTACTTATAATGAAAATAAAATATTAAATATTAATAATAAATTGATTTAATATGATTAAAACAAATTAATTTAAAATTATTAATAGTTCATTCTTCATTACTTACACCTGCTTAGTTTTAATTTTGAAACAAAATGTCAGCTTTATCAAATCTATAGCAATTTGACTTTCTTGACGAGTTTAGACCTTAGTTATTGTATGTAAAATAAAACAATTTTTATTTTATGCTATTTTAAATTACTATACTAATAAATGGAGAACGGAGTGTCTTGACACTAGGCTTAATCTGAAAACTCTGCTATTTACGTTTTCCAGTGTGAACATATATTTATTTTATACATATAATTAGTTATAAAGGGACTTGCAGGGACTAAGCAACGGAGTGTCTTAATACTAGGTTCCCACAGTCGCTGCAGTTTCCTCTGCCTACCCTGCCATGTGCGGGATAAAGCGTGAAGCTATAAAAAATAAAAAAAAATCACGATAAAAATATTTAAAAAAATATTAACACATATTTTATTCGTTAGATTAAACTAAATACATATTTAAATGTATAGCACATTTACACATATAAAGCTTTTAAACAATAAAATACGATGTCAACACCAGAAAAGTTCGAATTCCAAGCGAAGTCACGATCGTCCACTCGTATAGTATCCTGTCTAGACTACAAGAAGTTGCTCTACAGGTTTATACACCGCGAGTACTGTTATCTTCAAAGGTGATTTAAAAAGCAATTACTGTTGAAATTTAAAAGCTTGGATTTTATAAAATATTATATTTTTAAGTTATGTCAAGAATAGATGAAAAATAATGTAATGTGTAATTTGGCTCAAACTACTGTATTCGATAGCCGAAAAAGGAATCTCTTAACACCAGATTCCATACCATTACCTGTTTGTTTCTCTGCACGTCGTTTATCAAAGTCTAAGTATCTACATTATTATATAATACACGTACAGTACAATGAAAATGTTTGAATGAGCACATAATGGCAAAAATTTTACTTTATTTTATTTTGAGTTCAATATTTTTTTAGTTTTATGTTTTATCCCGCTTATAGCAAGGTAGAGAGAACTGTAGGAACCGTGAGAACCTAGTGTCAAGACACTGCGTTCCCACCTTTTTTGATGCTTTGCGTGTTGAATAGCGAAACTCAACACAGTACTGGGCTAGATGCAAAAACGTAGAAAACAGAAATACGTAGGAAATTCAAGTGGGAACAGAACCCACAAACCGTCGTGTTTGCAGACAGACACTACACCTATATACCTTGACGCCCCTCATTCTCCTTAAGTATCGTAATTTTATTTAAATCATCTGAAATATTACGCAACATTGTTCCTTGGGGACGGGGAAAGCAGGAACTAAGCAACGGAGTGTCTTAACACTAGGTTAATATGGTTCCTGAAGTTCCCTCTGCTTACCCTGCAATATGCGGTATAAAGCGTGAAGATACAAAAAAAATCTTCTTCTATACAATAAATATAGCAAAAGAGGCAAAACATTTCTCATTTTCATCTTTATTCAAACTGTTGGATGGCAGTACCCACTATTTTCTCCATTCTCCAGAGTAATTAAATAATTTATCCTCTATTTAGACCAAATCAACTATTAAACCGTTATGAACCTAACCGTTATCTGTGAAGTTGTCGCAATATCTCTATAACCAACAAGGTATATAATCACCTAAAAATAAAATTATAATCGAAATATTTTAACACTAGTTTCTCTCTGCCTTCCGTTTTAAATAAATAAAAAAAATACAATCACTTACAAAGACATTTAGGCACCTTGTGTGAATAAGTGTACAAGTTAGCAATATCTATTGTGGTGTTCATATAAAGAATATTAACGGCTTATCCCATCCAGTTTTTAACTAGAATTTAAGTAATATGACGCTGAGTGTCTCTCATTGACAACATTATCATATCATTTTGAACCTTATTGTTACAGAAATAAAGCTTTTCGATAACAAAAGGGCGATAACGGTAGCATTTTCAAACAGCTGCGTGAATTTTAAAAGATTGTAATGTAAGACGGCTTGTTAGAGGCCGGGATGTGTATATTTCTCTATAGAAATTTTGAACTTTGCAACGGTTTAGATCGGTGTATGATAAGTGATGTGCATGAATGATTTTTTTTAATCTTTATGAAGCTTTTTTGACTATAGAAAGTCTCAAATTCAAGGTAATTATGATGATGGAACATAGTGTCGGTTTAAATCTCTAGAGGATATATTTATTTAGGATATATTTATTATTATTTATTTTTGAAATTGCTTCAAGTACAGTGGTTTTTCTAAAATGATTTTGGATCAAAATACGAGCGTCGTAACACTAGGTTCATAATATGGTTGTTACAGTTCCCTCTGCCTACTCTGCAGCATGCGGGATAAAGCGTGAAGCTAAAAAAAGTTTTTAATACCTAGTTATAGACTGGAAAAAGTAAGTACATTGATCATGTTATATGCTTATATTATAAATATCTAGTACTTTTTCTTAATTTGGTATTCTATAAATTTAAAGAAACTGTAAAACGATATTAATGCGAAAAGCATTTATTACTGTGTAAATTATAAAAATATATAATGGGTTTTTTTCGGTACAGGCACATAGTTCGTTAGTTCTGTTGTTAGGGCATTTTAATACATATTTTATATTTTATCTCCTGATATTATTTAAATCTCTACTTACATCACTATATTTATAAATTTCCCTTTAGCTTTAAAGTGGCGCACTCTAATTCACGACTGGTTTTCAGCAGTATCAAAATTTTATGAAATTACTTTGCAAATGGTTCCTCCGAAAATCGAAGTAATTTAGTAAGATGGAGAAAAGTTACCGATAAATTTTGCTATATCTATAATATTATAGTAGATGTCCAGCTACGTATATGCTGGTGGGGTGTAGAGTACTCTTATATAGTTGTCAATACTTGCGGTGCCATAATAAAGTTGCAAGAGCACATACAAATATAACAACCAGCAAACGATCAATAAATTTTATACAAAAAGGCTCTTATAAGACACAAAAGCCTTTCTTAATTAAGATTCAGCTCCTGATTGGATTGTTATCTTTTAAAAACTATACAGATATAGTTAGTTTAAAGATGCCTGCCTAGAACTATTAGTAAATAAGTTCAAGAACGTCCTTCAAAGGTAGCATTATTAAAATCATTTCGAATTTAGTTAAGTGGTGGAAGTAGCTTAGACACCTACATTAGGCTGCAAATCTTAGGCATTGCTCTGAGCTTTTCCTACAACAGTTATGGACCTAACATCCGCACAGTGAACCATGAAAGGCTAAGTAGATTTTTCTCTATCGTTAAGATTCTAGTTATTTTAAACACAAGTTGATTAAAGTAATACGACAGCTAACTATTAACTACATGTTGGCGCCCGACATTCTGATCAGACGATTTAAGAGTCAATACTTGCTAAAATGTGGGTAAATATGAAACATTACACATCAGAGCAGAAAGAGAAGTGTACCTTTGTTCTTTATAGTTTCGATACATTAGATGCTCTCTTAGTCGTCAGTAATATATTAAAAAATATTTTTTTATTTAATTTTAATACATAACTATAATTATAAAAAAAAGATAATATAGATTGTTCCAAAATATCGAAGATCAAGTTTCACAAACCTACCCCGCTATATACAATATGAAGCTATATACAATATAAAGTCGGTATACCCGCAAAGTTCAATCTACCGCAACCATACTAAACTAACGTCGTTCAAATCAATACATTTCTCGTATTACAGGATACCTTAAAAGGTTCTACTTCTAATCATCTCTAAGAAACTACCTTAGGAATCCTGTACCGTAACCGAAGAATTTATATATAGTGAAGGTATTAGTGAGAGGTTATTACATTTCCTGGGGGCTTAAAAGATTTATTATTTGTAAGGGTATTATTTTTAAATAATATATATTATATTTCTAAGTGTTACTATAGACATTTTTTTTACGTTTTGTGTAGTTTTTTTTATCTATATATTAGTATGTAGATATGTCTAAATTTATTCCTTTTACCTATATGCATATGAATATATTGTGTTTATGTGCTTTTTACGCTTAACCTTTGAAACGGTTACATTTTGAAGAGAATTTCGCGGCAATTAAGACTACTTTTAGTTTAGAAAAATAATCTATATAGTAAAAAAAACTATAAAAACCTATAATATATAAACATTTAATATATTATTATTAACCATTTTTTTACATATTATATTTAGTGATAAGAACCACTTGACGTTAAGTGACCTGAGAGTTAGTGGATGCGTTATCAACCTTTACGTTGTAGAAAGTGTCACACATACAACGCTTTGTACCCCCTAAATTATATTGCTCAGGGAAAAAGGGTAGATCATTCCATAGCTATGTATTATTCTAAACATAATATTTTTCTCCAAGAAACAAATATAACTAACAGATAGTATAATTTGAGATGAAAATTTATACAATAGTGTTGTTAATACTGAACTTTACTGAAGCGGTGAAGTAGCGAGAACATCTCTAAGGCATTATGAAATGTAATATAATACAAATTACCTTAAGTTTGACAATATACGCTTATGTATAAAGTGAAACACACGTTGCTATGGCAACGCGTATTTGACGCGTCTCTTCTAAGAACCTATTACTAAGACCTTGTTCTTTGTACTTATATTTAAGATACTGCATTTAGTAGCGTAACTTAACGCTGCACATTATCATACATTAATTTAGTGGAAAATTAAAAAAATGGATAAAGCAATAATGGTAAGTACAAGATTTAGATTTACCAGCTGGCGGAAAACAAATGACATATGATATGATCTACCAATTCCTTTTGTCTATCCCAAAAAACATCGATTACTCTACCTGAGACCACCTGTTTTCAATCGCATTGTGATGAAATAAACGAAAATATATCTTTCTTTATTTTATAATAATAATTTAGTTTTGGAAAGATTTTTAATTTCTTGAACATTAAAAAATCTTATACAAAATAAATGTTCTTTTTTAATTTCTATTTTAATAATTTACCTGTATTTATCTTTTATATAATTTTTGTTTTTACACCGTTTAATGTATAAAAGCACCTTGAATATTAAAGAGTTAGCGAGTCGAGTTCGATTACTGCGAGCCAATATTTGTTTAAGCCAAACAAAGGAGGTTGAGTATGAATAAAACAAGACAAGCGAATCCGTCTGGATATTTCATTGATCCCCAATTTTTTTTTCTCAATTTCATCGAAAGCTGACTGTAGCTGCTCTGGTGTCCAAGAGATAACTCGAGCTCGCACACCCTTCCTCTTGTTTTCATTAGCATGGCTCACCTACATAATCAAAGCAGGCATGAATAAATATTTCTTGACATGCAAGTACCCACACAGATATTACAGTATCTATTAGTAAGCACCAAAATAGTCATGACGTAATATAAAACACATTAATCAGGCATTTATAGTATAGAGGGAAAGAAGCTCCTAAAGGCATCTATCCTTTGAAAACTCGGGGCGACTATACCTTTCGCTAGGGATAGATGCCTCTTTATATTTTGAGTAAAATAAAGCAAAAAATCAATGATTAACTTCTTAATGTGTTGTCAATGAACCAATGTATTAACGTAATTAAAACAGAATGTATCCCATTACTACTTATAAATATATGGAGCTGTGAATACTTACGTTTGAAATTTTGAATATTGTACACACAGTGATGTATATTGACAACAACTTAGGGGAAAATGTAATCGATTTTAAATTTTATTATATATTTATAAAATTCATTTATATATAAAATTATACGATTTTAAACGAGATGGTTTTAGGTTCATTTTCCTTTCAGGGAAAATAAAAAAAAATAAATCCTTAATCTGATGACAAAACAAAATGTAAATATTGTAATTATATAAGGTGAGTTAATCTCTCTCACGGTAAAAAAATTCTTAAAGAAAATATATATAAGTTGAATGCAGCAGAATATGAGTCCGTGATTCATCGAAACCGTACAAGCTCTCTAACCACTAAACCATACGTTCTTTAACAACAAAATACAACATTTTTTGTATATATTTTAAGTACAAAGATCAAAATTGTTTCCGCCACACTGTCTCCAAAATTAGGAAGAAAATGGTTACCTAAGTGTCTTTACAGTACACAACCCTCATCTTTTTCCCTTCCATATAATATACAGTGCTACTATTTTTTTGTTTAACAGCGTCGGTCTATATAATTTTATTCTTTTGTTTTACTTTTACGGCCCTCAATTATGTGAATCGCCTCCTGAGTAACTTATATCAAATTCATTACTTATTTATGTCACTTGATATTTTATTTACAAAATATAAATATATAAAAATACTTAAATATATATGATCTTAAATAAATATAAAAAGTATAAAATAATCTTATTAGGCTTTGAACCTGCTTCTGCTTTCTCACATACGAATGCCTCAAATTATTTATATATTATATAGATATACCTTTTTCGTTACATACAATTGAATTGGAATCGATCCCAAAACCTTTAATTTTTCATTTTAAATGTCACAATGGCGTTTTTAATAATATTATATTTTACATTATAATTAACATGTGTATAATTCTAATAATATGAATGTCATCAGAACTATTCCTGACATTCGCGTGGGGTACTTCTGTAAGACATGTCATGTTATGTCATTGTCTTTGGATACTTATTTCACACTAACTATTACGCTGTTTGCAGTTTTATATAGCTGTATTACGTATAAATCCATGGATATATAGATATACAGATATATAGATATATAGATAGGTATATTACGTATAGCCAAAACTTTTATAAATCCTTCACATCTTTGGTAAAACAAGTAATTGTAAATTGTAATTTGTAATCAATAGCCAACTTAACAGTCACTAAAATATGTACAGCAAATAAAGTACTGATGTAAAAGTTCTTTTTAGAAATATATTTTTTAATTTGAACCAAGCGGAAGTGGAACCCACAGCACTTAGAAACTGTCTAATTGATCCGGCTTAATAAGCCATATCTTTTAATCATGAACGTCGAAATTATTATACGCTTATTACAAATTATCGTTGCCGTTTTCATTTATTTGAATGAACATATTTAAAAATTTCCAGTGGGTTCAAAGTATTTTCCTGTTAATTATTACATTTTCTAAAATCTGTAGTATAGCAAGATATAACTAAATTAACAATTTTTTTAGTTTCACGCTTTATCCCGCTCATGGCAGGGTAGGCAGAGGGAACTGCAGGAATCATACGAACCTAGTGTTAAGACACTCCGTTGCATAACCCTTGCTTTTTTCCATCCCCGTTGAATGGCGGAACTCAACGTCGTGCTTTTGCCTACTTGCCAGAGCAAAGAAAATGGAAATAGAAAAATCCATCTTCCCTAAATGGGAATCGAACCCAGAAACCGTCACATTACAGGCAAACGTTGCACTTCTGCGTCA
>JAZFAU010000121.1:492500-579156 GCA_037178615.1 Dione vanillae
TTTCTTTTTCATATTCATGTTGGATGTTAGATAGTGTGGTGGGAGATGATTTCAATATTGATGATTAACTATTATAAATAGTATAGATAATATTATACAATTCCCGCGAGTAGTATTTGAAGGCCGCGTTTTGTACCTCCAGTTGTTATTAAAATATGGTTCATGGGATATATATATATATATATATATATATATATATATATATATATATATATATATATATATATATATATATATATATATATATATATATATATATATATATATATATATATATATATATATATATATATATATATATATATATATATATATATATATATATATATATATATATATATATATATATATATATATATATATATATATATATATATATATATATATATATCACAATTCTCATATACTTAATGTTTACGGTCATATAAAAACTTAACAATATAATACTTAAGCGCAAAGTATTCATATTGTCTTAGTAAATTACAACTTTACACATCTCTCTTACATATAAAGATAGATAAAAAAAGTCAATCAAGTCATTTATTATTGCTTTTAAACCCTCTACTGGGCAAAAGAGTATAGAAAGAATCATCACCCATTTCTGCTTTATACATATTGGTGACTTAATAGGTAAATTTGTAAGTACGTGCTTGTTAAAATTTCAATAGAAATTAAATATACAACCTGGGTGATATATACATAAATTCTTATAAAAATAAATAAAAAATAAATTAAGCTTATTTTATTATAACAAGTTACAATACCTCCATTTCGAACTTTTCCCAACGACACGAGGATCACTAGAATCCGAAACACATAACACATCACTATATATTTCCAAAAAAACAGTGTCACATTTCAAAATTTTGTATCACTTGTACAATTTAATATATTTTTTTTTATTTAAATTGCAAATTTTTCACGTAATTCAAAGCTTAGAACGACACGACCTCCCCCCTTAAAAGCTAGAGGCGTACTGACGATCTGTGATTCATGTTGTATGGTGTTTGGTTGGTGTATGTAATTAAAAAAACTATGGGATGTACTTCCCTTGTCTGTCTGTTCATTATTACGAATTTGGTTCCCATTGGTAGGAATAAATGTATTAAATTTATTTTCATTCTTATTTTAATGAAACAAATAACCAGAAATATAATTATTTTAAAATAAGCAAAAAATTATAAATAGAATTTAACGAGACTATTCTTATATTTTTATAAAATATGCGTACATATTAAAAAAGTTACTCATACCCTTACATTAAATTACATAGAAAACTTTTAGTGAAAAAATCTTAAAAGCTCTTGTTAACTACTCATCGGAAGAGTTTGATGTATTTTTAATAACGCTCTTGTGTAGTATTTGAGCAGAAGAACTTATCTTTGCTAAGTATTTTTTTTATTTACTTATAAAAATATTATAACATTTAAAATATTTATTCAATTAAAGTTTATTTTATTAAAGTAGTAGTGTTTGTCAAAATACAAGTAAATAAATAATGACATAAAATATTGCAACTAATATTTAAAGTAATAATATTAAATAACGCTATTCAACATTTTTTGGCCAAATTTAAAATGTTGCGTTCATGTGTGACGGGACTCTACAACGCACAAGAAAACATCGTTAAAAAGCTTATTTCACTACCAAGTGGCGACATCTGTTACGCTCATAATATAACAAAAGCAAAGCTTTTGGATTTTGAAAGCTTTTCGTATTAGAATAAGTATGTAGTGCTTACTTCTAACAAGAGATGGCATATTAGTCGCAGGAATAAGTTCTACATGATTCACTATTATATCGATAGATGGTGGTTTTTCAGGAAAATATTTTAAAGAGAACTAAAATAATATATTAGTATTCATTTAAAATAATATTTTGGTTTTATTAATAAATAATAGCTTCTAGACAATAGTTACCCAGGTAAGTAAAGCTCGAATGGAACAAAATATAACCAATTTTTTAAGTTATTAATATATGGAGTTTTACTCTCCTCTTTCTATAAATGTGATTAAGGCTGGATTTTATATATGGTAGCCCTGTGACAACGATGGAATGGAGTATAAACTAATTACTGCCCAGACATAAATTTCACAAAATGATTTCAAGTTTGATTTTTTTGTTGATTAGTAGCGAATTCTAGAATTATTCGTTCGTTTGCTTTGTTGTAATGTAGGTTACATTATATTAAAAATATTTTTCTTATGGGAAGGACAAAGCAAACGAGCGTTCGAGTGCCCTGATGGTAAGTGATCACTGACATCAACGGCGGCTTTAAGGTGGAGGTAGACGCGCTTTATGAAGGCACCAATGTCGTATCGATCTGGTAACACTGCCACAAGTAGGCTATTCCTTATGGTACCGTGGATAAGTTACAACCCTTATCTGGCTATATATATGACATAAAATTTTGCCCTCAAATATTAACTACGTATACATATTTTAATACTTACTACGATAACATTGTTTGCAAAGCTCTCTGTCTATTTTTTTTTAGCTTCACGCTTTATCCCGCACATAGCAGGGTAGGCAGAGGGATTTGTAGGAACCGTGGAAGCTAGTGTTAAGACACTCCGTTGCTTAGTCCCTGCTTTCTCCGTCCTTGCTTTCCTCCTTTTTTGAGGCATTACAGGTTCAGTAGCGTTTCCAGAGCGAAGAAAATGGATATAGAAAATCCGTCTTCCCCGAATATTTAAAGACCTTATAGGTATATATGATTTTGTTTAAATATTTAGTATTAACTAGCACCTTGGCTGTCATATCTACAAGAAAATCATAATAATAGAAATAATAAAATAAACTACCGTAGCTTCCATTACCTGGAAAAGAAATTACATCTACGTACATATTTATACTTAACACCCAGTACCCCTCTATATCTTAATTCGAATAGGCGCGTCTTAGAAAATAATTATCAAAAATAATTATTATTTGCTTACAGGACAGGACAAAACAGCGTTCAACAGATCATCAAATGAACTAAAAAATCTTATCAAAACTTTCACCAACGACAATCTCCAAGCATTTCTCTCCAACCTAACTCCAAGCGCAAACACGAACTACTCTCTATACAAGGCAACAAAAAAACTAAAACGTCCCAGTGACCAGATTCCACCCATCAAAAAAAGTAATGGAGAATGGGCAAGATCAGACAAGGAAAAGGCGAAAATCTTTGCTGAACATCTAAGCAATGTGTTTCAGCCATTTCCCGAACTGAGAAGTGAACATACAGTTGCCATAAAAGAATATCTGGAAAGTGCAGAGCAAATGTGTCTACCTATAATTCACACGTCCCCAACCGAAGTCGCGAATGAGATAAAACACCTCAAGGATGGGAAGACACCGCCATACGATAGTATAGATAGCGTTCTTTTAAAAAAACTGCCTAAAAAGGGTATAGTAGCAGTCGTCAATATTATCAATGCCTGTCTTAGACTAAACCACTTCCCGGGACAATGGAAGATAGCCCAAGTAGTTATGTTACGTAAACCTGACAAACCACCTAATGAAGTTGCTTCATACCGACCAATAAGCCTTTTACCATTAATTGGTAAACTATTTGAAAAGATATTACTGAGAAGGATGAAGTTATATCTGGATGATATCGTTCCAAATCATCAGTTTGGATTTCGTGAGAATCACGGAACGATTGAGCAAATTCACCGCATCGTCGACGTTATAAGTAAAGCTCTAGATGAAAAGAAGTATTGTTCAGCAGTCTTTTTGGACATCAGCCAGGCTTTTGACAAAGTCTGGCATGAGGGTTTGTTATACAAAGTGAAAAAGATGCTCCCACACTCATTTTTCCAAATAATCAAGTCCTACCTCAGTAAACGATGTTTCGAAGTTAGGTTTAACGTCGAACTTTCCGACTTGTATGAGATCAAGTCAGGAGTACCACAGGGAAGTATACTCGGCCCAATCCTTTACATAATTTACACTGCTGATCTACCAACAACAGACAAGACCACGGTTGCAACGTACGCAGATGACACAGCATTATTATCCACACACATGAACCCAGTAACTGCATCAGAACATCTACAACACCATATCGACAAAATAGAGGAATGGCTTGAGCTTTGGAGAATCCACGCGAATCGAAGGAAGTCCACACACGTAACTTTTACTCTAAGGAGAGACACATGCCCTCCAGTTACACTCAATAATGACGTAATCCCGCAAGATGACAATGCAAAATACTTGGGCATGTATTTGGACAGAAGACTGACTTGGCAAAAACATATTTGGACGAAGAGAAAGCAATTGGACTTAAAATTGCGTAGCATGTACTGGCTTATAGGAAGACACTCACAAATGACCACATACAGCAAATTGACTATTTATAAAGCCATCCTGAAACCAATATGGACGTATGGCATCCAGCTCTGGGGTACAGCCAGTAACAGTAATATAGAGATACTGGAAAGATTTCAAACTAAGACACTGAGAGCCATCTTTAACATCCCTTTTTACATAAGTAATAAGATTATATACCATGACTTAAAACTACCAACTGTCAAACAGGAGATAGCAAAGGATAGCATCGCCTACCAAAAAAGACTTTCTCAACATAAAAACGAACTTGCTCACAGACTGAGTGGTGATCAAGGTCTTCAATACAAGAGATTGAAAAGACACAGTGTTCCAACTCTACAGAATAGATTCGACAGGATGGAATGAGACGCCCATCTGAGAAGTGTCTCTCCAAGCTATAAAACACAAGCAGATATAAGAATATCGAACAAATTAGTGGCTTATTGTTAACACAACAGATTGCCGCGACGCAGTATAACAAAAAAAAAAAAAAAAAATTGCTTACAGGAAGTAGTGTCTGTATCTTTTAATATACTTCTTTTAATTCTTTATATTATTATGGAAAGATATTAGAACAATTGAATTATAAATAACAAATGTTTTAAGTGATTGAATATACGAAATGAATGTGAAAAGGCCATATTATTATCGCTAACAGAATTTCTTAACAACTTTAAGAAGATGATGCTTAATACAGTGCTGTTGCTGACGTTATTATACAGCAGAGAGACGTCTGTAATATAGAAAGAAAAAAAGAAAAATAAATGCTGAGGTAATGTGACCTCTTCGGAGCATATACAGAGGTATTTCAACTAAAAATAGAATGACGGGTAATTTAAATAATAGAGGTTAATTTGAATACGACGAGAGAACAAGTGATAAAAGAATAGGCAAAAACATAATCAAAGAAGCAAATAGCAATGATGAGAGTGGTACGAGGACCTTGATTAACCGTCAAAATTACACTGTCGAAGATACTGGAGGAAACTTATTTAAAAAACAAGAAAATTTCAAAAACGTTGTACATAAAGAGGTTAATAGCAGTGGACGAGGCGAAAGAGGTATATAGGGACTGTAGTGTTTGACTTCGCGTTTCGTTTAGCCACGTTCCTTGAAATAAAACTGTGAGGCAAAACTTCAGAGGCTAAAAGGTAGGAAAGGATGATCTGAGTTATTAACATTAACATGCTTAGTAAAGCGTGTTTAGTAATAGAAAACAAACGTTATATGACGATACGACAACTATTTAATGCCCTTAATACAAAATATACACACGATATTGAAGGTTAGTAACAAATATTAACCTACATTGGTGTTAGTTGAAACCTTAATATTATTATACTTAATATATTTACATAAAAATTTACATAAAGGACTAAACACAAACACATTGAGAGGACGAGGGACTTTGTTAGGAGGAAAATCATACAAGGGACGTATTAATTTGGGACAGGAAAAAAGAATCTGGGAAGGAGAACCGTCATCTAGGCCACATTCACACAGAGAGTGGTCCCTGATCTTAGCCAGGTGGACAGGCGTACATGCATGTCCAAGGCTTAAGCAGCAAATTGTAGATATAACTCTCCGTTCAGTCAATTCTTGAGAGGACCTTTAGATTTTTACAGCCGGTTACACCAAGGACGTTTTGGTGTAACCGGCTGTAAAAATGCATTTACCCTTCTGAGATTTAGATAAATCCCAGTGCTTAGACCAGGATTTATCCAATACAAAGTATTTTATCCAAAAAAAATACATCAAATGAAAAGAGTTTGAGCGACATCTGTAATTTATTTTTGTAAATACTACGTGCGTCTTAGAATTGTTTAAAGGTACATCGTAATACTTTAGCATTATGATCTAGTAATTTTTTTCACCGACAAATGGTGCTGTTTAATTTGTGCACTTTGCAGTTTTAGATTCATAGATAAAATATTAAGTCCAATAACAATAAGTAGATGTCACTAATAAGATTAATTTTATAAAACGTTTATAATGGACATAATTGGAGTGCAAATCGCGGCGGAGAGTTCTAAAAAGCGAGAGCAAAGTGTCTTAACATTGGGCTTTCGTTTTTATATTGTTACGCAGGTTAAAATCTGGAGCAAAAAGATATAGAGTCGAGTATAGTATTATATACTTAGTATTTTTTAGAAAATAGTAAATGTGGACGTTTCAAAATATTAATCATGTTAGAGTTATTACCGATACGTACAGGTATTTCATTTAAAAATATCTTCAAAACCTTACAATGCAAATGTAACACGCTCCAAAGGGATGAATTGACTGAAAACTTAATGTCCGATTCAATCCCATAACATATACATATTGTCTTTGCGACGAGATTATAGGCGCATTATTATAAAATGAAAGCTGAAAAATAAATGTTTCTTTAAAATGAGGCTATGGTCTCATTTTATAATAATTTTTATCAATCATAGCAAAGTACTGCTGGTGGCAGGTGGCTTTATCGCAACTTAGTAAACTATTACGATTTGACCAAAAATAATTTTAAAGATCCGGATAATGTTACTAGCCAGTTATAGATCCGGTAATAGTTATTCATACGCTACGCTGGTTATTTATTACAAATTAAAGGTTTATAAATTTAGTCTAGTTAACCAGACTCTTCGGGTTTTTTGTTCAGAAAAAACTGACTTGCTGAAGTAAAATAAGGTAATATGTACTTTAAGTTATCATAGAACAATTGTAAACATTTGTAAAAAATATACTCTTTAAATTATTCTTATTATCAATTTAAATACCATAGTTACATGAAATTTCACTCAAGGAAATGATTTAACAAATATCTTTACATGTATTTGCTGTCATAATATGATATTGCATGTGGCTTCAAATCTTTCAAGTTCAAAAGTTTCAAAAGTTCAAAAGTTTTCAAGTGGTTCCAAATCTTTTTTATCCAACTCAAAAATTCACCATAAAATAGTTTTAGAACTAATTATTATTTGTCTTTTACATTTTTCAGAAAAATCTGAAGATCGCAAATACCGATCATATACGAGTTGGGCCCAATCACTTTTATACGTCTACTTACTACGTCATACTTAGAGATTTTTCATTGTTTGAAATATATGTAGACTCAGGTTTACACGTCAGGTCTTTATTCAACACTCAAGAATTTAATTTTAAATTTAGATTTTTAACTTAATTTCAGAAAAAAAAAAGGACGTAAAAGTATAACGCAAATGCCCGAAAGTTAGAACAAATAGATGGGCTGAAAAGTGGTCGTTTAATATATAACAATTAGTTTTTTAGTAGGGTGAGATTATAAATAATAGAATATAATATAAAACTTTTTTCAATTTAAACTTTTGAACCTATGAAATGCTTAAATAAGATTTACGTGTACATATTACAGTTATAGAAATTTTCCAAGCAATATAAAATGAGAAAATTTAAAGAAAGGATTATCAGAAAATCTCTATAGCATTCATTTTTCTTCTTCATCATGCTTCCATATATCAGTGTCAATATTTAGTGCCTTGAGTACTTACGTATCGACATCTCAACGATATAGCTAAGACTAATTATGTTACCAAGAGCAATATATACTAATACGTATTGCCTGATCTGTTTCATAACAAAAAGAATTCTATTAAATTTATATATTTTCATATTAAAAACACCAAGAGATTCAAACTTACTACCATCACATACACAATCAATGATTCAACACAGCCAAAATAGCGTCTGGTAATAGAAAATGCTATACTAAAATTAATCGTCCGAAGGCACATTCGTTTATTTTTTCTCAATACATTTGAAATTCAAAGTGATGTTTAAATTCTCCGAGCACTACTGCCAACATTGAATATTGATTGCACAAAAGGCGGACCGAAGCGTATTTCCAATTCAGAATAATTCGCTCCTTTTGATGATTCAAAATATGTAAGTAGCCTGAGCAGTGGCATTTTTACATACCACTCATATAAAAAATCGTTATGTCTGTCTGTGTGTTTTTTACTGAAAGCAATAAAAGAAGAAAATTAAAAATATAATTGGCATAAACTGCAATTTTTTGTCAAATTTTCAATTTTCCAAGCTTTATAATAATAATTTTGTTTCTATATTTAAGTGTTTTAACAGGATAGTCAGTGCCAAATTAGTACTAGCACAGTCTGTATTAAAATTTAAAGCATAACATGTGATGGTAAAGCTTTTTCACCATACTCTATATACTGGAATGAAGTATAAATTTTAATAATACATAATAAAAAGAAATTATTAATAATAATATACAACCAGAGGTTTCTTAATTGCATATTTTAAAAAAAGAACCTTTTTCACAATAAAAATATGTTTGAACAAAACGCTTTTAAGCAAAGATTGCAGGTAAGGCTTGTATACAATAATTTAGAAATAGAAGCTCCCTTTCGTATTGAGGTACGGAAATTCAAATTTGGCGCCTAGCTCGCCTTTCCGCAAAATTTTCAAGTATAATGAGGCTTAAAGGTTGTACAATCAATAGAAAATGTGAAAGATTATCGGAAAGTATTTTGATTTCAAAACTCTACTTATATTTTTCTAACACAAAATATTACTAAAGTTAGTTGGCCCAGATCGTTATGACGCAACGGTATAGTGTTGAGTACGGGTTTGATTATCTCTCGGGGGACGAAAAGTTTTTTGTCTATTTAATCTAATAAGAAGGTAAAGCGCGGTGATAAGTTTTAGTGGAAACGTATGTGAAACACAAGAAATTTGTTTATTTTCATTCAATTTGTTATGAATATGTCTATATATTTAATTCTAAAAAACGGAGTATTTTAATTCATTTTTTTAATTTTTAAATAAGTCATTAGTTTTTAATTTTTAACTATATATATTGCCATAGTTGCCAAAGCTAACATTATACCCTTGTGCTTTTTCAATTAATTAACATCGTCAAGTATCAAGTCATTTCATTATATGTACTTATAAATCTAATACATATTAAATATCACAATCCAATGCCTTATATTATTTTTTTCTTACAAAAACATATAGCAAATAAAAGAAATTCAGAAATTCAGTCTCTATTACTATCGCTCTATAGCATGACTGCTTCAACAAGAATGTTTAAATTTCATAATAACTTCTTCTAGCTTCCCTCTGTATTTTGCACATTTGTTTGGTGTTAAGTAGTAAAAATCTATGTTTATCCAAATTTAAAATGAACACGACGATCTTAAATTGAAGTATAAATGTTTATACATTAAAATTTACTAAAGAAATAATTTTCCGAAATAAAAATATAATTAATCAGATTATAGCAATAGAACTAGTGAGTGCGGCGCGGCGGGGAACTTAAGTAAATCCGTATTTGTAGATAAATGCCGAACAATCGACACTTCAGCGAGGTGAGTTTGCGGGGCTTCGAGTGGGAGACCTTTTTTGTTAACGATATATCGTACGTTATGTAATTGTTTACTTAAATATTTTTATAGAAACAATTATTTTACATGAAAACGTATACCAATAGAAAAATATGCGTATACAAATAGTTGTATAAAATAGATAAATTATATCAACGGAATTCATTTTGATAATATTTTTAATCACAGGCACCGCAAGCAACAGCGATTTCTGTGAGAATCAAACGAAAAATACATACAGTAGATATAATTTATTATATTATATAATATTTAGTTTGGGATATTAGATTTGTTACTGACTTATTGACGTTGACTTACTCTGTACAAGTTATCTGTTTTATACAGTTGATTATTTTTAATTCCAGCTTCATAAAAAAATTTTACATTTCTATGACTTTTATTATATTTCACAATACACATTTTACTGACCGCTACGCAATTTTGTTTTAAAAATCGGTTTAAAAGCTTTTCCCACTATTAAGTCTGCTTATATATATATATATATATATATATATATATATATATATATATATATATATATATATATATATATATATATATATATATATATATATATATATATATATATATATATATATATATATATATATATATATATATATATATATATATATATATATATATATATATATATATATATATATATATATATATATATATATATATATATATATATATATATATATATATATATATATATATATATATATATATATATATATATATATATATATATATATATATATATATATATATATATATATATATATATATATATATATATATATATATATATATATATACACAATTTTTATTCAAATAAAACTATAACTATTGTCAAATACGTACACCCAAGTTAGATAATATTTTCCATTAATTCCAGATAACGGCATGAATTGACAAAACGACTATAAAATCGCATACTATAAACGCGTTTACGTATCATTGAGTAAACAATGCACGTATTACAAACGAATTCGGGCACGAATCTTCTTCTCAATTGTTCGAATCTTGGAAGCTTAACGTGTTAGGTTGCCGAGTGATAAACTGCTTGAGCAGACCCTTTATTTGGTACGTCTAATGGATTAATGTTATATTATGTTTTCAATGACGAAAATAATATCTATATTTTTTTTCTTATAATAATAAATAATAATAAGCGTGGTGGCGCAGCGTAGCGTCTGCTGGTAAACGTGACGGTTAGTGGGTTCGATTCGAGCTCGAGCAAGATGCATTTTTCTGTTTCCATTTTCTTCGCTCTGGAAACAGGCAAAGCGCGGTGTTGAGTTCTACCACTCAACACGCAATGCCTCGCAAAGGTGGGAAGCAGGATCGGAGAAACCAGGGACTAAGCAACGGAGTGTCTTAGCACGAGGTTCCTACGGTTCCTACAAGTTCCTCTGCCTACACTTCCATGTGTGGGATAAAGCGTAAATACATAAAAAATATTAAGTAATATACTGATATCGAAATTAAATGTATTTTAAACTATTTCACTTATTAGTAAATAACAAAGATTTGTGTATGAACGCAATGCCCGAGTATATTATTATTTAGTTGAAAGATGTAGCCTTCTTTGATTAAAAGATATTTCAACAAAAAAATAATTATTCAGTTGTGAGCTAAGATTGGTTTTGTAAAAAAACCTCTTTGTTTAAATATATAAACACATATGTAGTTTAAATCAATAAAAACTGTGACTATTTTTAAAAAGTAAGAATCAGGAACATGCTATCACCACACAGTGGCACATACAAATGTATATATAAATTTCCCTCAATGAAATATTTACAGTATTTAACATTAATCGTTCGCTCTAGTGAGTCAATATATGTCACAAGATTATGTTTTCAACTACATAGTTTTATAAGAAATTACAGAATAATTGAAGTAACTTATCATACAGTTGATACATCCGTAACAATAAGAAAAGGTAAAGCCAACGTTCAAAAACAAAGTTTGAACGTAATGTCAATATATACATATTAGAATTATATTATTTTGAGGACTTGAAAAAAGGCGGAAAGCGGGGACGGAGAAAGCAGGGACTAAGCAACGGAGTGTCTTAACACTAGGTTCCATTAGTGCCTGCAGTTCCCTCTGCCTACCCTGCCATGTGCTGGATAAAGCGTGAAGCTAAAAAAAAAAAATAAATAAAAAATATATAGAAGAACTAATCGTTGCTTCTTATCAATAATGATACTTCTAGTACAATGATTTCATTTATGTAGCATCAAAGACCAAAACAAAACTATTAAAATATTAAACTTTAAACACAGCGTGTCGTTCTCCCGCATTTGTGCTACTCGACCTCTCCGCGATTCAATCAAACTTAACACCGCAACTGTGAATTTTCCCATCACAGCCATTAATATACACTTTTTTATGTGAAACGTAATATTATATGATTTCTTATCTTTTCATATAATCCCTAAGTAAATCTTATAAAATTTGTCTCAATACTTAGATATTATTCATAAATATTAACAAATTTAAGTAAAATGATACTATTTTTTAATTCACATGTCTTATAAATTCAGTAGAGTAGTTAGTTTGTATTTTATGCCCAATTACTATTAAAATTACCATGAAGGCGAAAGTCGACCTCAACAATTTAAGGAAACATTTGAAAAAATATTTATATATAAATAATTATTTCTTAAAATGAGAATTGAAGCCACTACTGTCATGAGTACAAGCAGTTCCATTGCGCTACGACAGCGTCAACGAATTAAAATTGTTATCTGATTATCTGTTATTGGTAAATAAATAATATTTTGTCACTCTTTATAAGCCGATTCATTTTTACGGTGCACCGATTTTGTATGACAGTGTTTTATTAATAAAAAATTGGGGAGTATATTTTTTTACGCATGTGTTATTTTCAATGAGACAAATCGTATTTGTTTAATAACAAATTTGTTATTAAAAATATTTTTTGGTCTTTGAACGGAAGAAAGTGCCTTGCTCTTTGTCTTTAAAAGTATACCTCCAAATACCTAAAAGGTGAAGGATATCGTCCATGGATTAACCACTGTATATGTCGAAGAATATGATAAGTGGAAAAGCTTAAACAAAATTTAAGCCCCGATAGCACTAACAAGCACCGAGATAAATGCTAGGTAGAAGAAAAAGTTATTTTTTTTTTAGCTTCACGCTTTACCCCACTTATTGCAAGGTAGGCGAAACTCCAGGAAGCCTAGAGTTACGACACCCTGTTTTCTGCCTTTTCGAGGCATTGCATGTTAAGTTAGGGAAACTCAACGCCGCGTTTTGCCTAGGCGCCAGAGCGAAGAAGATATAAATAGAAAAATCTGTCTTCCCCGAGTCGGAATCGAATCTACAATCAATCGCGTTTACCAGCAGACGCTATTCCCCTACGCCATGACGGTCCCCAACCTATTTATATTTTTTAATGATAAAATTTATTTTTATTTCTTGTCTATTGATGCAAAAGACCAAATATTTTATTTTTTAAGATTATGTTTTTAAAAATAAAAGAAAAAAGGAATTGAAGGATTGTTTATATTTTTTTTTTTTTTTTTAGCTTCACGCTTTATCCCGCACATGGCAGGGTAGGCAGAGGGAACTGCAGGAACCATAAGAACCTAGTGTTAAGACACTCCGTTACTTAGTCCCTGCTTACTCCGTCCCCGCTTTCCGCCGTTTTCGAGGCATTGCGTGTTGAGTGGCGGAACTCAACGCCGCGCTTTGCCTTAGATGCCAGAGCGAAGAAAATGGAAATAGAAAAATCCATCTTCTCCGACTGGGGATCGAACCCAGTAACCGTCGCGTTACAGGCAGACGTTGCGCCTCTGCGCCACGACGGAGCTCCTTTTAGCCGCATGCTGCATTCATAGCGGACTAGATAGAAGGGAGCACAGAGTTAAATGCTCTTTCATATATATACTTTTATTTCCATTTTCCATCCTAAGGACCACTCGCATCAACAGCACACTGAATATACTTATTATTCATCACAAAAGGAGTATATTAGTAGTTTTATAATTTCACAAGATTCGTTTGACCCTTTCGTACTTTGAGACAATTAAAATATTAACCATTCAATTTGAAATTCCGTAATCGGTAAACAATTGTAATAGATATATTTTACAAAAATTTTCGTTATTAATGTGCTTTTGAAATGACACGACATTCAATTCAATATTTAATATAAATATTTCCTGATCTACTAATGGATAAATGAAATAGGTAGAAAATGCGGAACTCGTCACTCCTCTGGTCCTCTGGTCTCGTATACTAACCTACAGGAATCATCTTGTTAGTCTTAAGTTTTTATGTGATCTAGACCTAATATTATCGATGTTTTACTGGAAATGCGAAAGCCAACCGAAGCCTTTCCTTATCTCTCTTACTGACTTCCTGACTCTTGCATCTAAAATTTTTTGAACTACTATTTATTAATAAGTTAAATAAAAATGAAATTATATTATGTCAAATACGAACTACAGAAATTCGTTACCATTATAAAACAATAGGATATATTTATTTAAGGCATTCTACTTCACATTACTTCATACATATGTGTAGCTATAAACCTGGAATACTTAAGGATAATATCACAATTTCAACTTGATCGATTGGTGTCAATTATCAGGACAACCTGTTAAAGACAAAATAAAGTAATATCAAAGGCTACAAAATGTATCATAAAATATATATTATATTAGGAATTACACTTATTTTAGTAATTAGTTTTGTGTAAAAAGTCCCTTTATCCATTGTGGTACTCGTGGTAATTTCCATAAAAATAGTTTTTATTATAAGTTCTTTGATTTTAGCGATTTTTATACATTATAAATAAAACAATTTAACCGGATTTATCGCGTATATTAACATTATTTGTGAAACCCGACGTTTCGAACACTTTGCAGTAGTCCGTGGTCACGGGTAGACTGAGGTGGCATTCGTCTGTCATTTGATATAATTATTGTTAATATACGCGATAAATCCCGATAAATTGTTTTATTTAAAATAGTTTTTATTGTTTGTGCCAAATTTCAGATTTCTACGCATATTAGTTTCTATTATGCGTAGTTTGTTAGTCAATTAATTAACCGTAAGAGATCTAAAATAATATGTTTTTTCATTAAAATGAATAAATACCACAAGACACACATATCAAAAAGTAGCAATTAAATTTGCAGTTACAAAAATACTTAACGTTCAATTTTCAAGACTTACACAAAGTTAAAATTGCAATTATAATAATTAAAAATATTTTCACGTTTACTGTTTTTTAAATTATAATAAAAAATAAAAATTAAAAAAACCTCCGCACATAATTTATTAAATACATGAAATCAAACATAATATCAAATATAAAGACGGTACAGTGCTTCCGTCGGCGTCGCTCATAAGCTGCCGCTATATAATCCCTCGCCTACCCTTTAACCAATACGTGACCACTTGTATTTTGGGGAGATGTGAGAAGTGATATCACTTGGATAAGGCATTTTAATAGATTTTTATTAGTTTCATTACCATTTTTCGGTTTTTTATAAATAATTTTTCATAACGTATAATTTAGTCGGATATTTAGACGTAAACTAAATTAACATCGATATTATTTTGATGGGACTACAATTGAATTTGTACTAACATGACTTGCTTGCTTGCGGTAAAAATTAGGGAGGAGTTATTTTTACTTTTACGCCTATTTCACATTACAGTAGTAACATAGGTTTATTTTAAGCACAGTTCTGCCACATAAACCTTACTGTCTGAAAAATATTTATAAATTAATTTTAAGAAACAAAAATAAAGGAACTTAAATAGAGTATAAGAGTAATAAGCCTTGACTGACAGTGTAATACATGAAATATGACGATACAACCGGTTTAAACATAAAGTAGAGAAAAAATAATAAAATAACGCCGTATCTAAGTGCGAAATTCTCTTAGTAAACTTGTCATGTCGTCCAATCGGCTCAAGCCAGCCAGCGTTAAATTGTATTTGACGTCCGCCGCCCCAAATTAACAGTTTAAGACAAAATACCCGTGTCGCGCGGATCATCGTCTGTGTGCAGAGCTTTGGGCAGGTGCTTTATTATGGCAATATTTAATTTACGCTTTTATTTAGTATTGAAAATATTATATGTGTTTTTTTGTTTATTTATTATATAGTATTCACCTATATACATATATATACGCTCTATTCTTCACTATCTACACTATTTTCGAGATATTACATGTTTAATACATATATTTAGAGGAAGCGAGAATGTTTGTATTTTTTATTATATATTATATATTTTTATTTAAATATTTTTCTAACGGATTAATTAATTTAAAAATAATTAAAAGAACATTCCATGCATAGTGCCAGAATTCAACTTAAGATTAAATTATTTATTTCCTCTGAAAGAGAGTCGAAACCAAAACTGCTGCATTTGTAGTGTACAACTGCGCTACAGTGGTTATATTCAGAAAATGTTTTTTTTAAATAAAAATATCGTAATCTAAGTACGGAACTACAAACTACCAAATCTATTGTGTGGTAAATGATAAGCCGACTGCACCACAGAATTTTCTTTATCACACTGCAGTGATTGTAGCTTAAATCTGTCTATCCAGGGTATTTCAATGAAATATAATGCAGATTCACTCTGAATCATAATTTTACAAAAATGATGTGATTCCGTATTGGAATTAGTACGTAATATTTTGTATTTTATTATTAGAGAACTGTTTCATCAATTTTATGAATATTATTGATTAAAGAAAACCAGTTTTAAATGTGATTAATAATCTCCCTTCGTTATCAATTTAATCAAAGCTGTTCTTCGTAAACGACTGTCATCACCTTCATCACCTCTCGAAAAAGTAAATGGCAATTCCAAAATTGAATTTGAGGTTATACTAACATAAATATAAAACTTTAAAATCCACTTATCTTAAAGCTTTTAAATATTAATTAATTTCCCAATGTAAAGTTTTTTATGAACTTAAACGTATAGTGACCCCAACTCCCGGTACAGTCTGCAACACAAACCTCTAGGGGAAACGTAAAAAGCGACGCTAAAATGCTCTCATTCGGTGAAAATCATATTCTGTTAAACTCGTTACGTGCCCACGCCTTGTCGCGCTGACCTAGCATTTGATGGAACTATAGAGATATTACTTATTTTGTATATTTATTATACTATATATTTTTTTAAATTTAAGAAAAGATAAAATAATACCTTATGTTCGCACCATCCAATGCCCTGCAGAATTTCCCTTATATACGAAATATTTAAAATCGTTTGAGACACTAGAGCCTGCAGTCTTAGCTTAACGCGTAATATTGAAATAAAAAAAAAAATAAAATGATGATGATTGGATAAAATTATTATGATATTAGCAGAGTACTATTCATCAGGTGTACAAATCATATAACATTTTATTTTGAATCTATATATTACAATGGAGAACCAAATGGTCATTAATAAACAATACACAAGGTGTTAAAGTGACTAAAAAAATTCGAGTTTTTATCTTTTAAGAAACCAAAAAAAAAACAAAATCTTATTTCCACACATTTATATCCTTTACATATTATTGGAATACTTAAAAAAAAAACAGGAAAATTTATTATAGACACGTATACAATTTAACTAAATACTATTGTAAAATGCCATAAAAGAACAATATTAAAGGGAAGGTCCTTACTACTCCAACCTCGTTACTTCGCTGTGAAAGCAATACTGTATTGAGTTTTTAGCGGCTCGCTGTCGTCCGATGGCGAAAAATATTGCCTCCAACCTTTTACTGAACGATTGATTTCTGATTGAACACTCTACGTACTTTATTTAAGCTTCTTTTAGGGTTAGTCTTGATATAATTTTACTCGTCTAAATAACCCCTTTTTGTTTTTGAAATCTCGTATGTTTTTTAAAATAAATGTGAATAAAATCTTTATTTCTTTATACAAAATAAATGTTTTAGATTGTTCAAGTAAAAAGAGAAGTTAAATTTTAACATAAATAAACAACATTTGGAGAATCGAGAAGAACGGATAGTGGAGAACGGAGTGTCAAAACACTAGGTTCCCAAAGTTCCTGCAATTCCCTCAGCCAATCCTGCTAGCATATACCTAGTTGTTATTATAGCGTAGCAGGACAAAGAGATTAGGCTAAGAAGATCGATTAGGCAATAGGCTAGAAGCTGTCAATTCAAGGAATTCTCCACCTTTCACTTTTGAATTCGATATACTATGACATAAATGGCAACTCAACAGCTGTTGCATATATTTAACAGTCCGTTCCAGTTCAGTTATTCATACATTCCCGTTGCGCGATGTTATTAATCGTATTATAAGTTTCGTGACTAATTAGAAGGTAATTATATTTTTCAAACTAAACAACTGGTATCCCACAAATAGTAGAGTAAGATGGAACCGAAGGCAGAAGGTACCTAATGACGCTCGGCTTCTCGTTTGCTAGCTTTTAGTGGCATTAGGTGTTAAAGAGCTGAGCTCAACGACAGCTCAATGAAACAACATACATACATGTACATAACTAAGAAACAAATTTATAGCTTAAAATACAAAAAAGCATGTCTTAAAATTGTGCAAATACAATTTTACACATTTTACAAATTTTCTTCCTTAACTCTTTCTTTTGTGATTAAATATTGTTTTGCAACAAATTTTAAGTTAAATAACTATAACATTATTGTCAATGGACCCGTCATTCTAAATATAGCATTTGTAAGTGATCATATGTAGGTCCTACGCTAGTGAGGCTTCTTATTTCTTATGTCATTCTAAAATTTAAAGTTTTTTACTTACTTAACTTCACGCTCTATCCCTAGCGGGGTAGTCAGAGAGAACGGAGCGGAAAACGCTGCTGTCCCTGCATACCTCTTTCGCCTCGTCCACTGTCATTAACCTCTTCATGCATGCTCTCCGGGGAGTCCTCATGCTTTTTACGTGACCTTCCTCCAGTATCTTCGATACTGCGTTTTCGAAAGTCAATCGAGGTCTCCCCTTATCTCTCTTACCACTCACTTTTCCATCGTAATTTATATACAATGTAATTAAATTTATAATTCAAATTAACTATAATTACTTTACAAATCATATAACAAATTACATTCAAATTGCATGAAAATAAAACTTACTAGCAACAGCTGCAAACGTTCAGAGTTCCCTACAAATTATCGATACAATTTGCTTTACTGTGGAACCTACAAACGACAAGTATTTTTTTATGTCTATTTAAAGCTCAAGCTTTCAGAAACTTTCTGTTAAGCTTAAGAAGCATATTTCTAGTAAAACAAAGACATATATATGTTGAACAATCAAACCAAACCAGGCCAAATGTTAATTCCTTATAATTTAACTGCAATCCCGTAATTATCAAGTGGGCAGCACTTACAACAATATTCTCACAGGAAAATGTTGACAATGACCGCATTCGCAGCGGGTAGTTCCATATTAATAGAAAAACAATAGAACTCGAAAAATCACCGATGCATCATCCCAAAGTGTTTCTTTATTGTTTTGACCGGTTAATACGTCAAGTGGATATCGTTATACCGTAGGTGATGTGGACATTACAATATGCGGTGCCGTATCCAAAGTTTGCACCTTATTTCATATAATATTAAAAGTTATAAGAGGATTTCTAATAGCAATGCCAGCGGGAACACGAGTGGTAATTGAAAATGCAATTGATTTGTAAAGAGTGGTTGAGTACTGTCGATTGCGACTCCGGCCTGTATGGGGACGCTTTGAAAGTAATACCGCCCTGTATTGGTAAACGACTTTTGTTTTATATATTTGGCATCTGTAGACTGTGAGTACTTGTGGAAAATATTAAACTTATTAATTAATTGGATAATGGAAAAAATATTATGAATATAATATTATAACTTGAGGCGTGCGCTGTTCATTTATAATGAGGAAACGATTAAAAGGGCGAAGTGCTTGCACGGGCGATATGTGCATAAATATATATATGCATTTTTAGTACACAATGAGGTTATTAAATATGTTAAATGATTATTATATTGCTATAGAATTGTCTTCTTTTTACATAATGTATGCAAGTATGAATGTATGTTGTATACATATCTACTACCCATATCTAATACCGACTTCTTATATTTTTCTACAATACTATTTTATATATATATATATATATATATATATATATATATATATATATATATATATATATATATATATATATATATATATATATATATATATATATATATATATATATATATATATATATATATATATATATATATATATATATATATAGCTCTCGTAGCTCAGCAAGTGTAATAAAACGAACCAAAACACTTATACAAATACACTATTCATTACTTTTTTAATGAGATACGTCAATAAAATAATAAAAGCTTCACTCATATAAAACACACGTAATATTAAACTCGAGTAATGGTTATTATTAATATCGCACCTATATATATAAGCCTACTTAATACCCAGCCATCTTGAAAGCAATTTTTCTAAAGCGCTGCCGCTATCTCCTGCGACCATACTTTGACCGACATATTCTTAGGTGGTGATCTTTGCTCGAATAGAAAATGTTTGGAGTCGCTGTTTTATATTATTTTTATATACAATAATAAACATTTAAGAAACGGTTTGTGAGTTTGATTTCCACCAATTTCCATTCCCAGCATTCCCACCAGTTCGATTCAATCGAGTGGATTATTTCACTTCTATTTTTATGTCTTTGGTATTATGTAACGCGGCATTGAGTTCCGCCCCTCTACACAAAGTGCTTAATAAGGCACAGCAAAAGAAAAGAATAAAGCATCTTAACACTTCTCTCGGTTCTTGCGGTTCCCTCTGCCTATCCTGATTTATGCAGGATTAAGCGTGAAGCTAAAAAAAAATAATTCAACCTGCAAATTGCAATAAAGATTGAAATAGGAAAACAATGATAGTTTACCATTCTTTACCTAATATTCGAAACTTATACTTAAACTTTATCGTCTTACCAGAGCGTAGAGTCAATACAGACACCACATCGCGTAAAGTCAGATGCTTTACTATTTTGCCGCGACCGCGACACCCTTATTTGTATAACAATAACTTTTAATAATATTTACTTAAATACAAGCACAACAAAAGGAAAGGAAGAGGAGAAAAGGTGTGTTAAAGTAGTTTATCTCACAAGCTGTACAATTGCTTGTACCAATTTTGCCTTTTAGCCTTTGGGCTTTTCTTGATTTTTGATAACTCTCTCGTTTATATAGAAGATCCCATACAAATAAAGAAAACTCAATTAATTACATATAAAGTCAATATTTATGGATAAAAATAACAACAAATCAAAGAGGACAGTTAGTAAGGTCTTACTTTGACACTGATAGAGAAGAAACTGCTTAGCATTCCATGGATTCACCGTGCAGGTGCCGGGCCCATCGCATTGTAGGAAGAGGAGCTCAGATCAGGGCTTGGGACTTGAGACCCATGTGTAGGTTTAAAGGGGCCCCTTTAAAGTGCATTAACGCTCACCTTCACTGTCCGAGCTCCTCCCACTACCTAACCAAATTTGAAATGATTCCGCTAATGCCACCTTTGAAGTACGTTTTAGAAATGTATTAGTAATCGTTCTAGACAGGCCGAGATCTTTTAGTAAGCTAAAGAGAGATTTCTCTATTATACCTCTCACTCCTACATCCACCGCGTATGAATTTACTCTAAACCTATTTCTGGTCAGTTCGTTAGTAAGCTCGAAATATTTATTAAGTTTGAAGTTATGACTTTTAGGGATATTTGTCTCCCACGGAACTGTAAGTTCTACCAGTACTACGCGTTTTAGGTTTCGAGAATAAAGAAATATATCCGGTCTGGATGACGAAACACCAATGTCCTCAGGGATTTTATACTGTTTCTCATACTTGTCCATCAAAAGAGTCCAATTAAGAATTGGATCTAATATTGAGAAAGGTTTTTGGGTGTGTTTTTTAACAGAACCTTCTTTCACAAACTCTATTAAACTTTTGCTGGTTGTAATGTTTCTCTGTGCTCTTGCTACTGAAAGACTGACGGCTTCACGTATGATTTCTAGTACCTTGTCATGGCGCCGCGAATATTGACCACTTTCCAAGAGTACCCAACACCCCACCAGCATGTGTTTAGCTGTCCCCTGTAAAAGATTTTATTATGTCCATATCTTGAACTTTCCTCTTTGATCATAACCCTACTTTACTTGATTGTGCTCCTATCATAAACTGTTTTTGGAACTGAAGTCTTGACTCGAGCTCTGGGACACTTCTGTCTTTTGGAAGTGGGGTAACAATCTCATCTCGTGATTTTCCCAGAATATGTGTTTTGGCAACTCTTAGATGTTTATAGAGCTCCGATGGTTTCTTTAATCTCAACCCAAAATTATTTTTTTCCCTAAATAAGGTTGAGGTGTCTGCCGAATGCGCTAGACCAAGCCAAAACTTCAGTATCTTTATGACGCTTGCATCTAGCTTAGCCACGAGGGTTTTATTAAAATCGTATACGAGGAAAGGCCAATTCAGACGTGATGTTAAAAAATTGTCGTAAATCCAAACTTTTTTGACATTACTTATAGGTTGATGGTCTACCTTTTCAAGATCTGTCAAAAAGCTGTCGATTAGTACATCTAAAGATAGAGTACTACCTTTGTAATCTATTTTCTTGCCGAGAAATTTAAAAGGTGCCGCTTCGGAAACTATAGAAATGCTTTTACCATCTATTTTAAGTCCCGGATCGTATGAAGTGTATTTAGTGTTTCGTCTACCCAGACATAAGCAGTGACACTTACTAGGTTTTGTCCTCATTCCCTTCGTCCACGCACAAAACTCATCCACTTCATCCAATAGCAGCTGGCATTGCTTTGGATTCCTAGTAAGAACATTTTGGATTCCTTTCTGCGTAAAGAATAAGAATTATTACATGTTTTTAATAAGATACATAATACAAGCAGTGCCACCTCCACAGTTCTTTCTATTCTCATAAAGGAATATATTTTTACGATTCTTGCAGCATCTCGCATCTCTACGATCCGATGAGTTAGTGTCTGCGAGCGCTAGCGACGTATGCTGCTCTATATTCAAATTGAACATCGGAACGACTGCCGCCATTTTGTCATCATCTGGCGACAAAATGGCGGACTTTTAGCTACTTATTTCATATTTTTACTTATGTTTAATATCAATAGATAAATTTAGACTATTTAGAAGTATGTTATTGTAATATTTCATATTAATACATATATTTGAACATAATAAAAGTTGTTCAGTTAGACAATTAGTTTTAGATAATAAAAAGAAAAAAACAATCGAAAAAGGTATAATAGAAAAACAAAACACACTACGCGTAAATTTTTTACAAAAATTTCAAATTCCCTCGGCTTGTCCCACGCAGTGGGACAGACGCAAGGTGGAGAACAGAGTATTTTAGCACTAAAATCTAAATACTGAATGCATTAGGGAGACGAGTTAGATGAAGAAATATGAAAGTTGACATATAGGGCCGTGAGTACTATAAGAAGATCAAGACAGATTTATCTAAATTTGACAACGATAAAACAAAGAAATTTTATATCACATAGACGTTATTACAATTATTAGATCAACTGCCCTTGAAAGATAAAGTATGAAACTTAAAAAAGAAAAGAACTGTCAGTACAATTCTAAAACACCCTACAACCAAACTTTCCATAATATTATTCATAATAGAATCAGGATGAAACAGTAGCATAAAAAATAATCTGTTTTCCACAATGGGATCCCTATTTCAAAGTGACAATGGCCGCGAGTAGTTATCTATTTAAACCTGGATTAGCACTCGATAACCCATGATTAATAGCTATGCCGACGTAATGTACGGATAGCATATAATGTAAACGAAAAATAGTAGTAAAATAATATAAATAACATATTGTTAATGTATATTTTGTATATAATTTGATTATAAATTACATTTTATTTGTGCCCGAGTGTATAGTTTTTATTTTTTGACGTATCTACAGTTGATATTTATTCACGCATGATATATACTGACTAGTTTCAAAAGTGTAAAAATGGAAATAAAATTATCTACTCTCTTCAAGCGGGAATTGAACCTATAAACTGTCGCGTTTACAGGCAAATGATTTCGAGATTTATATGTTAACATTTAAATATTTTTGTATATCTCTTTAGTAATAATGAAAATTATTTATATATAGTATTATTTAAATTTTTAGACTCAATTTGTCGTCAAAATGTTTTTGTTTACCCAACATATCGCTTAATATCCCTCCCCATCTAACACGTATTTTATGGTAAATTTGCTGAAAGTAGAGAACAGTGATATTTATCACTATTTTATTATCACGTACACTACAAAATATGCAATAGTATACATGTCTTTTTACAAATCTATAAGTATTATATAGTTTTTAGATGTTTAGTTCTTTAAAATCTTTTCCAGATTTCGTTGTTCATTACGTTATATAATACCACGTTTTATTCTAAATCGTATCTTCTAGTCGTAATGAAATTGTTATATTTATTTATATAAAACAAATACTTTATTTTAGTCATATAAATTTTTTCTGCGAACAGTAGAAAGTGTCGGACGTATTCGACTCGAAGCGTGGAAGGTTGCGGGTGGTGGGAACAGATAGTGTTGGACGTCAGAGAGCCGAGTGCGCGGATTTCACGGATTTATTGCGAATGTCCGAATTTATTACTTTTTAATGAGATTTTTTGTAATTAATAAACGTTTTTTGTTTAAGTCAATTTTTAAAAATTGTATTTGCTTAATATAGGTATATCTATAACATGGATTAAACAGATAGATAAAGATACATAAGAGGTATATAAAAAAATATTAATAGATAAATAAATAGAATAAAATTAAATTATTTTCAAATATTAGAAAGCCACCTGTAAAAGTAATTTACAATATAATAATAACCTATTTAATATCAAGACATAACTATCTTAGTTTATGTAGATTGCAGTAAATCTTATGTATATTCAAGCACGCCCTCATGCTCCGTAATCCCAGATTGAATTAAATTCTGCATAGATCATACTCGCATATGTATGTGAGTATATAGAGTGTTTTGTTTACCAAGAAATATCACTATAGGAACAAACAATAATTAATATTTTATAACATAATAAAAATTATCTTATACATGACATAAATAACAATATGAAATCATTATTTTTTGTTCAATTAAATACAAGTATTTCTAAATTGTCAATTTACATAAATAAAGAATAAGAATTAAAAGCCCGAAAGGTAATTTCTGCGTAGAAGAACCTCCTAGAAATGTAACAGTTGCTTTTTTGCCATATGAAGGATAATACAGTAGAAATAGTGGCATATATCATGAAATTAAGTGTGAAGATCATCTAGATAGTTATAGCCAAGATTTGAGGAATTTTTCAATTAAGTTTATTCATATAGATTTGTTTAAGGGCATGGATAACCAATTAAAATATTATGGTAAAGAATCTCAACTACTTAAAAACTACTTAAAAATAGACCTTCACGATTTATCCCGCAAATAGCGGATATATATATAGAAAAAATCCACTACTATATGAATATATTAAATAATAGCAACCATTTATAATTAAAAACAAAATATTTCACAATAACAACACTCTGTATAACGTTAGTCCAGATTTACCTAAGACGGTGAGTTCCACATGTCCTTACCCACGTGACGATCTTAGTTTGATCCGTTTGAACAAAGTACATATATATGTATCATGTATTAAATTCTCTACCGTGATTAATATAGAAATCTGCCAGTTTTAGTGAAAACGCCTTTTTGACATCCGAAATTCAAACAATACTGTTATATTTGATTAAACAATTAGATTATTTATAAAAAGATTTTAACGACTTTATTACAATTCTATTGACTATTATTAACTGTTCAAATTATAGGTTGGCACGTTAAAAAAGCGTTTGGTTGTAAATTCGATCCTCGCTCTGGTAGCACGAAGTTCGGCGTTAAGTTTCGCCAAATAAAACGTTTGAAAAATTTGAAGAAGAATTTTGAGAGTTTTAAATTTTTTTTCTCAGATCACACTGTTATTCAGTTGTTGTGCTTTAAATATAGAAATATAAATGATAATTGTGATCTGAATGTAGTTGTGGATTTTTAAAATTTAGAATACTTATTTATTTAGAGCATATATGTATAAGTGTACGTTGGCGGAAGGTGACGGAAGCCATTTTTGAATTCCGTATTTGTTTTAAAATTTGCTATTTGAATTACCACTTGAAGAATACTAATTAAAGAATTCCATATTTTATTTTAAAAACGAAGAATATACAGTATTTATTTTTCTCTACATTAATAGAATAACCTAAACCAGTTACATTTAAATAAAAAATACTCAAAAGCTATCAATAAACTTTTAAATTCAATTACTACCGCAATATGACATAACCAAAGCGTTCCACAACCCCCACATTTCAAACAAATAGGAATCGATATTGAATTAAATATCGATTTCAATACTCGATTACACTTATATGATTGAATTATACTTTATGGTTAGAACAACTGTTAAGTGGAATTAATAAAAATAAAAATTTATATTGATTTAAAGTTTAGGGGTTGTGATTTCATTTTCCATAAAAAATTATGTTTGACATAAAATTTATTGTATTTTGAATATTTTTAACTTTTATCGATTACTTCCTCCAGTAATAATACTAAACCAAAAAACGAAATTAGAAAATGACAATATAAATTAAAAAAAAAATAATATACCGCAGATAAAAAATAAAAAAATACGTAGAGATTTATAATAATAGAAAAAGTATGTTGATTAATTAAAACAACCATCGTTGAAATAAATCATATTTAAAAAAAATTGCTTCATTCCAAATGGCGTTTGCTAAGCGCGATCAGATCTAACAAAACATAAATTTAAATTTAAAATCGTACACCCTTTGAAAGTGTTCACTGGCGTTAGATATATGTGTATAGAAAAGCGCTTTCTGCTGCATATTTGAATAACTATGTTTGATTTTTTATAAATCTATACTAATAGTGTATAAAATTAAACTGTATTTTAGTTGTCATCAAATTCTATTATTTTTGTCCGTTTGTATTGAGATTTTTCTTATTTAGCTTTTATTTAATGTAACTTTATTTGTCCTTTACAAAACTTTTAAAGCTTTTACTTTAAAATTTTTAATACTTTCAAGGATATATATATATATATATATATATATATATATATATATATATATATATATATATATATATATATATATATATATATATATATATATATATATATATATATATATATATATATATATATATATATATATATATATATATATATATATATATATATATATATATATATATATATATATATATATATATATATATATATATATATATATATATATATATATATATATATATATATATATATATATATATATAAATATAAAAGAAAGAAGTTACAGTACTCTATATTCATAATCTACATAACATATACCTAATAGAAAAGCTAAAATGTGACTAATGGAAAGACTGTAAAAACCTGAAATTACAGGATTTCCTGAAATTCCAATAGCAACAGTAAAAACAGATATTTACGTATTATAATAGTTTACTAATTTTTCTTCAGTACATAGTTAATATTAACTTAAGAAAAGTTCTATAAGTTCTCATGCACTTATTTCTATAGTTATTCCTTCTTTATTCGTCTCGCCATATAAAAAAACTGCGAAACTCAACGCCGTATCGCACAAATCAGGTAAATGAAAAAGGACATATATCAATAAATATTTAAAAAAAAAAAAAAATAATTTAAAACGCTTCAAGCGCTTTTGTAGCTGCAATATTAATAGGATTTGCGTATCTTCTAATGGAACGGTTGTCATAATGAAATAAGGTACTTTTTGTTTGAGAACGATCTCGGGCGATTTATTAAAAAAATGTCCTCTTTTTCCAATACGCTCGAAACGAATCTGCTATTTTATGGCTTTCATATCGATCTTTCTAATTGATATCTATGTATATATTTTTATTATTTAAATGATTACTTGTGAATTTTTTTTCTTTAGTAATTTCATATTAAGGAATAACAAATTCAGCTGACTTATTTATGTCTGTCATATAAGCAAAAAATAGGAATATTTTCTAAGAGGTACGGGTTCAAATCCCGCTTAGTTCATTTCTTTCTGTATTTGTGGATGAACGAAATAGAAATACTCTTTGGCTACATAGTTCATTTCGGATTACTACTTCTTCTCCTCTCTGGTGAGAACTTAGTGTTAAAACACTTCATTATTCTTCATTTGAATTTAAAACATAAAATGCAGAGCTTAATACTTCGTTTTATCTAGAGCTGAAATATAAAATATAATTCATTAATCTGTGAACATAGTACCTATTACACAACTATTTTATTTAAAGATGGCTTTATTTACCTTTCTTTTTATTTATGTTGCCATATAAGAAAACATATCTTTTATTATTTTTTTACATCAATATTCTGCAAAATCTGAGCTCAAGCTCAGTCTCGCTACATTAAAAAAAATCTTAAACTGAAATAAGAAAAATCCCAAAGCAATTACACGAACGGTTATCTTAATCCGTTTCCATATACAAAGTGTCAAGTTCTCGGTAAAAAGATGAAAAAAAAAAGCCCACAGAAAACTCAGTTATCTAAAATCTTTCCACTTCGGGGGAAGATATTTAGCATAATGAGTGAAGTCTAACCAACGTTTAGGGAGAGAGGGATGGCTATATACAAATTATCCTATGGACGAGCGAGATAGATGTAGATTTAGGAGAACAATATCACAATCTTGTTTCTAGGCCATTTCCTTTAATTAGTGAAGGACAGCAGGCGATTTATTTGCGTTATGTTTGAGATAGTCAGTCAAATGTTTCGGCTTCACTATAAAGGGTTTTGAAATAATTAAGATATGGTACGGTAGTATTTCATTGCAATATTCAGATATTGAGACAGCGGCATAGCGAGAGACTGGTTACCGGAACAGCTGTGAGTTCGATTCCTATTAAAAGGAAATCATTATTTTCATTTTTGTTTCTAATAGAAAATATCTTTAAAATTAGGCTGAAAGTGGTTAAAAGAATCTAAATAAATTAAGTTAGTTTGGATCCTCTACCTTGATTCGATGTCATGACGGGAGTTCATATAGTTTTAATCTAATAATCGTAATCTAAGCCCCGGTTGACTTTTGCAGACACTACTGCGATGAGACTGGTAATGTTAAAAGGAGCCCTTATCCTCCCCGGAAGGCATGTACAAAGACATCAATGCTGCAGCGTTTGGCACTTCGTGCTTGTCTCTGGCTACCGAATAGAGTATGTACATTTTTGTTTATCAATTTGTTTTCATTCTATGTATGGCATGACTCATGACATATGGGTATAAAATGGAGAAAGAAGTCACTGAGTAGGATTTTCAACCTATACATAAAAAAATAGAAATTAAGTGAAGACCAAAACAAATAGAAACAAAATTATAGCCTTACCTTTAAAAGATTCCAGTATGCGTAAGTGATAGAGCCAAGCTACACCAACAGTAGTAGCTCAATAGGGCCAGGCTCGGGTAATTACTACACTCTCACAGAATACGTCAAACATAGAAACAGCAGTATATTAATACTGCTATGTTTCGTCAGGAGAGTGAGAGTTCCAGAAGGGGGTTTGTTTGGGAATTTAGTTGGCAACGCATCCACACCCTCTCAGGTCCTAGATGTTTATGGGCAAGGGTGTCCACTTAATATCAGATGGCCCTTCTGTTCGTTTGCCATCTTATAATACAAAAAGGTACATTTTAGTTGTAACAAAGAAACATAAATATTTACAGATCAAATCATTATAAGGTCATACTTTCCAACGAATTAACCCTTCAAAGTGCCATCGGGTCGTTAAGGGAAGGGAGACACGGCTCTAACATTAAATTGAAACATTTAACATTGAACGCGTTTACACTAATGGTTAACTGGGATCACAATGGCACCGTAGCTAAATTAGCCTTTAAACACGATGTTTTATTCTTTTCAAAGAAAACGAGGGCCGTTTTAAGTCACTCGGTGTCATTTGTAATACTTATTTAGAAGTGTTGTCACTCATTTTGTTATAAGTATAGTGTATTTTGAGCATCGTACTGATTAAAAAAAGGAAGTGATGTATATTTTTTAATAAATTTTAAAAATAATTAAAACTGTCTAAAAAATATAATAAAGTAAGTTAAAAAATTAAAACAATTTAAATAAATTAAAAAGGGCTATTGACACATTTTTATACTATACATATAATACGTGACGGTGGTGGATTCGATTACCACATGATAATAATAAATATACCATATATGGTAGTAAACTTAAAAAAATTAAAATCATAAAATATAACTAAATATATGAATTTTTAATGTTTACTTTTTATTTTACTTATAATGAGTTAGTAAGTGCGTTCATAATCCTTGGTTATATTACCAGTGCTAGGCTGTAATTTCTACTATCCCCATAATGTTATATATAAGCTAAAAATCGATATAAGCAAAGGGAATAATAGTGAATGAAATTAAAAATATATTAATATATTTTAATCAATATATTTTTATTGATATATTTTAATTTCGACAACATAGTGTCTGGTTATCTTTGATATATAAGTAAAATAAATTGATTGCCGTAAAAAGTAACAAAACAGGTCATTTCTTTTCCCAAAAATAATAATGTATATAAATAAATATACATACAATAATTGACATACAAATGAAAGTAAAAACTAACGTTGACTTTTGTTCATTGGACTAAAGAAATAAAATATAAATATAAATGTTCTCGCAAATTAGATCAAACTCATTAGCAAAACTGTCGTAATATATTTGTATAGTTACAGATTCAGAACAAAACTATATTATTTTTTAGCTTCACACTTTATTGCACGCATAGCAGTGTAGGCAGAGCGAACCGTAGGAACTGTGGAAACCTAGTGTCCAGATACTCTCTTCTCCGCTTTCCGCCTTTTCGAGGCATTGCGTGGTGTTGAGTGGTGGGACTCAACGCTGCGCCTTGCTGTGTTACCAGAAGGAAGAAAAATTCCATCTTCCCCGAGTCAGAATTGAACCAACTAACTATCGAGTTTACAAGCAGACGCTAGACGTCTACGCCTCAACGGCCTACTATTAGTTATTTGCTTCACTATTATTTCTTAATTATATTTAGGTTAGCCGCAATCACTAATATAACTGACCATAAATCGTAATAAACTATTTAAAAAAACATTCTGCAGACAAAACATTATAAACCAAGCCAAAATTTGAATTAATTAAGTTACTTCTATCAATATGCTCTCTCATACACTGTAGTTGGCAAACAGATCGAAGGTCTTGGCAGTGAGAAAAATTGTGGAAAATCAACAAAAAACAGTTCATAAATCATACTGAGGCAGACGGACCGTTGCGCGAGTCTGAATACATAATGAGATACCATTCATTTGAGGGTTACAGCTTTTTATTATGTTTTGAATTGATTATAGTGAATTTTGAAGCATAATTAAAGCGTATGCAATTATAAAATGTTCAATATACTTAGAAATATACGTAGAGGGCTGTAAGAAATGCTTGTACTATAAAGGTGAAAAATAAAAAGTAAACGTTTCAGTAACTATACTATGTTTTAATAACTATGTTTTAATAACTTATACGCTATTTATTTAGTATATTATAAGTAAAATAAATGACTTATAAAGATATTTGAAATCGATAACTTTAATTCTACTATAATAAAAAAGAGATATTTTTTTGTAGCTTCACGCTTTATCCTGCACACGGCAGGATAGGCAGAGGGAACTGCAGAGACCATATGAACCTAGTGTTAAGACACTCTGCTTAGTCCATGCTTTCTCCGTTTCCGCTTTCCTTTTTGTTTTGAGTGGCGGAACTCAACGCAGCGCTTTGCTTATTATTCAGAGCGAAGAAAATGGAAATAGAAAAATCTATCTTCCCCAAGTGGGGATCGAACAAGCCGTCGCGTTTACAGGCATACGCTTACACCTCTGCGCCACGACGGTTCTCATAAATAAATACATATATTTTATTTAATTTTCATTCATTTCAATTTTTCTCCTGCAGATGACAGAAGTTAAGAAAACCTACATAAAAAAATTAGCAGCTCTACGTTTCCTGTTCTAATTAAAAATATTGCATGACAAGTGGCTATCTTCAACACAACTTACGCTATGACAGCTTTTTATATAATACTCTATTTAATATAATTGTGTCAGAGATGTACCTATATAATAAATTATGAATGAATGTGTATGCTGTTGGTATAGTCAATACATTTTCATCGTGGCATTGCACTTTTACCTAAAAAAAGATTGAGATAGGACGCAAAGTGTCATAATGCTAGTTTCATTCTCATCCACGAGAATCCATGTGTAAAAAGACCTAAATAACTACTGTATATAATGTTCAATATAATATAATAATATCACACTGCCAAGCTACATCTGTGTATGCAGAGGGTGTTAAGGCGCTCCGTTCTCCACTTTCCACTTTTCCGCCGCCGTGTATTATTTAGTTAGCTAAGGGTAGAAATGAGAAATACATTTTTCCTCATACGTATTGAACCTATAACCATCGAGTTTACAATCAGACACTTTGCCGTTACGCCATGACAGTATATATACTATATAATACTTACTGATATGTTTTTAGCTCTTTCGCTTTGTCCCGTTCATAGCATATGGAGCGATTAACACTAGGTGAGGAGTAAGTAGTGTTAATATAATCCGTTCCCTGCTTTCCACCTTTTCGAAGCATTGTGTGTTGAATGGTGGAACTCAACGTCGCGTTTTACGTAGTTGCCAGAGCGAAGAAAATGGAAACAGAAAAATCCATCTTCCCCGAGTGGGAATCGAACCACGCTACAACGGCCCTCCATTCTGATAATCCAATTGCGTTAATTAACAAAAAGTTGTCCTTATATCAGATTTATTAAAAGGGGAAATATTAAAAGCACGCCACAATGGAGCACTTATTCAGGCGGCGCTTCCTGCCCTCTGCCATTGTTTTTTTTTAACTTTTTCCCATTCATTTCAGTTTCAGAGCAGGATTTCTTGAACCCATATTTCACGCTCATATTGTCTACAATTTGCATAGAAAATCTTATTTTTTCTCTTACATCTTTTGTGAGAATTTCATTTGTTTTTAATTTCTTATATTTTGTTGTCTTTATTAAAATTGGAAAATTTACTATGCGGTTTCTGTTCTAACTGGAATATCTACTACGTATAATGTTATAAATTAAATGTATTAAGTTTTCTTTCTTCATTTTTATTGTGAGATATTCCCAAATTCATGAAATATACAACCATAAAATTGATATCTCATTTGTAATAAGTATAGAATTCGTACTAACATAAGGCGATTTCAGCGTTCCGCCCGGAAGCGCGAAAGTTATAGGTTCGATGCCGACTGGGGGGAATCAAAACGTGATTTTGATTAGAAAAAGGAAGCTGAAAAAGGGAATATTAACTTTCACGTCTATTATTTAAAAAGTTATACTAACTTCAATAAAAAAAATGTTATTATTTGTAAATTTAGGTTAAGGTAAAAGCACCATTGGTGGACAGTGAACCAAAAGATGACACTTTCAACAATTAAGTTCAATATTAAGAATATTTTTACTTGCATGTCAGAACTATTAGTACCAGAAAGTGGTTGCTACACCTGTTAATCAAATAGCACAACCATAACATTTGATTAAAAATTTAAAATACCATCAATTATTGCAAGTAATGTGACGAAGTCACACATTTTTAGCCATTTCTTGTGAGTTTAGCTAAGGACGCCGCAGCGGTACAAGTGATTTTAATAAATTTTGTAAAGATATTGTTTTGTTATTTGTTATGTGTTGTATTGATATTTATATTTTCTAAAGATTAGAATAATTCATTATTTGTTCCGATATTATTTTTCTAAAAAATCATAAGTGTCTACTATTGGTTCCGAAAACAATCAGAATACCCTAAAGATGACATGCAAGTCTACTTTTGGTGCAGTAACGACACATATTCCTAAGCGTAGGTTTATGCAATTATCAACACTATTTTCAACAATATAAGTACTGTTAAAATTGTGACAATATTAAAACATTCCAATTGTAAACAGGGTGTCAACTTTTGGGGTATATTTTTTAATGGTCGGATTATTCCAAATGTCACCTATATAAGGAACTGGAACAGGTCTAAAACTTTATTCTTATAAAATTTTTGATACATAGTCAAGGATATCAGTTTATGCTACTAAAAAAGAAAATTATAATATTCAGTTATGTCATTTAAAGCTTATTTTATTATATATTTCATGTTTGTTATGTTCAGGCTTGCATGTCAACTATTGGTACAAATAAGTTTCAACTATTGGTGTTTTCATTTTTAAATGTGTCATCTTTAGGGTCATTTAATCAAATTAATAAAAATGGAAGTTTTGTTATATATAGTTTTTAGTTTAAAATATAGTTTTGTATAAGTCAAAGAACAATTAAAATGTTTTTTTTATTTTAATTTCTTATCCAATAAAAAAATGTTATTGTTGAAATCTTGTGGCTTCCTTATAATGAAAAAATATAAACTATTGGTACCTTTACCTATCATATATACCTGTATTTATGGTTTAATATTAAATAATATTAAAGCTGAAGAATGCGTTTGTTATATATATTATGCGCCAGCCTAAGAACTATATTGAAAGAATATGTCTAGATGTATTTCAGAATTAGACCGCCCGGATGCCTAACGAAACGATGGCTGGACGTCTTGAAGGAGGACATGAGAGGCAATACATTGTCCACTGAAGATTTAGAAGACCGAGGAAAGTGTTCGAGCAACGTTCTGTCAGAACCCAGACAAAAAAGACCGAGACTAATTCCAAGCAGAAGAAGACATATACATATTTTAGTATATTTTACTGGAAATTATTTATAAATTACAGAAATGAGAATTTGTCAATAAAATATTGTAATAAAAAAAATAATTCATAAAAGACATCTTATGAGTGCTTTCTTTGTAAGGCCAAAATATTTCTATGAAAGCCAAAGTACAGTTACTACGTATAATGTTTTGTATATTCAAAAATGTTCACTGTAGACTAATTACGGACTTATAATAGCACACTAGCACTATAAAATTTATAATACAGGAACGTTTGAAATTGACGATTTTTACTTTTAAAAAACAAAATTATAAAGCAATTACTTAGAGACACTCTTATATATTAAAAAGAATAATGATTTTTAATATTTTGATCGCAATCTGAGCATAAAAATAAAAAAATATCTTTCCGTAAGACAATTGTATTCCTCGTAATACCAATTTTGATTACGTACTACAACTAAAAAACCAAGCGTTTATATACTGATTCATTGTAAATGTTCCTAGAAAAGCCCATTTACTCTAGCAAGGCCAACAATCATCAATTTATATTTCGCCTTACAAAGCACCACTAGCTTTCATAGGACCACTTATCAATCCTTTACCACTTATTATCAATATTTCAACTAAACAGAAACAAAATAATAACTTTTTCTTTAGTTCTATACCAAAATATTATCACAAACGATCAACGCTAAATAATTGCCATCGCGTCGGGTACTTAAATTTAAGGAATTTAAGGAAGGAATTTTTCGTCATATGTATTTTCATCACAACAATGATTTTAACGATATTTTTACATAGGCTTTTGCTAGCTTACCCTTGTTGACATACGTATTTACTAAAACCTACTTCAAAATAAAATAAAAAATAGCATAAAGATGGAGAAACGCGCCTAATATATGAATCTCTTTACGGACTACCCTCCAAAGCGTTGATTCGCATATGTCTAAGTGGGTAGTTATAATTAAAAACCGGGGCACTCGACTTGGGGTAGCTTAATGCAATTATGCTAGAATTTTTCGCGACATATGGCCTCTGAAACGTTTACCAGCCTGGGGTTGTGGTTTCAAAGGGTATCGATTTGGTAAATAGATATACGATTGTATTTAGTGGTATTGAATCATTTTTTATGAATATGCTGTGTTTGTGTAAAAAATATGCTATTCGGAAAAATAGGGACTAAGCAACAGAGTGTCTTAACACTAGGTTCATATGGTTGCTGCAGTTCCCTCTACCTACCCTGTAATAAGCGGGATAAAGCGTAAAAATTTACTTATATATGTAATATACATATATTTCTAGTTTATCAATTTTTATCTTTTAAATAAATATTTGTTTCAAAATAAAGTCAATGCAAATAATGAAAAAGTAAAATCCTACTTTGTACTCAGTAATATCAGCCACCATAACTAACGCCCTAACGTATTCATTAGGGAACGTTCCCTTGAGTACACCGCGGCCCTGGAGTGCATATGGCGAATAAATGCCCATCGTATTCTCTTACTGGATAGACGATTACATCTTTATATTCATCAGCTATTAATACAAATATTACAATACAATACAAATATAATACAAGAAAATTAAAAAAAAATCCATGAAGAATTAGTCAAATGATTTTAGTTAAGTTAAGACTTTAATAGATTTAAAGTTTGTTTTGGCATTGTTGTTATTACATATACGATTATACTGAATCAATACATATATTTAAAATAGAAATTAGATATATATTACTTTTGAGTTTTAAACTAATCATAAAATTGAATTAAATGTAATTGTTACATTCATTAGATTGATTTATATAAATCAATCTACTGTCAAAATCATAATAAAATAAGTTTTTCAACTGTTTTGTCTAAATATAAACAAAACAGTTTAGCATGATATAGCAGAGTTGATAGAAGAAATGTAATATTAAAACCCTTCGCTTCGACTTAAGGCATCATTCTGATACATTCAATGGCAGAACTTAATGCCTTGTGTCGTTTTCTCACTAAACCGAGATTTTATTTTATTGAAAAAATCATACCCCAAGAATCGAACCTACAACCGTCACATGTATATAAATAAATACAAAATTCTCAATAAAAACCATCAATATTAATACATTTCTATTGAAATTCGAACATCAAAGTAAATTACAAGCTGATTATGATAACTCTGGTACACATGAGCAGAATACAGATCATTAGAACTATAGCGGATCAGATGGCAGGCCACTAGCGCATATGTTGCGCGATTGTGTACACGCGACTGGTTAGTTTTGATACTTGAAATAGTAAATTAATTGTACAATACATGCTCTTTATAGTATAGAAGCAAGCGTTTAAATCACCTAATGTTCACTATCGTCTAAGACCCTGTGTGACAAAGGTGGTACAGGTGCGTTGCTTTTATAGGTGATTGCGAAAATCTTGCGAAAAGAATATATTCAAATGGCAAAACTAATTATTAAAGTTGTGCAAGTGTATGATCACTGCTTGAATTAAACATAAATAGAAAGAAAACATTTATATGGACTAAACTTCATATTTTATGTAAAGCTTTTTGTACAAATAGTTTATAAAGTAAATTTAAAATATAACTAAACGATATTATAGTGACTTCAAAATTATGTATGAAAACATGTCAATCCATCTACTCCTCTTTGTAATAATACAATACGCATTATTGGACGGCTTTGTACAAATGTTTATTTGCGAAACGCATTACAACCCGACAACTGGATTCAAACTATCATTATTATCGAAAAAATAAGTATCTACTTAATATTATATGGAAATTTTAGAGCTTTTAAACTTTTTCCCACTTTTTAGAGAATATTAGGTATATTCTCTCTTAAAAGCTGAGAGCTTTCTCCGCTTTCTGTCTAAATTGCGTGTTTAGTGGTAGAACTTAACTCTGCACTTCATATTATTAAATCGATTTAGTAAAAATATTTCGGACAGACAATATTAGATAGATTTTTGACAATATTAGATATCTACTAACTTCAGTAGTTAAATAAAAAAAAATCATTACAACCAGCATTTGATGCATCAATCATTGCATCTGAAATACGTTTCTCTTCAAAGTGCATTTAACGCGTCCCATATGGTAATGGGCACTATGGGGGTGCCTTGTCCATGGCTTTTACACCATATGTTAGAAAAATTTATAAAACAAGTGCGCTTCAAATCCCACTTTAATGTTAGGTTATTGCGGCTTCGATTTTAAGAAAAGGAGCAACGTTAATTTAGACCTTATTGTAATAGCGCTAGAATTCTAAATACCATTCCACTGAATCAGGTTTGATTGTATATATATGTAAAGTAAAAATATCTTTAAATGTATGCTTCTAAAGCTTAAATTTGAGTAACTCAATTATTATATTATATGAATAGTTAGCATTGCCATAAGTTTTAAACGCAATGGTTAATAAATAAATAAAATTTACTATGATGATATATACCTTATAACTATCGGAATAGGTTATATAATTGATTATATCTTAAACTATGACAAACGATTAACAGGGTGGTTGATCTAAAAGAATTATTGAAAGAGAATAATCCCTTAATACAGTCAACATTTAGAATCTAAAATAAAATATTACAGCGTAAAATAGCCCTTATTTTGCAAGTGATAATGAATACATTACTTTAATGTAATTATTTAATTATTTCTGAACTTTTTTTGCTGATTTCTTTTGTTGCTACCATATGGCAAACTCGTATTATACAAATAGGGGAATCTAAGCATATTTTAATATTTTGTATAGGACAGGTGTTTTTGTTAATGTTTGTGTCTAGTTCAAATCATTTGCTTAAGCATTGCTTACATTTTTTATAGTTGTATTGAAATAGACGTTTGTCTTCCATCTCACCTGATAGAAAGTGTAGATGAAGACGAAGGTGGTGCACGCCTGACCGAAAAAACCTGGTCACTCTACTCTTAAAGGTTACAGGGTTCAACTTATCAGGAAATATGTCCCAAATCTTGGTGACCCTCATGAACATCAAGCTGTTAAACCGTTTAGTTCGACATTTGGTTTGGACATATGGATAATAATGTAAGTATAATCAGGATGGTGAAATTAGAGTTTTAAAAAAAAATTAGGTACAGAAAGTACAATAAACATAAAAAATTACAAAACTTGTTGACACTTTGGGGTTAAATTATAGTGATTTTCCCTGCTCGGATAAGACAATGGTAAACAAATAATTGAGTTCCAGTAGTGGCATGGTTTTTATGCAAGCGAATACCGAGTGTTTTAATACTCTCGATGCCCTGCTAGCGTTATACTATATAAAATGAACATAATAAGTTACGTAAAGTTATCAGTCCAGCTTTACACATTATAATATTAATCAGAAAAGAAGATTATCTTTCCCATAAATTAAAGTAGCTCTTCTAGCTACGGTTTATGGGAAAGTTACACACAAAATACGTATAATATTTATAAATACTTGCTAGAGATCATGTTTCCCATATTATATGTAACAATTACCAAATATAATTATTTTGAATACAAAAATAAGCAAAAGCTGTAGTTTACTCATAAGATTTTGCCATTCCATTTATATCTTCAATTAAAGTTACTGAAAACTTATTAGGCTATTATATTCTCACTTGAAAGTGAAAGGTACCACTGTATACCACGCAAATATGTATGAGGTCAATTTAACATACAGGTACTTACAATTTACAGACACGATATGAATATAAAAAAATATGGAAGATAATAAAACAAAGCACATAGCAAATGTCACAAACTAAAAACATATAAAGGAAAAATACAATTAAAACTAAAATAAACAATGACAGAACAATCTCAATCAACTCACTTCCCTTGAGAATAGAGATACAGAAAAAGAATATTAGCAGCAACACCAAGTAATCTGTCTACGACAAGTTCAGGGAAGGCAATCGAAGTGTCACTCCAATCTAAGTTGCAGATGCGACCTCTTACCCGACATCATCAGTCAATCTAGTTAGATTGAGATTTAAGTAAGTTATTTCAGCTTCTTATTCTTATTATATTTGTTTTTTAGTATTTTTTTTTAATTTTTTTATGTCTTCACGCTTTATCCCGCACATGGCAGGGTAGGCAGAAGAAACTGTAGAAATCATAGGAACCTAGTGTTAAGACACTCCGTTGCTACGCCTCTACGCCACGACGGTCCTCATATATTTTGAATTTTCAATCTACAGAACACTTCTCGTAGACCTAGACCACTTAAATCAATTCAGTTTAGTTCAGTTCTCTTATTATAAAAGTCTATTATTATATTAATGAAGGCTATAAAGTTACATATATTACATAAAACAAATGACACTCATACAACACGTAATATTCCTAATCTCATGAAAAAACATATGCCTATTTAGAAAGATATTGTTTCTGTGAAATCAACCTTTTTAATATGCACAAACTACTCTTTTAGTATCATAGTTATAGATTTGCTTTTTAATAAGATTCCAATACTGACCTTAAATTTTATATAAATAGCCGATTTAAATAATATATATGTATAGTATATACGCCATACATATAGATATAACAACTTTTTTACACAATTTCGATTACAATTTTAAACAAACAAGTACAACAAAGCAGTTATTGTTTTAATTTATTACAGGGTTTTCTTTATAATATTTTTTTATAAATGATCAAATAAACAGACATACACATGTCATCATAATTTATTATAATTAAATTATCTAAATCTAGATATTATTCAATGTGTTTATCACCCCTCAGTACCGTAGTGCCGGAACACGTGCCGCAAATTACTTATCGGGATAAACTCTGATATGTCAAAGTTAAACCGATTTATTGGTTATTATGTTAATTCATAAAAATAACATTAAAAGATAGTATTATTTATTCTGTGGTTCTTAAATATTTTTTAAACTAATTAAAAAATATAAATATAATATAAAAACTTTTATTTTTAATAAGCTTATTTATGTATATTTTTACTTAATATTGTAAGCCATTTTACGGTACGTGTATAGTTGTCACTTTTACTAGATTTTCGTTTAGTCAACTAGTGCCAGTCAACGTTTCACTGGAAAACCTTACAATCTTCAAACATTGTTTTTATTTTATATGCTTAGTAAGTGCTTACTTAAGTCAAATTAAAAAAAAAAAAAAAAAAAAAATGGTTTTTTCTAAAATTTTCTATAGTTTACTAAAAATATACCATCTGCAAAATCTTTCTTATGTGAATCCAAATATTCCTAAGGTACGTCATTAACGCTACACGAAGATATAAATGGAACAGCTTCTCAAACTGAGCCACGTAATGGCCAAAAAATGGCAAAAATCTGACAAATGACTTTCCTTTAACGTCTGCGCCCATCTTATTATCATTACCCACTACCGAACAGAACTCATTTGATTCTTCTTAACGTTCACTTTGGCTAATGGAAAATAGACTTTCACATGTTTATTATACAGTATCTTTTGCTACATCAATAAGTTCTAAAAGAAAATCCAGGGCACTTATTTCATTTTGAACTTTATTTTAATGGTATAAGGTTTAGTTTAGATCGATTCGCCTATGTGTTAGATATCAATTTGAAAAGAAGCGTCTGTGTTAATAGCATTATTCGCAATCTCATCCATACACTCGGGGGTTACGACTATAGCGGAATATCATTTTTTATTTCACATATAAAACATATTTATTACAATCATAATCGTTATAGTTTTCCTAGTGCCTTGTTTGCCGAGATAAACAGACGATAATAGTGAAACTTTTTTAAGAATGAACAAGGGTGATATAGTAAAAGTACTTGTTTCATTAAAGCTAAGTAAATTTTGATAAAAATTAAGTAAATTTTTATTAAATTTTAATATAAGAAAAAATATAATGTATAAAATTTACATTCATTTTATTTATATATTTAAACACAATTTATACAAATAAAGTTAAAGTAATAATTAATAAATGTTAAAATGCATATAAATTAATTTAAATATTTTACAGCTAAAATATTTATTTCCAAGTTTCTAAAATGTGTCAATGTAACATAATTTCGAGCATACACGCAAAGTGGCTCCCGATTTTCAATATCATACTGTCTTTGTCGAGACCTTACCACAGCTACTTCCAATTCACAGCAGTTATTATTATCTTGACCTGGTGATTGTCTCACTCGCTATCGTACAGCTTCACGGATTGGACGGATGTTTTCAATCATCCCTCCTTCTCGCGTCTCATTGGTCGCTGCGGCACGCCCCCTATACAGAGAGCCTCAGCAAAGGGTAGTTTCCAACCCCACTTATATATTTTCACCCTCGTGCCGCGATCGCATTCGCAAAGTCACAAACGGGTAATACGCACGCGTCTCCTTGTGAACCGTAGCGATATAAGTAACGAAAGTTTTTGTACCGAGTGAAACTTATTAAATGATTAAACGATGACAATGGACATTCAAAATAATTACCAAAATTATAAAGAGCAGTCTCCGGACTCAAAGGAGACTAGTTCTAACATTGAAAGTGCTAGAACTTCACAACATCCGAAGACAGATATGCAGTCAACTGTGCTTGGCCAAGGAAAAGCGTCTAAACGTTCGTTTGATGTGGCATTCCTGATGATGCCTGATGAAAAAGTGCGTCAGGTGCAACCTGAGAGACAGTTAAGAGTATCGAAACAACTCTTTAATACAGAAGAATGGGAACATCAAGCTAAAGTAAGAGTTGCGAATATATATAAACAAAGTGAATATTCTAACGAAAACACTCTTGATTCCAAAGACCAGGACGAAGATAGGGCACGTACAAACAACAACATATCGCCGAATTTTGGTTCCGATATAAATATTGACGTCGGTACAGACGAATATCCAAGTAAGTCCATGTATTGCAGCGATTCCGATACTTCTGAACGATCTAGGAGCCGCCCGAACTCAAATGAAAGTGCAAACAGGCCAAAATTTCTACATGAGTATAAAAATAAAATTTTCGATGACCCTACACTCATCAGTATACAAACTAGAGCAAGGTTTGAACATCGATTCAGTGAAAAGCAACAGGACATGTCACCAAAAAGCGCATTCACAAAAGTTTCAAATTTCAACGTCCGCTCTCCAAATCCATCTGTCAGTCCGGATAACCTACTGTATCAGAACTCTGTCAGCCCACCATTATCAGCTTCAAGCCCTCCGACAAACTCTTACAACAAAATGGGATTTAATAATTTATTGACACCTGCACATCTTCTAAACAGCCATAACTTTTTCAAGTCGCAAAATATCCCGGCAACATCTCCAAATTATCCTGAGTCCACTCTACAACGTACTACATTTAAAGCTGTAGAATATCAAAATAAACACGAAACAAAAACGTCTCAGATGTCACCAAATAAAATGAATTTCCTACCATTTAGACCTGAGCTGCCATATTTACAAGCTGGACCGTCTTATCCTTTTGGCGTTCAAAATTTCCAACAGCCAAATCCAGAAATTATGAAATTTCCAGGTCCACCTCGAGAGCCAGTAAACCCTCTTATAGCGAATCCTGCAGCAGCAATCCTCAGCACTCTTCTTCCGTCTACTATAGCAGCGTTTTCTTTACCTGCTCAAAATGTCTGTGCTAAATGCAGTATAAGTTTTCGTATGACTTCAGATTTAGTCTATCATATGAGAACACATCACAAAAGTGAATCAACTGGTGATATTAATAGAAGAAAAAGGGAAGAAAAGCTAAAATGTCCTGTATGTAATGAAAGCTTTAGAGAGCGACATCATTTAACTAGACATATGACCGCACACCAAGATAAAGAAGGTGACTTAGATGATATTAGTGCGCAGAATTTTAGTAAGAAAAATAAATTCTACCCTCATAATGGACCTCTTCTTCATAAATAATCTTCTTGGACAAAGCTCCACTTTTATCATTATTATCTAATAGTAGTAAATTTAAATCATTTGAATTCCTGTTAAAATCCAGATATTAGAAACATTGTTATTGTTGTTGATTATTATTCTTCATGTGCAATATTAGTTAAGTGTTTATTTTGTAAATATTAGCTGTAGTCGTCATTAAACATTTTAAGAATATAAACATATTGAATTTTGATTATTTTATCACACATTTTTTTAAATATTACAAACAATAAATATATAAATGAAAATCGAAATAATTTTCATATCATAAGACCGATTTTGGTAGAAGCGGAAAAAAAATCTACCCAAAATTTTTTTTATATTATAATATTTAGAATTCCTTTTATATTTTAATAAAAATCATTACTACATCTGGAATAAATTTATAATTTATTAAATATTATTTACTCCACCTGATATATTCTTCGTTTCGCTAACATATTGAAGTCATTGTACAAATTTCAAATAAAGACAGTAGAAAGTATAAATTCTATTTTAATAATTGTATATGTTCGAAATACACTCAGGTGTCTATGTGTTGCTTTCGAAACAATATAAATTATATTAATTAAATATGTAAATTATTATAGGTTTACAGTAAAAGAGAGTTACAGATAAACAACTTTAGAGTAGAGTTTTTGTCTGGTGCTACTTCTTATCAGAATCACACTGAAGTATAGTTCATATTTAAAACAGGTTATGCAGAGAAAGATTAAATTATCTTATGATAAACAGCTTCTTATGCCAAAGCGGATAATTTATTATAATTCATTCCTCTGACTGCAAATCGAACCCGTAACTCTACTTGCTTTACATTAGCCCACATTTAGTTACAATTAGTACAGAGTTATTTAATATGTAAAAAAAGAAACACATGCAGATAAAAATAGCATGTATTAAGTTATCTCAATGAACAAAACAACCCCGCTGTGATATCAGTAACGAGGCGTAGCGTCGCCAATTAATGTGTAAGGGTGTCTGATAGAGCGATCACATTAAACGCTAAGAGAATCCGAGCTTCTGATAAATTTATTTTTAGCAAATTATTAAATATTAATTTTTGGAACACTATTTCATAGTTTCTAGCCTTTTACCTACTAATGGAATTGGCCTCACTTAAGGATTTTGAATTATTTTTTCTTTATAATACACTGCATTCGGTTTCTATAATAACTTATACCATATAGATAACTTATATAAGATGCTAAATATAGTAACTAAAGCCTATTTGAATTATATTTTTTTATTAAAATATAAACATAAGCAGAATTTTCTAATAATATTCTTATGTTAGTACGATTTGAAATTTACTTTTTGTTATTTTCAAAGCTTTACAAGCTATCTGTCAACAAGTCAATATAGTATAAATGAGCTTTTGCCGAAGCATTATGAAAAACTAAAAAATTTGAACATGTGCTCACAATACCACCACTGTACTATAAGGGACACGATGTAATCTAATTATGTATAGAATAATAGCAATTTGGATACAAGGGTGAAAATAGTCCACATATTTAGTGCTAGAGGGTTGCTAGCGTATCTAAGATGCATGACGAAATACTTGTGAAAATTTTCGTTCCCACTGTGGGTGGTAATTCGATATGTTATACTGACAGAGTCACTGGTTCGAAGTCCGTAGTTAATTTGTATGGGAAATGGAGGTCAGATTTGATATTTTCATCGACGATCTTATTTATGTCGCTTTTGTTTTTACTTTTCCCCTTTTTGATAGTGGATTTATCAAATACGTTAGTATTAATAATATTTTTGTTAATAAAAGACAAATATTGTTAACCTCAACACACTCTAACAGCAAGCAAATATTATGATTTAAACAAAGCAGTTATTTTTGAGAAATTCGCATTTAAATGCACACACTCTTCATTTAATGATGTCAAAATTGATATTAAATACATTTCTTATACATAACATGTCTTAGAAATTGTAGTTGAGTTTTTTTTAAAACGAAATATAGTTAGTTTTTCTATTTACTGAACATTGAAGTAATCACTAATAAAGACTAATAGTACAGTGCCTGTAGTTTGACACTCAAGTGAAGGTTCTTCTTACATATTCATTTGATTTATTTTATAGAAATGGACTGATTTGTACCATATATTAAATATGGTCTTGTTCTATGTAATTGTAGCGTTGAGTTTTTATCTTTAAGTTTTATCGACATTGTTCTCCGATTTTTGCCCGGAATTATTAGTGATTGAAGCTTAGTTGTCTTGGCCTATCGTATCACAATACGTAATTTTAACATGTTTATTTTTAGCTTTATTTTCTGCTTATCAAATTTATGTGTGTTGTGTGGCTAAACTCTAAGCCACGCTATACTTTGAGCGAAGAAAATAATTAATTCTCCACCAATGAGGACCAAACCAACCAACAAACTTTCGCAACATACTAAGACAGTTCTAATATAAATATATCGTATTTTAATTTATATATTTTATAAGTATGTTATTTTTTATTATTTAAAATGACATCAAAAACTCTGTCAAATTTTCAAATCTGTCAAAATTTAAACAAAATACAAAGTAGCTTGTAACACTTGTCGTAGTAGTCATGAACTTCAGAGGATGCGCGATAAGTGCGAGAAGAACAATATTTTTGCTGGCTCGCCGAACCGTGAGTAATTTAATAGAAAATATTCATATTGGGGACACTACGCCCCACGTATTGCGTTGTACAGCGTGTGTTTAGTTTTATAGTGAGATTTCTTTTTACTTTGTTTATATATATTGTAAGGTCAGAGAAGAGAACTTTATTGATCTGTTTTTCATTGACTTAGAAATATTTTTTGAGCTTTTCTTAAGTAGCTTTAAAATAATTGAATTTTTAGTAAATCGTTTATATAAAAAGCACACTGTATATATGAAACTAATCGTTGATATAAATAATATATCAAATTTATTATTAATTCTCAGCGTGATTGCAAATGATGTAGAAGATATCGGTGATATAATAATCCGTAATATAAAATGAATGGTTTAAGAATTAAGTATCTTTCTAGTATCTGTATTTATCTGCCTGTTATATATAATTAACGTAGATATTAGCTTTGTCTTATAAAGAAAACTAATTAAGAACAAAAATATATAAGAAATATTTATAATCTATCATTGAAAGTGAAAACTGAGTTTAATTAATGTCACAACTTTTATTTTACTCTCTAATTTCAGATAAAAATTTTGTAAAATTTATTAATTTAAACTTTTAAAACACTCTGTATACATCAGCATGTTAGCAAGCGTCGGCTCCTCGTGACGGATGTGACCCGTAATACAGACCGAGGCACATTTGAATATTGGTCGGTACGCCAACAGTTCCACAACTTATATCTTACTTACTTGTGTACAATAAACATAGTTACTATATACTATATCTAATGTGTAATAATGTGAAATATGAAGTTCGTAGGATCAAATCCAAAAGAATGCAATATATATTATATTATTGATAGGCAATTTACATACAATTTAAAAGTGTAAGTGCAGTTTCTATGAATTCCGTTTCTAATGAAAATATTGAACTATTTCTTCTCGCTAAAAAGACTAAGCGCAGCGTTAAGCTCCGTCGCTAAACTCGGAATGACTCGAATACGGGATATTTTGACGTAAGGCTTGCCTTGATATTAAAAATAGCCTCTTAGTTTTTTATACAATGTAAAATTTAAGTAAAAAATATATTATATAGCTTTCAAAATCAGAGAAATACTGGAACAATGGAACAAATATATTTGGAACAAATATATTGAATAAGAAACTCTACATTTCTACGCTAACCCTAAATTATTTCATATTATAAAAGACGATAGCTAAATTCGTATCGTAAGCAACAATTTAGTTCCTAACGCCACATAAATCACAACATAACATTAAAAACATTTGAAAGTCATCCATAATCAATGAAAAGCTCAATATTTTCCACTCAAATAGCCGTACGGGGAAAAATAAATAAATAATGTATTACTGAACGCATTTACAAGATTACAATATTAGTGTAAACGCGCTTGGGACTAAATGATTAAATGAGATGGTGCTACACTGCTGTCTTTTTTTAGTACTATTTTATTTTACAATTAAGAATTAGTCAATTTTTATTGTAAGTTCGCTTAGATTGTACTTGACTAAATTTGAACAAAAATTAGTTGCATTTCATGTTTATATTATATTTTTTTCACCATTTCTTAAGCATTTATTAGTTATGTCTAGGTGCGTTTTCGTTTGTTTCTATGCTATAAATCATACTGCTATCTAACAAATTACGGAGAAGTGTATTTTTTCAGTTTCACACATGTCGTATGAAGAGGAAAACCCAGTGTTAAGATACTCCGTCTCTCACTTTCTGCCCAATTTTCGAGAGTGATAGAGTGGCAGAGGCTTTATTTACTTAAACGAGAACTGAACCCACAATCATCTCATTTACATAGAGATAATATAAAATATATATATGTTAATATATTAATTACAATTAAAAAAAAAAAACATACAAAACGGTTATCATGTATAACATATCAATGATGTTACACAGCGTCATTAGAAATGATAAATGGTCAGCACACTTCACTAATCAAATTCAAATTTGAAATCTGCTTCCCTCTCTCTGTAAAGCAAGCTACGGCTTGAAAAGATTGTGGCTTTATTAAGCGTGAAGCAAGGATTCGTTACGCGCCACCCGGAACCTATTATGGACGAGATTTGTATGACTTTGTATGGAAATGTATGAGGGTGAGATAACCAGATAGCTATTGATAGATATTGCTCTGATTGAATTGAATTATGTGTTACGACGATTAGTGGCTGTGGTTTTAGATGGTCGATTTTAGAAGTTTTTAAAAGTTGACAAAGCGATAGATACATACATACATACATATCTTCACGCGGGGTAGTCAGGAAAGCGCCTAACGCTTCGATCCCTGCATACTTCTTTCGCCTCGTCTACTGTCATTAACCTTCTCATCTCTCCGGGAGTCCTCATGCATTTTAAGTGACCTGCCTCCACTATCTTCAATACTGTGTTTTCGAAAATCAATCGAGGTCTCCTTTTACCTGTCTTACCAAATATTAATCTCTTTGTACACGAGAGATAAATTATGGAATCAACTGTGCCAACTTGGTAATTCATTCATTATTTCAAATTTTTTCTTTTACACATTGTTGTCTCCACTTGGCTTTCACATATACAATTATAACTTTTCTCTAAAATCATCTATATTCTAGTTAACATATATTGATGAAGCAAGCAAGCCTAATTAACATATGTTGATGAGGATGACGACTTCTGTCTTGTACTATGTAAAAACCGGATCTCACGACTGTCTGCATACATGTCATTGTCATTCACATTCGAATCCTACTATTTTTAAAACCTATTTTATTCTCCCTTTTGTAAAGAGACTAAGCTTCGCGTAGATTCAATAACTGAACGTATAATATCTTGGTAAAGCGGAAAGTAAGAAGAGTATCGACACTAAATTTTCTCTGCTAAGCTGTTATTGGCAAAAAAAAAAATAAGTCTATTATAGTTCTGTTTTATAATATAAATAGAGCTTAATAAAGCTACTTGGTGAAACAATTAATGTATATAAAGCTGTAATTTATTTAAAAGCTTCCGTTCTAGCATAGGGTAGTACAACAGGCGGAAGACATAGGCAACGGTGTCTGAACACATACTGTTATTTTAAGTTTAATTTTGCATCTCTCCTAATCAAAATGTATTTAAAATACTATTGCGAAAAATATTCAATGTAAATAGTATAAGGCAAGCGCTAGTTTAATTCGCGCAGCAAGGGTTTAGTATCAATATTACAACAAATAGGTCTGTGTTTTAATTTTATACAGAAATCTTCATACATGCTTGAGACGGATTAGATAAGACAGGATAATTCTGAATCTACAGGTTTCAGGATACCAACTGTCTTTTCAAATAAAGTATGACATTTAGCATTCCAGTCAATATTTTTTAAATTGAATAAAATGATGTATATTATTCATTTGACACAATATATAATTTAAAATAAGTCTTAAAAATTAATTCATCTTTCATTTTGTCATGCTACTATATTCTACTCTTGGTGTACTCGTATAACGACTTCGATTGTAAGTGTTTAATAATTTACTATTTTAGTAACCAGCTAATAATATTTTTCCCAACATTACATTACATATATATATATATATATATATATATATATATATATATTTGACATATTGAACTTTAATTGAATCAGATTAATATACAAGATTTATACATATAGATCCAATCCACACCATCCTCAAATATATAATTAAAATTTTTCAAAGTATTCTTTACTTTACACAAAAATTAAAACTGAAAAATGTCGCAATTTACGACTTTCTTCAACGTATTGAAGTAATTAATTACGTTATACGCAAATTTTACCCAGTTCTGAATCTTACAAAGAACAAAAGCAAGATGTTATAATATATTCTGTGAATATTGCAATAGGAGCCGCTTATTATTTTCTTAGGAATCAATACGCTCCACTTAAGACTTCATCGCTGTTAAATATTTAAAATCGCTTTGATTAGGATAAGTCTCCAATAAATTATAAAATCTCTCAAATTGTTGAAGAACTGAGAACATAGAATTTTCTCACTTAGAACTCTACTCTCTGTCTTCCTTTTTATATGAAGAATAAAGTATGAACCTATTTTCTTTCAAATAATTCTCCACTTTTTATTATTATGTTAATTATATTGAAGTAATATATTATATATATAGTAATGATCCCTCTTTACCACCATCGTGCCTCTTGGTTGGTAAATAACTACAACGTAAGAAGAAAAGTCTCAAGTAGAAGAAATCACTTAATACTCGGAGCGACGGTATACATCCATATTAATTTGGACCATATTTCACTGTATTTAATTCATATGCTAATAGTTACAAAGTGTTGTAGAGCGAATATTTTGCCAAAATTTGAAATTGTGAATATTTTTATTTAATATTCTTTTTCCTTGTTTTATATATTAGAAGAATGTCTTTATTTCATTTCCTCGATCTGATAAGACAAAGCGTTGAGTTCCGCCACTAATTATTTAATATTATGTCGAAATATTACATTAGACACAATTAGTATCTCAACGTGGTATATATATCTATTATATGTATATAGATAGCTATTTTTCCTACCCTATTCATATATATCTATGCTTTTATATACTCATTTCTCATTCTTCTCATACTATATGTCATTTCATTCTCATTTCATTCTCATTTCAAAGAGAAATAGAGGATGCATGAAGAGATTTCTAAATAAAATGAAAACGTTGCGAAGTATTATACTAAATTTAATCTCTACACAGCATACATTCGGTAAATATACTGTAAGTAAGAAACAATAAATAAGTAATAGCAATATTTGTTCTTCTTGCTAGTTATCAGTAATTACCAAATAGTATTCATTGATCAACATTTACAATACAGATATTTACCAAAAAAAAAGTCGAATCGGTTGCCATTAAATTATAATGTAAAAGCCCTTCAAAACGTAGCTGTTGTGTATTTCATATTTATGCTCCTTAAATATAATTTTCAAATGTAAATTTGGACGATAAATCATATTAAGTTCTTACTGTTTACGGAACGCGGCCATCTGCTAATGCAGGAGAATACTATTTGTATTAAATTTACTGTGAATTATATGATTTTTGTACTAAATCATACTTTCTGTAGAGCAAAAATTGTAGAGATTATATTTAAAACAAATTTTACTTTTAGGTGCGAACGTTAAGAAAAAATTGTATACACAGCTACCATGATTGTATTGTATGTAATTATTTCCTGTAGACGTAACGGTTTGTGGGTTCGATTCCCACTTGGTGAAGATGAATTTTCACGTTCATTTTATTCACTTTGGAATCTAGGCAATGCGCAGCATTGAGTTCCTCTCAACACGCAATGTCCCGGAAAAGGTGGAAAGCGGGGGTTTTACTGTCTTATCACTAGGTTCCAGCGGTTTTGTTTGCCTACCCTGCTATTTGCAGGATAAAGCGTGAAGCAAAAACATGTTAAATTTGCGGCTTAAATACAAAAACTTATAGTTATACTTTGTGTGGTGGTATAGTTCCACTAACTATTGAGAAATTTGTTTAAAACAGAAGGTAGTATCTGGATTGAATCCATAGGTAAGTTGTAATTTCACCGAAAAATGATGAAATTACTATAAAACAAGAACTGTAAGAAACTGAACTACTAAAAGAAACTTTATGTTCCTTACATTACCTATTTCTACTATATAGCTAAATGTCAAATGAAGCTTAAAGCTAAAAAATCGTAAAGCTAAAAAATTAAAACAAAAATATCTGTCTGAAAAAGAGATTCTTAGCTGTAAAAACCTCTTGTATATCTTGTATTTAACACTTTCTATAAGAATTGATAAGCTCTTGCGATTCTCATTTTTTATATCTTCACGCTTAATTCCGCTCAAAACAGGGCAGGCAGAGGAAATTATAGGAACATAGTGTTAAGACCCTCCGTTCCTCGCTTTCCGACTTTTCGAGGCACTGTCATTAATTGCTTAAAATATTCATTTTGAAGACCTATTTCATACCTTTACCAAATTGCAAATTTTAAAAGTCATATTCTTTATGTTTTTATCTTTAATTGTAAACAGTTGATTTGTTAGTAAACTTATTATTCTTAAATTTTTATTCTAAAAAGATTTCATCGTGTGCGATGAAATATTAAATTTACTCTACATTACATTTCCTAACCTGTTTTTCATATAACTTAGAAACAAGTTTCATAAAGCTTTCAACTGAACCAAATACAAACTAACGCACATATACTTCCGGTGCAACATATAATTGTAATACAAAAGACAAACTTCTACCCTTCCGTGGTCGCTATTGTTTATAACCTTTTATTAATATATATGTAAATATGTATGAAGCCTCTCTTTGTAATAGTTTAGTTCAATTGCTTAGTCCCTGCTTTCTACGTCCCTGCTTTTTTCCTTTTTCGAGGCGTGTTAAGTGGCTGAACTCAACTCCGTACTTTGCCGAGTTTCCAGAGCGAAGAAAAGGGAAATAGAAAAATCCATCTTCCCCAAGTGGGAATCGAACCCACAAACCGTCGCATCAACAGGTAGACGCTACACTATTGTAGCTAGCTAGACAGACAGACTGCAAAAGAGTCAATGAATTGTTTTAATATCCCCGATTTGCTAAGACGAACTGCAGCGTTGAGTTCCGCCATACAAAACGCAAGGTCGAAGTGTCATCTATGGGGAAAAATAAACAATTTTATTTTTTTCTCTTTGTCAACAAAACCAACTGCAGCGATGATTTCGGCTTCTCATTACATTTCAAAAGCTAGGCAGTAAGTAAAAAGATGTCTATAACTATTGCCTTTAAATATTCTTGAAATCTACCCTACTATATCGTGGAAATAACTATTGTATTACTACTATCTACCTAAAGAACAAAAATACCTTATTTTTTACTTTAGTTAGGTAGTAAAAAATAATTTAAACGTTTCAACTCGAGGGTGGTTACAAATCGTTAGACAATGAAAACACGTATACATTAAGTTCGATCTGGACATAAATTCACGTGACACTAATGTGATACATGGTAAGATGACGCGGTGTAAAATTCTCTTTGATTATTAAGGCGAAGGTGCTTAAAACTTTAACTCTGGACTAAGAAAAATCTTTTATTTTAAAATTATTTGTTAAATTCACATTAAATTAAAATTATGTTGAGTACATATTATTATAGCCTATTTTTCAATATATACATACATTTCAAGACAAACAAAGAAGCTTTTCATCGAATTTAAAAATTGTAAATTACTAATTAAATTTATATTATATCTAAAAACTAATAACATATTTAATAATTATTATTAAAAATTATTATTTATTACAAAATTCCCTTTTGTTACATTCATATATCTTTAAAAAATCAAAACTGAGCAAGTATGGCCCTTAAATAAAAATATGATTACCCGATTGATATCGAACTCGTGAATTGATTTATAGATAATCTACACTTTCTATATGATTGTTATTTGACGAAGAGCTTTCTCTAATAATAGTTTTGCTCTTACGACCCCATAAGGAATAATGGAGAATGTTGAAAATATATAAATTAAATTAAAGTCAACTTCTTTCAAAAGCTTTTGTGATATTTAAAGTTTAAAGGTTTCTAATCTCCACTCAGGGGACTATATATAAATTTGTTACTATATATAAAAAAATTCTGCTTTCTCAGAGTGGCAAAACGCGGCGTTAAGTTCCGCCACGCTCAAGCAAGATAGTGTTTCAGAAATTGGACAATAACATAGGAAAGAGTGTTTGAGCACTTCGTATATTCTACATATTTTGCTATATGTACGAAAACACTCACAATATACATACATCTTAGTATCGTTAAATCTTATTTATTTTTAAGCTTAAGATATCCGAAACTGAGAGAGGCAGACAAATATAGAAATATCATATTCAAATTTCATTTTATCACTAAAATTTCCATTTGAAATCTGAAAATAATATAACGTTGTATTTTATATTAATTTTTCCAAAACTAATACAAAACATATTGTTATTTTATTATATGTATTTACAAAGGTGTACCGATGGAAATCGAGCTACACGAACAAAACCCTACATCCATACGCACAAAGAAGTTTCACTTCAAAATACCTCTTTTCGTACATGCTTGCGTAATTGAAAAATGCCTTTGTTGTCATTAAAAAAAGGTTTTCCATGTACATTTACACGATACTGATATATGCTTAATTAAAATATTGTTCCAGTAGAAATATGATAAAATATTAAAAAATAAAGAACAAATGGAAAACTATCCAAAATAATATAAAGAAAGAAAAGTATCAATAGGAGCTCGCCCAATTTCATTTACTTGTACTATAACTATTAAATTCTCTATTTTCTCGTTCCATTGGAAAATTGAGAAAATAATTTTTCTCTTACCTCACAGTGCTAATTTATATTGTCATGTAACAGACCTTACATGACAGATTACAGGTACAAATTCATTAGTGTGTTTTCTGACAGTGACTTATATATGATATCTAAAGCGTTTTTTCATAGTAAAATAAATATTAGGAATTAGCTTATTCATGAAAACAATGTAGCAACTGACACTTCTATTTAGCATTCAAAATTCACTTCATAAAAATATGACATCACAAAGAGGTTTTACTTTTTTGAAAAATTAAACAATAATTATATATATATATATATATATATATATATATATATATATATATATATATATATATATATATATATATATATATATATATATATATATATATATATATATATATATATATATATATATATATATATATATATATATATATATATATATATATATATATATATATAAATATATATATATATATATATATATATATATATATATATATATATATATATATATATATATATATATATATATATATATATAATATATATATATATATATATATATATATATATATATATATATATATATATATATATATATATATATATATATATATATATATATATATATATATATATATATATATATATATATATATATATATATATATATATATATATATATATATATATATATGTGTGTTATACGCAATAACATAAATTAACAAAAAAAACCTTACCTACAATATATACTCTACAAAGTACGCGCCATTATACAATTTTATACCCGCAATATTACAATAACCGGTTTCCGTATGTCATAATTTTTACATTTTGCATGTTTCCCAACGAAAGGGAAGAACTCTGATGGTATTCGGCATATAGTTAAATCAGTGGCGCGTATAGATAGCAATAAAATACTGCCAATACAGTACAGTGTACTAAAGATATCGTGAAAAATATGTGTATAGCAATGATAGGTGGAATACCTACTATGTTATGGTTGTCGCACTCAGACATCGCAATTAACATTTAAATGATATTAAATTTATTATACATACGTATTATGTATGATTGTGCTTATGCAGATGTAATATGTTTTAATAGTTAATAGCTATCGGAATATAAAAATAGTAGCATCACATTTCCCCTGGATTGGGCAACTAATGCAGTATATCAAGTTAAAAGATAAAAAAATCTAAATATAAATTCTATTATTTATATTTAGATTTTTTTATCTTTTTTCGTTTATTAGTGAACTTCAATACTTAAATGAGCTTTTAAAAAACTAAAGCGACAAAAGCTTTGATGAGACAAACCGTGAAGTAGAATTACGGTACGCAAAACCTACGCAATGTCGAAAATTCGTGTGGAGCAGAGGAAGAAGTTGACATAAGTCTCTACGTAGCCCCAGCTTAGCAATTACATAGCTTTTATGAGTATATGTATTAAAAAAAAGCCTTTAAAACAAATATCTAACAGAATCAGGGATTACTACGCGAAAGTCCATCCTAACTAAGAAAGGAATATATATAGAGAGGAGAGGAGATTTTTAAACAAAGGTTAAGAGTTAATTAAGACTGTTGTTCAACACAATTTTAAAATATGTATAAATCGCAATATTACTTATGTATTTTATTTACACATGTTTCAAAATAACCAATAACAATGTACAAACGCACAATTAATCTTTCACAAAGACAATAGCTTTGCAAAAGCTTTTTTCAGGCCTTGCCGGATGTGTCCTACGCTTGCTCTGTCTCTTTCACACATTAGGAATGCTACAGACGTCAGAAAGAGATAACATTTTAAAGCGGATTTTGAGAACGATCGGTGTTGTGAACGCAGGAAACAATACTCGATTCCCTGAATTAATGACCGCCAGTCAAATTGAGGGGTCGTAAACTGTTGGCTCATGATTACATTAGTATGTTTAATTAAACAATATTGAAAAAGTTTAAATTCAAGTATTATATAACAGTTTGATATTTTTTAGAATATGCAAAAGTTTAGCTAAATAGATGTTACTCAAGTGCTAACACTTGGATAGACCGTAACCTTTGTATATCAGAGTTACTGGTTCAAATCACGTTCAGATTTTTATATGTTTTCTTAAACATATTTTTTTTCCTTAGGGAAGAATAAAAGCTTAATAAGAATAAAACTAATTTATTTTCTAGTGTTATGTCTCCATCATATAGAAATGGACAAAAAATATGGCTACCGTAATTATTTACATTAAATATGAAAAGAAATTGTTATAAGACTTACTGAAATTTTAAACATGTCATCATGTTAGTCAATTTCAAGATGGACCCAATTAAAAGGCAATCCTAGTACCTACTCAATTCCATTTATTTAATTTTATTAATAACTAGTAGTTAAACAATAGACACGGCGACATCATTTGCCCCTGAAGAAACGAGTGAAAAACCAATCCGTTTTCCAGTATAAGAATTTTATTTGTACTAAAATCGAGAAATTTTACAAAGCGATACTTTTTTAACGCACAGAAATTAAGATGCTTTCTTTAGATTATTTTCATAAGCTTTAAGAGAACTAGCTTCACGTTTCATCCGCACATGGCCTATCCTAGGCAGAGGGAGCCGCAGGTACAATAAGAATCTAATGTTACGATACTCCGTTCCCTTGCTTTCCACCCTTTTCGAGGCATTGTGTGTCGAGTGGCGGAACTCAACGCCGCATTTGCCTAGTTGCCAAAGCAAATAAAATAGAAATTAGAAATCCATGCTCCCTGAGTTGGAATTGAACTCACAAACCATCGCATTTACAACAGACGAAAAAGACATTATATTTTTCTCAACTAAAAGTGTTACTAAAAAAATGTTGTCAACGCATACTGTCAGCAATATTCCAATGGAACAATGGGAAGCGATGTCCACAGTTCGTTCGGATCTCACCTGCGTATATTAGCGGACATCCGTTGGCTTGTCGGTTATATGTTTTAAACGTAGCCAGTTCTATTTTAGAATGTGTATAAATGAGGAAAATAAAGTATAATTATTTAAAATAATATACTTTATTCATTAATTTTTTTTCCAGAACTACTGTTGAGATAAAAATTATTTCGTTTGTAATATTTTCGATATAATTTTGAACGAATTATATCTCAAATAAATACTTAAAGAAAACATATAAAAATTTGAACGCAGCGGGACTCGAACCCGCGCCCTCCTGCGAACCGTGCAGGAGGGCGCGGGTTCGAGTCCCGCTGCGTTCAAATTTTTATATGTTTCCTTTAAATATTTTTTCTATCCTCAGCGTGGATTAACACTTTAAAAAATCATCAAAAATATATCTCAAATATTTTAATTTTTTATACGTCAAAATAAAAATCTAAGTTTCTAATATCTTCTATTTGAATTTTAAGCATTTGAATAAAATCTAAAAGAATAAAATCTTCTTCAACAACGAAAAGTATAGTTTTCAGAAATATGTATAAAAATATTAAACATAATACAAATGAAGCTACAATCTGAAACAAAAGCGATCGTTATTAGTCGAATGCCGGTACAAAATCCGGTGTCTATTGCAATTAGGACGAGTCGCACCGATCACAATGTTTCCTGCCTGCATACATATATTCATGTATTGCTATGTATGTCTAATACTTAGGCAAATTTTAAAATACATATATTCTTACGGATCGAGACTTATTTCGCATTGGGATAAGTTCATTATTTATCGAGAAATTATAGGGAAAGTTAATTCCAAATTTCTCGATAAATAATCAACTTATCTCAATGTGAAATAAGTCTCGATTGCATTGATCGGCTATTGCCTTTTGAGTGGTGAAATCGAAGTCTTTATGTTTCTTACTAGTGTTAGTAAAATAAAAAAAATTACACTTGATTGGGGAAGGTACTGTTCGTCAAAAAGCTTGATTTCACTCTTGTAAAAAGATAAATCGCGGCGTCAAAATAAGCTTCTCAATAAGCATTATTTCATAAATTATAGAGAAATGAAAAACAGAGTGTCTTTATACTATTTAGTATTGTATATATGTTTATATGCGCCATGTCATTCAGAGAGATGAAAAATATGTACAATATCCCATTTTTATTTCAAATAAACTTAAATTAAGCATTATAGCAATTAAATTCAGTGTTTAAATCAAAAATAACCGTAAAACTAATACTTTAGCATAATCACAGAATCAACTAAAACAGACCGAAGTGAATTACTCACACACCATTGCCTAGATAAAACATTCGAACGAAAGCTCAAACTTTTCATAATTAATTGCGAGAGAGTTAATGACTTATGCCGATTTTAAGCTTAAAATTATTTTCGTAGTTGAATTATATTTAATTATAAATGAACAGAATTTCGTAAAATAATCTATTTATTTTATATTATCAAGAGGCTGTTTTTTTAATATTTTATATGGATATAAACAAAAATAAGAAATTAAGTTTATTTAAAAATATATTGAAAGCTCGTTGATGTATGACTTTGCTTTAATTTTAGCGTCAATAATAATTGAACATTTTACAATAAAACTAACGAAGAGAGAAAACGTTTACTCATACCTTTTATGAGTATATAAAATTTAATTTAAATATGAAGGATTCTGTCAATTTTGTAGTTTCAAGATTATTTTCTTTTTATGTAGTTTCCTTATTTGTGCTGTAATTTTAGTTACTTTTAACCCATAGGTTTTTATTGCAGTATTCAATTACATTTTATTTTAAAAAAAAAATACGTTTTGGAACAACACTGTGTACGATAAGGTTCTCTATGTATATGAAAGATAAAATGCACTATATAGAATATTGGCTTCTTATATATATTTTTTTTTATTTTTTTTTTTTTAGCTTCACGCTTTATCCCGCACATGGCAGGGTAGGCAGAGGGAACTGCAGGAACCATATGAATCTAGTGTTAAGACACTCCGTTACTTAGTCCCTGCTTACTCCGTCCCCACTTTCCGCCGTTTTCAAGGCATTGCGTGTTGAGTGGCGGAACTCAACGCCGCGCTTTGCCTTAGTTGCCAGAGCGAAGAAAATGGAAATAGAAAAATCCATCTTCACCGACTGGGGATCGAACCCAGAATATCATATACATATGTATACGCTGGCATCTTTCAATTTTTTTGTGCTACGCTCATCTATATACGTGGGTATTTAATATTAATTACTGCTTGATACCTCTACGTAATTTTTATAAAAATATCAGATACATAAAATGTCAATCAAAATTAATCATTTTTTTTACTATATGGAACTCTAATAAGAGAGCCTATCCTGCAGTATTATTTTTTGAATAACATATTGAAAAACCAAAATAATCAAATTTAAATATATGTATTGTTCTTAACGACGCTTTTTGGATTTTCAATTTGAAACGTAGGCAAAAGTTGGCAGGAATCGTTGCTCGTGCTCACTGATTCGTTGCGCGCGATAACGTAATGTGAGAACAATAGTGGTTAATACTTTCAATTCTGAAGCTTTTTACAGCTTTCTTTATAGTTTATTTATATTAAACGCGACAGCTGTAGGATTTAGTACTTTGGATGATATATTTTTTTATATCTTCAATCTGATAAGAAGATAAAGCATGCCAATAAGTTCCTCCAATGCACATAATCTGCAAACATGGTCGATTCTTGGAAAACGGAGTGTTTTTACACTACTTTTCCTCTTTCTAGCTTGGTATATCCGGAAAAAAGAGTGACATTGTTTTTAAAAATGACAGACAGACACATATCGTAAAAATGGCGAGTGTAAGTTCAAAATCAAAAAATCTTTATTAGATCTGCATCTGATAACATTTATATAAGTAAAAGTGTTAAGTCTCTAAAGTAATCTTAACTAGAAGCCTTAGAAATATACTCAAAATAATAAAAAACAAACGCTAATGTCGTATACATTACACATCGCTACAAAATCCCAAAGGCCACATGTCACTTACATTTCTAAACCATTTGACATGGAGAGAAACATTTGAATTCACATTACAGGTATCTGTATTAACGCGTCGGCGAACGCCTCTTTGTTGATATATTCTAACTTACATTGAAATAATAAAAAATATATAGATCGCTTCACGCTTTATCACGCATATAGCAGGATAGGTGGAAAGAACCTGTTTTAAAAATCTTACCTCAATGTTAGTACTGTGTGTTGAATTGCGTAACTTAACGCTGTTTTTGGCCTTGCTAGAATCTCGATAAACATAATTAATTCCCTCTCATAAGGATTGAACTCACTATTATTAAATAAATAATCTACCGTCATGGCTTCGTATAGGACCCAAGTTACGCAGAAGCGCAGCGTTTTCCCACACAGGTAAGATGGATTTTTTAATTTTCTTTCTCTTTACTCTGGCAACTAGACAAAGCTAACGCCTCGAACAGGCGGAAAGCGGGGAACGGAGTGTCATAATACCTCAGTCAGGTTCCTATGGTTTCTCCGATTCTTATTGCCTTAAAAAAATAATTATAACAACCTATCAATGCTCCAGTATGGCATAATATATAAGGATTCATGTAAACTAGATTCAAGTCTATGTATACTACCAGCAGGTGTTATGATATAGGATAACTGTAAGGCCGTCAGACGTGGTGCGGCTTCAATTCTTATTAGAAATATCGTATGTTTTTTAACCTTTAACGTGTGGCAAGAAGACTCTGTCAAATAGTCCTATAACGGAGAAATGCTTTATAATGAGTGTTTTATAATCCAATTATTATTGCTTAAAATAATACAATATATAAAATTAGATGTTGAAAACGAGTAAATTGTTTTACTATATTAAATTCAAATGTATTGTATAATGTAGTAATGAATTTTACATAATAATAACAAATGTTCTTAATTGCAGAAATACGGAAACAACACAAGAATTAAAAAAAATGATAAATGTAAAAATACGACTTCATCATGTGTTTATAGTATTTACTCATGTGCTTATAGACCTTATAGTGTAATAAAGCTATCTCTTCAAGGCAACCTTTTGATTTTAGACTTGTATAAGAATGATTGGAGCATTAAATAAAACATACACTTAAATACATGAAATTTAAATGAGTGAAATAACTATATGTTTATAAAGATAAATATGTATATACATACATACAAACACACACACATATATATATATATATATATATATATATATATATATATATATATATATATATATATATATATATATATATATATATATATATATATATATATATATATATATAGGGTAAAACCGGGATAGATGCCCCAGTTTTTGAAAAAGCCTCATTATTTGAATGCTAAATATTTTGGCATGAATTATTCCTGTTATATGGGTAGCTTGATCATTTATATAACTTTGGAGCCTATATTTGTTCACTTAATTATTACTGATTTTATAAAAATTAAGTTATTGTCAGACAATTTTTTTGGGGATAGATGCCTAACTAACTGGATAGATGCCTCACTATAAAATCGCTTCGAAGGATAGATGCCTGTCATGGGGGATAGTTTCCCTTTTAAGCAATCAACAAAAATAAGTAATCATAATGTAATATTTATCAATAACTTTATATATAGGTAATATGATACGCATGACCATAATTAAATATATGCATCTCTTTCACAACAGAATTAGTTTTTCAGCGATAAATTATTATTCAATATTTTTAAAAATCAACATTAATTTGCATCTGTATTCAAATAAAAATTAACAATTTCATTAAACTTTGTAGCCAATACTGGCACATCATTCACTGAATCCAATCAGATTTAGACTTCGTGTTATTGTAGCTATCAAAGCATTCTATGCAAAAATTTTCTTCTGTACCTTAATCTTCTCTTGTTTATTTCTCTTCGTGTTCTTCACAAGTAGACCTTTGGTTTTTGGTCACTATCAATCAGAACTTTGGTCAGTAGTTTATGAAAATTATTCACTTCTTCTCTACTGAGACCTTCAGCCCTGCCGATAGATAAACATTCTGCTTTCCTGATAGACAACTTTGAATTTTGCTCAATAAAACTTTGAATCCCTTCATTCCCAGCCATCTGTTTTTCATTATTAAAATTGTTCGTCTCCCTGGGTTCAAAAATAGGATGTTTTCCTAAAGTCAACTTAGTTTTGTCTCTAGTTGCGTAACGTCTTCTTAATGTTCTGCGTAGGATATTAAATCGTCTGAATATTTCATTGAAACCCAATTCTTTAGTGTCAATTTAATTGAAAGCTGGCTGTAGCTCCTCTGGTGTCCAAGAGATTACTCGAGCTCACACACCCTCCTTCCTCTCGTGTTTCTTTGGCATGAATCAGCTACATAATCAAAGTAGGCATGAATTATCATATATATAACATTAATATCTTGACATGCAAGTACCCACATAGATATTACAAAATCTATTAGTGAGCACCAAAATAGTCATGACGTAATATTAAAATACATTATTCAGGCATTTATAGTATAGAGAGAAAGAAGCCCTTAAGGGCATCTATCCTTTGAAAACTCGGGGCAACTATCCCTTTCGCTAGGGATAGTTGCCTCTTTATATTTTGAGTAAAATAAAAGCAAAAAATCAATGATTAACTTCTTAATGTGTGCTCAATGAACCAATGTATTAACGTAATTAAAATAGAATGTATCCCATTACTACTTATAAAGATATGGAGCTGTGAATACTTACGTTTGAAAGTTTGAAGCGTTCGTTGTGTCCGTTCCAAATGTTTCTAAAGAAATAAGTGAAAAAACGTTCACTCCGCACAACAGTTTACGTGTCAATAAATTGGTGGGTGCATGTTGCAAGTATATAAAGAGTACATACGGTGTTTTCTTTTCTGTATATTATGTTTTTAGAACCGAGGCGTCTATCCCAAAGCGGCATCTATCCCGGTTTTACCCTATATATATATATATATATATATATATATATATATATATATATATATGTATATATATATATATATATATATATATATATATATATATATATATATATATATATATATATATATATATATATATATATATATATATATATATATATATTACATTATCTAAATTCTTTACATTATATTATATGTTAGTGTCTTTGTCATATTTCTCCTCTATTTATCTAAAAAGCTCTTCTTAAAAGCTTAACAGCATGACGCTATGTAACAGCGATAATTCTATCTAAGCTTAAGGTAATTTCCCTTTTTAAGCGTTGGGCGAAAATCCACTTAGGAAACTTGTAAAACGTAAATAAATTTCAGTGGTCTTTAAAACTTATACATAACGAACACGCCTACTTTGAAATTTTTCAGTTATATACAAAAAACGTTTCTATGTAAAACCAGACTCTTGTTTCTATTACATCTAAGTTTATGTATTTACTTCAAGATACGAATGTCACTAATACAAAATATATGGTAGCGCTTCTAGTATTTATTTGGATTATGTGATATATTTGTACACACAGTACAGTTTATTTTAGAATTTTCTCGACTGTGACGTTCACTCAATATCTTCTTATTTTTTAGCTTCACGCTTTATCCCGCACATGACAGGGTAGGCAGAGGGAACTGCAGGAACCATACGAACCTAGTGTTAAGACACTCCGTAGCTTTAGTCCGTCCCCGATCTTCTTAACTGCTAATATTAATAAAATAAGCTGAAAATGAAAATACTTATAATAATAAAATATACTTCGAGATTTTGACAAAAAATCATATCTTTAAAAAACTTAGCACAACAGTTAAACCACCTTTAAAGCTATCGTATTATCTATATTAGTGTTATGAATATAATCCTTTCTAACTGAGGTTAAGGTACCTTTGCTCATATTAATCGCTTAGTGAAAATCTACGAAGGAAATGTTTAAAAAATAAAGAAGTTTCAAACACCGCAATAACTTGTTTAAAGCATGTAAGAATTTCGATGCAGCGTGGTGAAGAACGCATATCTTAGTAAGAGCGCTTGGACGGTTTCCAAAAGGCGTGGATTCCAATCCCGCTGGGGTTAAATTTTTATATATTTTCTTGCAGTACTTTCTTTTCTATCCTTAGTTAACACTTTAAAAATCATAAATAGAAGTTTTAAGGCTGTTTAAAACTGATGAACCTTGTCCTAAAAAATCTTAATGCAAAAGTTAAACCACCTATAAAACAATCTATAATCTATGTACTGGATATAATATTCCAAAAAATCAACATAACGTGGTAACCCTACAGCCGTATATAAATCAGTTAGTGAAGATTGTCACTAGACGAGTCTGTAACGCGGTTTGTGCGGTACGCTACTGTTTAGTACTCCTGGCTGCTAGGGTTGATACATCATATGGCATAATATATTATATTTATTTTAAGTTAAAATTTATGAAAATTTGATTTTATGACATTATATATTATTTCATATGTTATTAACATAATGTTACAATTAGTTTCAAGCACATGCACACACGTAGTCATTAAAAATATTTGTAATTTTTATCTACAATACTGTTCAATATTGAAAATATTATTTAAATTACTACAGTTTTTTTATTACTTTAACCTAAAGTGGTTTATTTTTAAGTTTACTGTACATTTTAAAATTTACTATTATATACATTTAAACTGTGAAGATATAGATACAAAAAGATTACAAAATGAAAGATTTCGACAGGTTAACTTAATATTGATATCATAATTTTATATTAATTGTTTAACTACCTTACAGAAATATGTGTATATTCCAATTACTGAGAGAGGTACAAAAAATGTTGTGCTAGCTTATTTATTTCGTTTATTATGCGAAGCCTTATATTATATACCCAATATACTTTTTATACAGAGAACATATACCTTAAAAAATTTAAACAAATAAAATTTGCTAAGTGACAACCCTAATATCCCCGGTCATAGCCTAAAGGGTTCGTTCCCCAACAAATTGTCGTTTAAAAACAATGCTATTAAACAAACCGCGGCTGATGCGTTTTGCGATCTCATAAATATTAAACGTTATATTTTCCTTCGCATTGACGTACTTTTGGGAGTGGACTTTCCATATTCTTTTGGAAATGGCAAAATAAGTTTAAGACAAGAGATTTCTTTCTAGTACAAGTTAGAATTAAACCTTTTCTAGGTTGCAATTAAACTATTGTAGTCTTGTCTTGAAAGGTGGAAAGCGGGGAACACAGTATGTTAATAATAGGTTACCTTTGCCTATCTTGCTATGTGCGGGATAAAGCGTGAAGTTCTGATTTACAGTTATATAGATATTTTTGTAGCCGAGGAGGACCCCCTGGAGTGCATGTGTGAAGAGGTTAATGACAGTTTACGAAAAAGGTTAAAAAAGACGTTTGGCGATACGTTCTGCCTGACCACTGCGCTGGGGATAAAGCTTGAAGCTATGTATGTATTTATGTATATAGTACATAAGTATGCATAATATTATATATTATAATATGTTTAGAAGAAAAGTCGAGAAATTGCCTGTTAACTGTTGAATGACGGAATTCGAATATGTCATCCTTGGAAGCAATAAAATGCCATCTATAAATTCATTATTTATTTCAAAATTACTTATATAAAAAAACAACATGACCTTTCTATTAAATTCGGTCACAAAAATGAAGTTTCAAAAACGACATTGTAAACTCATTTCGGTTTTAAGCGATACCATAACAGTTGTCGAAGTTACTTTGCATATTCCAATCTCGGTGAGCCGCGGGCAATCAGGCGCCACCTACCTCTATACACTAAGAAAGGTTGTATAGCAGTGAAATATTGTGGACTATACGAGGATATTGTTACAGTTTATATTTTATAACGTATTTGTTTCACGTTTTATCCCGCATATAGCAGGATAGAATAAAAAAGTCAGTGTTAAAACGATCTGTCACCAACTTTTCGCCCAATTTACAAGTTATTTCGATTGGTGACAGAACTTAATTTGCCAGAATATGCCTTATTTGTGGAACGAGAAAATGAAACAAATATTTCTCCCCAAATGTACATTACATGTATATATGAATATAATTCTCTTTATATTGTGAAAAATTCATTTATTTGTAAATGTTCAGAAAATTGGCTCGCACATTAAATTAAATGGCCTATACGTAAATGACGTCAACGGTCTCTACATTTCAATTTCAATTATTTTTTTTTAATATGAATTATATGAAAACAATGGAACATTGTGTATTATCAAATTCATCGCCGTTTTTGTAATAATTTTAGTCATTATTTAATCTTCTTTAAAAAATTTAACTATAGGTTCCGTTCGCTCATATTGTACTTTTTATTTACTTTAATTCATGTCTTATCCAGCGAAAAAGATAATAACTCAATAATAACTTAGTAAAAATATTTTTTTAAGCAATACTTTTGTCATATAAAATCAATCTATACTATATAATTTTTAAACTAATAGAAATTTTTATTTAAGGTAACGTAGCTTCTTTCACTTTTTAGGAGGTATGAATAAGTTAATATTTTTGTTAAATATAGAGTATATATATATATATATATATATATATATATATATATATATATATATATATATATATATATATATATATATATATATATATATATATATATATATATATATATATATATATATATATATATATATATATATATATATATATATATATATATATATATATATATATATATATATATATATATATTTCAAATTTAGTCGTATATTAGACACCTCTACATTTATTTCCCACGTGACAAGGTAACTGGTAGAAAATACTGTGTAGCATAACGCCTGCCTTTTATGCATTTATCTTTATAATATATGCATTAGGGATTAAGACATAAACATAACATACACATTTTTTAATTCAAATATGAACCCACAAACACCTCCTAACAACTTCTGAATGCATTACGTAAACTGGCTTACCTATTACCGAATGACGTCGGCAGCGCATCAATCATGTGAGCTAATTCATTATCGCCACTCGCCAGATTGCCTTTCTTTCTGCTTTCCTTATTTACTGACGATTTAATAAGAGAATTACAATAAAATATATTGTATACTAATATTCCCTCGTAGCTTTAGAATGTATAAAATGGTTGGCAATTCTAACTTTATATAGGAATTTCACGAAATACGGCGTTAAACTAATATTAAATTTCGACACTTATTATGCCATTTTTTCTTATTTCTAACAAATGCTTCGTTGTAAAATATACGTAGACTTATGAATGAAATATAATCAAAATAAGACATGAAATCGTAACACGTTATAAAGACAAAAATCGATTTGTGCTAATCGGTCTCATTTTAAAGAGTTCCTGCTCAAGAAGTACAGAAAAAAGAATCTTAGGGGTAGGAGAAAGAGGAAAAGCTATTTTTATTAATTTATTAAATACATTACAATTGAACAATGTAATAGTTACTGGCCTGTTAGAGAGTGGCGTTGTGAGTGCAAAATCAAATGAACGACAAACAGTTTAGTTATAATAACTTTGAAATATTTCCCTTGCCGCAAGTATTATGTATAATATAACATACATTGTGTATCTTGGTACAAAAGTCTAAAAATTTTACGTTAAATAGAAAGAATATAAATCAAATTCTTCAAACGCAGTCATTTAACCCGATGCTCATATTGCCAAAGAATCTGTCGACGTACAACTATGTGACAGTTGTTGCATGACATCGTGCAATCTACTAAATGGCTACTCGAAGTTACTAAATATTGAATAGAACTATTTCAATAGTAAACATTTATATGTAAAAAACACAAAACTAGCCATTTCTCATATTGATTAATTAGCAAAAGTTGGTTGTGAATTCACTGTAGATTATTGTAATGTGTGATATTATTATTTTTCCGAATACAACAGGTTAGACAAAGAGAAAAATAATGTTACGTTACTCTATTTTCCACTTTATAACGTAGTGACTTGGTGACTTATTGACGTAGTCACTGAGCGACTTAGTGACTTTGGGTGACAGACCTCAGCGAAGTGCTTTGTCTAGTTTGCAATGAAGAACGAAAAAAAAATGATTCATTCGAATAAAAATTCCAAATTGAATGAATAATCAAGTGGCATCAAGAAAAAATACTTATATCTTGTTATTTGCTACTCTCTTGACATCCCTATGACAAAAACTAATAAATATAAAAATAACATTCTTTTCTCTTAGTGACCCAGTAACAAAATGTAAAAATATTAATATAAATATCTATACTTTTGTAGCTCCTTTAGACGAGATCTCAGTGTGCTCCCGATGTAATATAATTAAACCAGTGAAACTATCAGCGTTTTATAATATTTTCTAACATTCTATAGTAAATCATATTTTGGAGAAAGGCCAATATATAGTTTTTTATTATTTTTTATTTAATATACAGAAAAAATACGTCATAGATATGATACGGATAGCTTTAAGCTGTAAACGCGATTGTCACTAGCGCATTTCTTAAATAAAACGCGGCGTTAAGCTCTGCCAGTCAACGTCTTCAGTCAATATCTCAAATTCACACAGAAACGAAAGAAAGTCTTGACACTATACTTGTTTTGGCTTCTTTCTGTCTGCCTCTTGTCCTGACATTTAGAAAAAAAAGTAAATAATCTAGTCACCAGAGCGACAGAAATTATCAATATTTAATTTATCCCTACTAGGAATCGAACCCACAACCGTCGCATTTACACTTGGGTACTGTGCCGATGCCGACAAAGACATATTTAATATAATTTCTTTATAATATTAAAGCGCTTAATCATATTTATTTGTCTAACAGACAGCGTGCCAGTGTAAAAGCAGTTAATTACCAAAGTGGCATTCAGCAACATTGTTACTGTACGCCCCTGTGGACTACGATTGTAAATCTCAATCAAAATGATGCAAACGACCGGACGGACGAATGCAGCTATTCTGGACGCTTGCACTAGAGTTTTGATCTATAATTTTAATAGTAAATAAATTAATTAATTATCTGGTTCCTTATAATATTTTTGTGGTTTTTGACGAAATAATCTTTAAGAAATACCCAATAATTGTTTGAAATTTTATCGATTGCTATACACATTCAAATATTATAAAACCTCCTTCATATATATATATATATATATATATATATATATATATATATATATATATATATATATATATATATATATATATATATATATATATATATATATATATATATATATATATATATATATATATATATATATGTATATATATGCGCACATGGCAGGGTTTGCGGAGAGAACTGAAGGAACCATAACTTAGTGTTAAAACACTCCGTTTCCTGCTTTCCGTCTGCCAGGACGAAGAAAATGGAAATGGATAAATCCATGTTACCCGAGTGGGAATCGAATCCACCAACAGTTGCGTTAACAGGCAGACGCTACGCCTTTGCGCCACGACGGCTATCTTATTTCCTAATAACCAGAATAAGTACGCAAACGGTGGCGACGGCTACATGAAATATGCGCTCAGCCAAAACTGACAGTATACATACATATGTCTAAACACTTTAAAATATTAAACTACACCTACATTATATTTTATATTTGACTGATGTGTCAGTTTACTAGTTGGTTAGTAAGGTAGATTTCATTTCTAAGACAGGAATGTGTCAAAAATGTCCTGCTGAGTTTCTTTCGCCGGTTCTTCTCGGGTCTGCGGCATTAATTTGATTGGAGCAGTAAGAAATTATTGGTCATTAAAAATTAATAAATTTGTACGTTCAATAAAATTAATTTAATGAAATGTTTAATAAAATTAAATAATTGAAAAATTGCTACCATCTAAGGTCTTCTAAATTCCAGAGTTTCACTGTTTTGATTGTAAAAGAATGTCCATAATATTTATTGCGCGTAGGAGGGATTTCTAGGAGATTTTTACTGCGGGAAAGTAGGTGCTAGGAATGAAGGAAGCTCGACCACTAGAACTTAAATGTTTCTTTAAGGTACAACGGAACAACAGGATGGTATAGGATAGTATAAAGAAGAGTAGGAGAGTGTAGATTCCGTCTTTAACGGAGAGCCAAATCAGTTGAGTTCGGTATTGTGTTAAAATAAATAAATATTAAATATTTTCCTAAAATATATTGTAATCGCTTAAACAATATTTTATTTATTATTTGATTTTGATAAGTTACTCAGGCAGCAGAAGCAGTTTTAAATTGATAATGAGATAAATTGACGCAATTAAGTTATATATAGTTCTTATTGAGGCTATATTTACTTTAAATTTTTTATTGTAACCGACTGTGCTTACAGAGCTTAACTATTAATTAATAGAAATAAATACACTTAAATATGTTAAAATATTATATTTCTTTAACCGAAATTTGAATTTAAATTCGTGGTTTTAAAATCTAAATTACCACTAGTCTAATCGTGTATGGTTAAAAGTAATGTTATATTTTTATTTTGTTATATTTCTATTTCCATTTTCTTCGCTCTGGAAACTAGGCAAAGCGCGGCGTTGAGTTCCGCCACTCAACACGCAATGCCTCAAAAAAGGCGGAAAGCGGGGACGGAGAAAGCAGGGACTAAGCAACGGAGGTTCATATGGTTCCTGCCGTTCCCTCTGCCTACCCTGCAATATGCGGAATAAAGCGTGAAGCTATAGAAAAAAATGTTATTTTACAATCACAAATCTTGCAAAGTAATCTTTTTCCTTGCAATAATACAAGCTTTATTCAATTTACACTCGAAATGGACATAATAAAACCGAAAAATTGTCAGTTCTGAAAAATTATTGAAAATTTATTCTACAAAAAAAACTTTTCCTTTTCTGTAAATGTAAATTATTAATGACAAAAGTATGAATAAAAATTAGTTTAACTCTAAGATCATTTACTATTGATGTTACTAGAGCCAAGTTATTTCGTACAGTACTATTTCCGTCTTTATTGCATATATTTCTTAGCGGCTTAGAGAAATTGTTAGTTATAAAAATAATGTTAAGTGATTAAACTCTCACATTATTGTATTAAATCTTCTTATATAATCAAAATTCTATTATATATATGTACGTACATGAATTTCTATAACATATACCTATGTAATAAATTATCAAGAAATCCTTTCAAAGGAATGATTTAAATGCCACACTACTTCTATTTCCAAAACAATATGCGCAACCAATATATCGTGAAAGCCCGTCCATACGGTCCACACGAAATATGGTGAGTGAAAACAGTTTAAGTGTATTGCCTCAAATAATATTCTTAATGCCATATCCATGTCGCTGTTCTAAATGACAGAATGCTGGAGTAATGTTTTAACCAACTTAAAAGTGAGGGGTACAAATTTCAGTATTCTTTTTTTCATGTCTTCATGCTTTATCCTGCACGTACCCTGTCACGTGGCAGAGGGAACTGCAGGAACCTTAGGAACATAATGTTAAGACGCTCCATTGCCTAGTTTCCTGCTATTCGTCTTTTTTTGAGCCAATGCGTGTAACTTGCCTACTTTCTAGAGCAGACAAAATGGAAAGAGAAAAATCCATCTTCCCCGAGTGGGTATTATACCCACAAACCGTCGTGTTTAGGGGTAGACGCTACGCCTCTGCGCCACGACGGTCCTCAAATATTTTTTTTATTTTCTTATTTTTTATATATATATATATATATATATATATATATATATATATATATATATATATATATATATATATATATATATATATATATATATATATATATATATATATATATATATATAATATATATATATATATATATATATATATATATATATATATATATATATATATATATAATATAGTATACAAGTACGTATGTACGTGAAAGTATATTTAAAATATGCTATTACCATATTCCCCAAAATGAGATGTCCGTTGTTGTATAACGCGTGCCCGCCTACCTATTACCTATGCGCTCGAGGCAACACAAAAACAATCTATATAAACGTGGATATAAAGAAGCGAAACACATATAATATATTTCAATCTCTACTAATATTATACTTAGTCTTGCCATAAATATTGTTATAAAGAAAAGCACGATTTTTTTTTTATATGTAACATTTATTCCTTTCATAGTGAGTTAGTTTAATACATCAATATATAACTATTAAAAATATACAATGTTTATTCGAAGTGGTCCCCATTGGCTGCAATACAGTCTTTTAAACGTTGAGGCCAGTTATCAATAGCAGCACGAACTCTTTCTAGAGGAAAATTCTTCACTGCCAACCGAATGGATCGTTTTAGGGACTCCAAATTATCATGGTGTTTAGAGCAAGCCTTACTCTCTAAAACTGACCATAAATCATAATCCAATGGATTTAGGTCAGGACTTGACGACGGCCAGTTTTCAGTGCTGATAAAGTCCGGAACGTTAGTTTTCAACCAAGATTGGGTGGATCGAGCTCTATGACCCGGTGCCGAGTCTTGTTGAAAGCACCATTCTTTGTTATTGAACATGGTGTTAGTTAAAGACTTAACTACCGTCTCAAGAATGGTATTTTGATAAACTTGTGCCGACGTTTTAATACCTTTTTCACAAAAATATGGCTCAGTCACCCCTTCATAGCTAACACCCCACCAAACCATCACTGAAGTGGGATAATGCCCACGTTGTACTCTGTTTACTAATTGCGAAGCTTCTTTAGAGCTTCCAGCATAAATACGGTCATTTTGTTTATTAAAATACTGCTCAATTGTAAAAATTTTCTCATCCGTAAACAAAATTTTTTTGTGACCTCCCTTTGCGTACCGCTTAAGTAGTTGTTTGGATTTTACCACCCTATTCTTCTTTAAATTATCAGTTAAGAAGTGACCAGTACGTCTCTTATAGGCTGCAAGTCCTAAGTCATCTTTTAATATACGCGACATGGTTCTAGGAGCTATCTTCATCTCCCGAGATAAAATCTTTTGCTTACGGACAGGATTTCTTCGAATTCTTTCCCTAACTGCTTTAATCACCTTTTTCACACGAACGGTACGTGGACGGCCAGATCTTTTTCTGTCACAAACAGAGGAGGTATCATTGTACCTATCAATAGCCCGGTAAACAAACATTTGACTAATACCAAGCGGGTGGAGGGTTTTAAAAATTGCACTTTTCTCCATACCTACTTTATGTAAGGCAATCACAGCGATTCGGTTCTCTTTATCACCCCACTCCATTTTAATATAACAAAATATTTAACAATATAATGGCGCGAAAATAAGAAAACACATCAAGCAATCATATAAAAATGACAGATTCCAAATTCAAACGTAATATTTTCTTTTTTTGAATAGTAACAGTATTTATGGCCAGACTAAGTAATACTAGTAGAGATGGAAATATATCTATAGTGTCTGTATGTTTGAACACTACTCTCAGGAACATCTTAAATAACAAATTAATTTTTCGCTTTTTAGTCAGTTTATCGCAAAAGACTGTAAGCTATCATTTAATGTGCTTAAAATATATAATGTGTAATATACATTACTTCAATATTTATAAATACATTGCGAGAAAACCTGCTGGTAAAAATAATTGAAATAGAACATTATGAACTAAAACTGATACTGATGATAGTAGATAAGATGGCCAATATTACCTTTTTTATAGTGTTTAAAATATTTTAAAGAATGAGATCACAGCGATGTCCATACAGTCAGTACAATCACGAGGTCCATACAGTTAGTTTATGTTCATTTTCATTATTAAAACGATATCTGTGACTCTACGCCGCGCTTTGTCTACTAGATCTGGAAAATTACCGCTGATTCCTTCTCACTGTCCCAGCAAAGCGTCGAAGATAGTAATATAAAAGTTGTTTGGTCTAGAAGCTTATCTAGTATTAGAAATTCTAACATTGGTGTAGCAATAAGCGACGTGAGATAGAAATATGAAAAGCCGAAATAAAATATGTAATGCATATTGGAGATTGGCAGCGGACTCCATATTGAAGGACCTCATTTTCTCAGGTCTCATTTTTTTAACATTTTCAAAGTAGCGTTATATATGTTTCGTATACAAAAACAGTGTTTACAATTTTATGTAACATCTAGTGGTACCCACACTAGGTATTCCTGTATCGTGGGTGCCAGTGCCAGAGTACAATTTAGCAAATCACATTTACGGTTTACACTCTATTTAACAAGATTATTATTGAACAATAATAAAAAAGTAAGTAAAACATGTGTACACAGACACACACATATACATACGCATACACATACACACATACATGGTACATAAACTTAAATGAAATATAATGTTAGACATACATATACTAACTATATATATATATATATATATATATATATATATATATATATATATATATATATATATATATATATATATATATATATATATATATATATATATATATATATATATATATATATATATATATATATATATATATAGAAGAATTTTTTTTTTATATGTAACATTTATTCCTTTCATAGTGAGTTAGTTTAATACATCAATATATAACTATTAAAAATATACAATGTTTATTCGAAGTGGTCCCCATTGGCTGCAATACAGTCTTTTAAACGTTGAGGCCAGTTATCAATAGCAGCACGAACTCTTTCTAGAGGAAAATTCTTCACTGCCAACCGAATGGATCGTTTTAGGGACTCCAAATTATCATGGCGTTTAGAGCAAGCCTTACTCTCTAAAACTGACCATAAATCATAATCCAATGGATTAGGTCAGGACTTGACGACGGCCAGTTTTCAGTGCTGATAAAGTCCGGAACGTTAGTTTTCAACCAAGATTGGGTGGATCGAGCTCTATGACCCGGTGCCGAGTCTTGTTGAAAGCACCATTCTTTGTTATTGAACATGGTGTTAGTTAAAGACTTAACTACCGTCTCAAGAATGGTATTTTGATAAACTTGTGCCGACGTTTTAATACCTTTTTCACAAAAATATGGCTCAGTCACCCCTTCATAGCTAACACCCCACCAAACCATCACTGAAGTGGGATAATGCCCACGTTGTACTCTGTTTACTAATTGCGAAGCTTCTTTAGAGCTTCCAGCATAAATACGGTCATTTTGTTTATTAAAATACTGCTCAATTGTAAAAATTTTCTCATCCGTAAACAAAATTTTTTTGTGACCTCCCTTTGCGTACCGCTTAAGTAGTTGTTTGGATTTTACCACCCTATTCTTCTTTAAATTATCAGTTAAGAAGTGACCAGTACGTCTCTTATAGGCTGCAAGTCCTAAGTCATCTTTTAATATACGCGACATGGTTCTAGGAGCTATCTTCATCTCCCGAGATAAAATCTTTTGCTTACGTACAGGATTTCTTCGAATTCTTTCCCTAACTGCTTTAATCACCTTTTCACACGAACGGTACGTGGACGGCCAGATCTTTTTCTGTCACAAACAGAGGAGGTATCATTGTACCTATCAATAGCCCGGTAAACAAACATTTGACTAATACCAAGCGGGTGGAGGGTTTTAAAAATTGCACTTTTCTCCATACCTACTTTATGTAAGGCAATCACAGCGATTCGGTTCTCTTTATCACCCCACTCCATTTTAATATAACAAAATATTTAACAATATAATGGCGCGAAAATAAGAAAACACATCAAGCAATCATATAAAAATGACAGATTCCAAATTCAAACGTAATATTTTCTTTTTTTGAATAGTAACAGTATTTATGGCCAGACTAAGTAATACTAGTAGAGATGGAAATATAGCTATAGTGTCTGTATGTTTGAACACTATTCTCAGGAACTTCTTAAATAACAAATTAATTTTTCGCTTTTTAGTCAGTTTATCGCAAAAGGCTGTAAGCTATCATTTATTGTGCCTAAAATATATAATGTGTAATATACAATACTTCAATATTTGTAAATACATTGCGAGAGAACCTGCTGGTAAAAATAATTGAAATAGAACATTATGAACTTAAACTGATACTGATGATAGTAGATAAGATGGCCAATATTACCTTTTTTATAGTGTTTAAAATATTTTAAAGAATGAGATCACAGCGAGGTCCATACAGTCAGTTTATGTTAATTTTCATTATTAAAACGATATATGTAACTCTACGCCGCGCTTTGTCTACCAGATCTGGAAAATTACCGCTGATTCCTTCTCAGTGTCCCAGCAAAGCGTCGAAGATAGTAATATAAAAGTTGTTTGGTCTAGAAGCTTATCTAGTATTAGAAATTCTAACATTGGTGTAGCAATAAGCGACGTGAGATAGAAATATGAAAAGCCGAAATAAAATATGTAATGCATATTGGAGATTGGCAGCGGACTCCATATTGAAGGACCTTATTTTCTCAAGTCTCATTTTTTTAACATTTTCAAATTAGCGTTATATATGTTTCGTATACAAAAACGGTGTTTACAATTTTATGTTACATTTAGTGGTACCCACACCAGGTATTCCTGTATCGTGGGTGCCAGTGCCAGAGTACCATTTAGCAAATCACATTTACGGTTTACACTCTATTTAACAAGATTATTATTGAACAATAATAAAAAAGTAAGTAAAACATGTGTACACGCATACACATATATACATACGCATACACATACACACATACATGGTACATAAACTTAAATGAAATATAATGTTAGACATACATATACTAACTATATATATATATATATATATATATATATATATATATATATATATATATATATATATATATATATATATATATATATATATATATATATATATATATATATATATATATATATATATATATATATATATATATATATATATATATATATATATATATATATATATATATATATATATATATATATATATATATGAGTGGCGGAACTCAACGCCGCGCTTTGCCTAGTTTGCCAGAGCGAAGAAAATGGAAATAGAAAAATCCATCTTCTCCGACTGGGGATCGAACCCAGTTACCGTCGCGTTACAGGCAGATGTTGCGCCTCTGCGCCACGACGGTCCTCATATATATATATATATATATATATATATATATATATATATATATATATATATATATATATATATATATATATATATATATATATATATATATATATATATATATATATATATATATATATATATATATATATATATATATATATATATATATATATATATATTACAAGCAGTGATACATAAGTTCCGTCATCTCAGACAAACAAACAGTTGTTCTAGCGAGAGTAACGCCGGAAGAGGGTCCCGTACGAGCTCTCTTATGTTCAACCATCTAGATTTAATGTAAGGAGCAAAATTAAACTTGGATAAGGTATTTTTAAGTGTTGTTTTGCAGTTTTCCGAATGATCTTACTTAAGAACTGTTATGAGTTATTGTATACGCAATTGAAATAGGAGTGACAGGTAAACAGTGAAATCCATCTACAATTTCTTAAAAGATCTGTCCAGGACTATCATCAATTCATGCTTAGAACATTCTTCAAAAGAGACACTAGAAGATTTATTTCGAATTTGGTTACATTTTGAAGGAGCTTTGATAGTGAAGTCAATGTATGTCAATGTAACTGGATCACGAATACCAGGCACAACTCCAAATAGCTTGTTAAAAAAATATATTTAAAATCGTTAGTTAATTATTTTATTTTATAGTTTTTTTTTTATTTTATTAGCTACGTAGGTTACTGATATTATGTGTTTATATATCTATAACCACACAGGAGATCCTTGGTTTGATTTTTGGCAAGTTTTTGGAATGTGAAAGTTACCATTTTCACAATTAATGTCAATTAAAATTGAATTGACAACAATTACTAAGCACCTATCTCACTAATAAGCTTTAAAAAAGAGCAAACAAATTATAACATATCCATTCATTTTCGACGTTCCACGATTTCCACGACATATACCAAAGAACATAACTCGAATACGGGAGTTATGCAGATTTTGCGTATTTATCGTCAAACTTCAGCAGATAGGAGGCGACGTTGCGAATCTGATTCCGTTTGCGATGTACGCGATTTATTGCCTATATAAATTGTGATCACATATGAGTAAATATATATACATAAACATATATATATGTGTGTAACATACATATATATGTAGTATTATGTAAGTGTTTGACTGTAAATATAATTATACAACTGATTGTAATTTTTAATTTCTGGGTCCGATAAGAAGACAAAAGCGTTGAGTTATGGCATCTGTTTTGCTGATGCTTGAACACTAATTTCAAATACCTTCATTTGGTATAATTTTTAGGCAAGTACATAGATTCTTTGTCAACTAACAATTATTAAATTGAGGAAATTATCTCAATTTTATCTCATATACATAAATTAAATAATATTCATAAAAGAATTCAAGAATTAACTTGACACATTCTTTAAAATGATAATAAAAAAAGTATAAAACAGCTTTGGGATCAAAAAAGCTTTGAAATTATTTAATTAGTAGCACGTACAGTAAGAAATATATTTTCTTGTGTTTCTACTAATACCTTATCTTAAATTATAGTTTATTAACGACCTCTGGCTTGTACGGATGCGATGCTGATACCAACTATACTAAAGATTATCTTTATATAAGATGTTTACAGCTTATTTGTCATTACAAAATATAAATATAATTTCTTTGGAGATTTTTTATTTAAAGAGTGACGTAAATATCATATGTTCCAATGTTCAATGTATATGTACGGACATGCCCTAATATTTAAGATATAAGTCGCATCAAAGCTTATTTTTTTGTCATTATTGTGTAACACTATCAAGTGGCCCTAATTTATTATAAAATTTAATTCTATTTATAACACCAAGGATAAAACGTATAGACTTGTGTAATTCGCTTATCAGCCATAGCCTTAGTTCTAAGTAATATTAAATATAAAAAAAAATGTAAAGATTATAATAGATGTTCATTATGATAAATATTAATTCTATGTATTAATATAATCAATATTTGTAATAAGAACATATAGTGTAAGTTAAAAAAGGGTACGGGCCAAGTGCTAACTATTTTTAAATAAAAAAAAGTTCAATGAACAATGTTCCTTTACTACACTGTGCTTACGTAATAACATATAAACTCTTAAAACAAACCATAAAACTCTAAAAAAATCTCATCAATATCCGTCGAAGAAGACAAAAGATGTAATTTTAAAAATGCTTTTTTCTGCCCTTTCTGCATTATATATTATATACTTTAAATTATATACTTTAAATATTGCACTTGCACTATAGTTAATGGTGAACTAAACTGATGGCTGATAAACTGAAATTATTCTCAATACCGGATCATTCATTTCTTATATCTTTCAATAATTTATCATTATAAAAATCAAAATAGTTTTCTTTATATAACTAGGTATATTTTATAAGTAATTTTCATTTTCCTGTTTAAACAAGATGAAGCGCGGTGTTGAGATCTGCCACTAAACATGAAACTATGAGGACCGTCGTGGCACAGAGGCATAGCGTCTGCCTGTAAACGCGACGGTTTGTGGGTTCGATTCCCACTCGGGGAAGATGGATTTTTCATCATTTGCATTCCACATCACGCACGCAATGCCTCGAAAAGGTGGAAAGCGAAGAACGTAGGGTCTTAACACTAGGTACCAACGTTTTCTGCGGTTTCCTCTGCATACCTTGCTATGTTTAACATAAAGCGTTACTTTAAAAAAAAAACAAACCATAGATAACGTATTCACTCATAAAAAGAAGAGCAATATATTTTTACACAAATTTCTAAAAATATTTCCGCTAAATACGGGAGAAAAATATATGTATAAAACCTGGAAAATATGATTATTATTATCACAAATCTTCGACAAAAATTTCTAAATACTCATGTTTCTCTAACCGCGTGCTTTCTTATCAGCATTGCTTTTATCTCGTCTGTATTCAGAAGGTGTTCTCAGTCGTTACTCGCGCGCATAGATGTTTAAGTGAGCACTTAATATTTTATTAGAGCAAGATTCGCGGGACTGAGTCAGGGCTGGGAATCGATAATAGAAAAAATATTAAGAATTTTATATTATTGTTTATTTGTTAAAAAGTAGAAATTAATATTGATAAATTAAGAGAAGAAGAAGAAGAAGAATTAATATTGATTTATTACAGATTTTTTAAAAGTTTAGTTACCCAAACTACGGTATAAGGCACCGTCATTTAGCTGAAGAATATCAGAAAATATGAGGGCACTCTTTGTAAGTGCGTACCGTTTAATTCCTTTACTCAACAGGCAAAATCCTTAATTTGGACGTAGACACGGAACGGAGAATTTTGACATCCTCTATATCTACCTTACAATAGGCTCGAAACATCGTGAAATTAAATCACCGCCAACCTTTTTGAAATATAATATAACATACACTGTTAAGATATAAGACAAATATTAAGTTAGATAAAACGAAATACACATAATAAGATTAACATAACATTTTAGTAAGGGAACAAAGTATTTACATTTAATATGTACAATAAATGTCAGGTAAAGTTATTTATAAATAAACAAAACACTTGTATTATGTCAATTTAGAATCTTCTTTAGTTTTAGTTAGACTATTTTCTAGTAAGAATATGATATATACGAAGAGGTTCATGAAAATCACGATGTTGAAATTTGCCACTCACATGTAATGCCTCAAAAAAGGCGGAAAATAGTGAACGGAATCTCTTAATACTAGGTTTCTAGGATTCCAGCGGTGCCTACCCTGCCATGTGCAAGATGAAGCGTGAAGCAATAAAAAAAGAGGTTAATGAAAGTGGACAAGGCGAAAGAGTTATGCAGTGACCGATTTGTTTATCGTTCCCTTATTACAAGCTATTTCTAGCATAGAAAAATTCATAAATTCATAAAAAATTCATAAAATTCATAAATTCATAAATTAATTTTTAGAATCTAATGATTTTAATACACTGAGACAGAATAAGCTTTTTCTTCTTTATTTTATTAAGAATAAGTGTATATGTTGTGCACGACAAGTAGGCGGCCCTGCCGGTATCGCGGTCACGTAGCACGCCTTGCACACTCCTTAAAGCTTATCGTTTTATATTAATTAATTGCCGGCAACAGAGCTTTGTATCTTAATTGAAATATTAAGAAACTCTATTGAATTTTAACTGAAATGCACAATAGGGATGTTGGAAAAAGTTATACTATATTTTTTATTATGTTTATGGATGTTGATATCGGTATTGAATGTAGAACATGTCTTATATATTAAGATTTATGAATTAGACTCTCTTGATAAAAAAAATTTAGTATAAATCGTTGGGTTACGGAACCCAACGCACTTATAACCTTAGTATAATCAACTTCTGGCAGGCGTTTTAGGAAGCATAAAATATCCTCCTATTCCAGAAATGTTATAAATTATCGGTTAAACATCTTTTATCGTATATTGACTATTATAGAATGTAATTTCTTTTTCAGATACTCAACACGCAACGTCTCGAAAAATGCTGAGAGCAGGGATGGAGCTACGGAGTGTTAACAATAGGTTCCTATGGTTCCTACAGTTCCCTCTGTCTATCCTGCCAAGTGCAGGATAAAGAAATGTGAAGACATGAAGACATGAAAAAATGTATACATGCATAGCCTAACGTTTCATCCTTAACGGGGTAGTCAGAGAAAACGGAGCGCACCAGCACGAGAATTACATTGTGTACGGCCAAACTTGCAACTACATTGATGTCCTGCCGGATAAATAACGCAACTAAGGTATCATTTATTCTGTTACCAGCAGTAAAACGCCTTTAAACATCCATTTTGTATCGCTGTCTGTCTACTTAATAAACTTCTCAGCTTTACAATTACTACATATATTTTTTATTATAATTTTCCATTCATAAAAATCTTGCGATCCGTCGTTTCTTGTCTCTTTGAAATATCAGAACATTTGTCTTACTTGCATTTATGTTTAAACTTATTTTAACACTCATCTTTTAGAATAGTGACCAATGCCTGCTATTAGCATCCTAACGATATCACCTGCATATACTACACACACAAGCTTTTCCTTAACTTAGTTTATAGTTAATTAGTTAATTGTTTTTTTAGAAATAAAAATATTACATTTTCCCAAGTGTATATCGAATCCACTACCGTTGTTTTACAATTATGCACTGTGCCATTATGGTCCGACTAATCATTATAGTTTTATTATTTATATTATAAGTACTGTAAATCACAATACTTGAAGACAGCTATAAGTATAAAGTGAAAATAAAGAAGAATCGTGTAATAATAAACAAAAAACGATGTAACTTCATCTATCGAGGGACAACAATATCTCGTTTATAGTTAGAAAACAATCCCCCAGAGACATTATAAGTGGCTACTGATTATTATGTGATGGGTGCTATTTTGAGATCACACGTTACGAAATCGCTCGATATTATCGAAAGTTAAATTTTTTATGTTACTTATATTGTATATAAAAACAGCTTGATATTTATCGTTAAAACTGTGTATTTTTGGCATAGCAAGATACGTAAAAGGAATCAATACGCTCTGATTATAATTCTCCTTTAAGTAACAAAATTTACCGTTGCACTTTGACAAAACATAATAATGACAACATTTTAAAAAGAATCAGGCTCCCGTGTAGGTATTGAAATAATAAACGTCACATTTCGAGCAAGAGGACTGTATCACTGACGAACTGCTACCGATAAATTAGGTAAGTAGGTATTAGGTATATTTATCATATTGTGCTCTTTATGAAATAAATGAAAATGAATAGCAAGCTGATTCTCGTCTCGCATACAAGGAAGACAAGGAAGTACCTTGTCTAGCAACATTATTTTCATACAAATTAAAAATAAAACTTAAATTATTCTATCTGTGTCCATAGATAAGGTATTTGAAACAATGCAAACAATTTCCAAAAACAAGGTCTATAAAATCTGATAAATGAATTCATTTCATTTAAAATTTGAAATGATTTTATTATAACTGGTTTCCTAATATATCTATTATTACTGAAGTATTATAACTAAACCACTCATGTATGTGTATACACATATAACGTGGAACTAATATAAATATTATATTTGAAAATAGTCCCCTAAAGTGCTCCGCTTTCGCCCCTCTTAAGATGCTCATAAACATGTTTTCTAGCAATAAAAATGATAAATCACCGTTTTTTTATACGGTCAATCAGAAGATATGGTGTTTTTTCCATCGTCGGATAAAATCTATAGTCACTGTTCTTCACCGATGGGAATAATTCTGATTTCATTTTGATTGATGGCGATTTATGATATGGTGGCCATTGCTGGTAAGCTGGAAATTTGTAGATTTTTGTGTTATTTTTCGATGCGAAGTTTTTTTATTCAGCCAACTAACTAGACGAAGTGACGACCGTCATCGATTATGTTGATTACGAAACATAGAATTAAAATGATATTTTGTTTCCTGAGAAAAGATGTATGAAATTCGTTTTAACCTTTATGTCACATGAAACTCTTATAGTATGCTTTTTAAAATATCAAAAGCTTTAAGTATTTCATAACCAGGAAAATTTGCTTTATGTGATAACATTTGTATCTGTTTTATACATATAATTATATTGTTTATATCGTAAAGCTTTGTCTCGCTTATTCTTGTTCCCCATACCATATTAAGAATCGAACCCACAACTACAGATCTTATAGTCAAACATTATCAGTCATATAAAACTTCAACCACAGATTACTTGTAATACAGCCAGAAAAACAAATAATAAATTAAACAGCATATTAATATAATAAAATACTGCTAACAGTGCGATATGGTTTATTAGCTATGCCAAAACACAATGAATTATGAGCAACGCATGAGGGCATACATTATATCATCCGTACAATAGGCATTGCGAAAATACCTTTATTGTAACCAGAGAAATGGGAAACAAGGCGATATATTGAGTGAAATATTTTTTTGGTTTCATTTTGGGGCTTACGTTTTTTCCTAATAGAGAACTTAGTGTTAAGACACTTAGCAGACACCGTTTCGTTTTCATTTATTTTTTTAGCCAAAATCTTTTTTGAGTTTTTCGTGTTCGAGTTCGTTTCGTTTTCATTTATTTTTTTAGCCAAAATCTTTTTTGAGATTAGTTTATCTGAACGGGAAATTTAAAACAATTTCTACCCTTAATATTGTATTGAACTTATAATGATCAACAATCGCAATGCAAGGCGGCCGTAAGTGACTTTATTTTTTAAAACTGTAATTATGGAAGTGTAATTACGGATTTTCCATAGATTCTTGTACAATTTTCACGTCAATACTTTTTTCAGCATTCATTAAAAACTATACTTTGCGTAAAAAGTAAAATTTTTAATTTGTACGTAAAATTTTGTGTAAAATTGTATCATACAGTTATTTCACGCCAGTATAAAAAAGTAGAGGACTATGGACTTAATTTCAAATTCATTCTTTTACATATGGAATTCCCCGTTTTAGGATTCAAATTCACAGATTTGGTTTCAAATTCACATGCTTTAATTAAAAAAACATTTCATTTTATTGTATATTATATATTGTAAGTAAAATAAATATTTTATATATAATTATAACATAGCATGGCAGCTATATTATAATTATATATAAACACTCCAGTTATCTTTTATAATTAAAAAAAATAACATAGTGTATACTTATATATATTTATCATAAGCTTAAAATTATTCCTAAGCTTTTAATTTTTTACATCAAAGTAACACATGAAACAATAAAAATTTAAGCACGAGACACGCGCCAGCAAACTTCTCACAAAATGGACTCAAACAAATAAAGTTAATAAAACGATACAATAAGTCAGAAATAAACGTTTAACAATAAACGGAAAATTAAGTCTGGAAGAAAACAAGATTAAAGCAAGGCAAGGCAAGGCTTTATACTTTTTATTGTCCCCAATACTCACCAACCTACAATACACATAGTGTCTGTAATTTTGCGGGGAAGTTTAAATTAGCACCGTCATGGCTTAAAGGGAAGTGTCTGATTGTGGGCAATAGTTTTAGGTTCGATTTTTATTCTGATTTTTTTATATTATTACAAAAAATATTTAGTTTGGTAAAATTAAGCAGAATATTTTATTTATTTTGTTGAGCTTAACGAATTAATTTAAGATTTTATTTTTAATAAAAAGAAAAACACTTCTGTTTATATATTCATTGTTTTAATATCAACTAAATTACCTCAAGCATTCAGAATATGACATACGGTATATACAACTCTAACTTGCTTATACGAGTGAAGCCAGTGGAAAAATATATACAAAAAAACATAAAGACTACTTTAAGTTTGACATATATATGAAGTTTAATTGCTGGCGTTAAGTTCCGCCATCCCCACTTTTGAAGACAGAATAGAAAATGAAGAAAAAAAACCTTTTTTTTTTTTCAATTTTTAGCCTGTGCTTTTTTCAAACTTTCATATTATAACTGACATAAAGTTAATTGGAACCAGTTGACGCTATATTTTGTGAAGCGTCAGTTGAAAAACAAATAATATGGCAGTGTCGTCGCAAAGTTTTGATGATTATTACTTTATTAACCAATATTGAGTGCTTCTATAGTGAGGGCGGCTGCCACAATACAAAGATATGCAGATTAAGAATAATTTTAACGTTTTAAAAAATATTATACTAATAAATATCTATATGTAGATTATTCTCACAAAAATCTGATTTAATAAAATTACAGAATATATCAAGCAATGCCGATAATATTAGAAGTTACTGTGAGAAACTGTTGAACGTACTAGGTACAAATCTGTTTTTAATATCACCACTCGTTCTTATATTTGTATGTTATTGATAATTATTTTTTATAGTAAATAAGAAAACTTAAATTTTTTTTTCTTGGGCTGACAAATCTTTATGATTATCGATAAGGTAAGACATATGGTAAAGTTACTGCCTATAAACACATATCTAAAGATATTTTGCACGAAAATCTTACATCTGTTTGAAACAGCTTGTATAGAAATATATACAATCTTTCCTATGCAATATATGTGAATATATAAATCTAATTATTCATTCTTATTTTTTTATTCTAATGATAATTTAAACCACAGTTAAATATCGACGTGCCACACAGCACTCCAGAGGACGGCAGTTAGCCGACGCGTCGCCGCTTGATTGGGCTCCTCGTAAACCAATCCACACCAGTAGTGTTGTAATAAGTTGGGGGTGCTTTTGTTGTTTTTTACATATTTATTGAAAAATAAAAAGAAAGTAGTGATAAGGCACTTAATTAGTTATTAAATTACCGTTACCATTAACACGTATCGATATTTTGCACCGAAAACTATAACTGGACTGATAATGATATGAATTACTATACTTTATTATCCATGAAATATGCAAC
>JAZFAU010000122.1:0-284817 GCA_037178615.1 Dione vanillae
CGGGGACGGAGAAAGCAGGAACTAAGCAACGGAGTGTCTTAACACTAGGTTCCCACGGTCCCTGTAGTTCCCTCTGCCTACCTTGCCATGTGCGGGATAAAGCGTGGAGCTAAAATATTGAAATATATTTTTAATGTCAATAATATAATATATTACAGTATACGCCATGTATTATTTATATATTATGTTTGTTACAGTGATATTACTGAGGCAAGCCCACCTATGCATGTAGAAGGAAGAAGCTTTGGCCAAAAGATTAAGCCGGGTCTCAGTTCCCACGGCACGGGTGCATTTACACGTTAGTATTGAATCTGTAATATATGTGCATATAATTGGCATACAATTAATTTATTCGTTACTTTGAATGCAATAGATTTATTAAGTATTTTAAGTTATTAAATTATAAAATTAATTATAAGTAAAATATAGATTTTACTTCAATATAGATTGAAATTATGTTTTTATGTATATATATATATATATATATATATATATATATATATATATATATATATATATATATATATATATATATATATATATATATATATATATATATATATATATATATACCACAAGAAAATAGATTGAAACAAAATCATTATGTATAAAAATATTTTACTTTATATAGGTACATTTTATGAGAACACACGCACAGTATATGCGTACAATGGGAACATTGCGTTGGGTGGTCCGGTACTTGCGGAGTTTGGCTAAATTGACGACTTTACGACTACATAGGTACATATTCTTATGATATTTTTCATAGGTATATATTATTCAACTTATATTAAACATTTGTTGGATATTATAAGCTAAATCTTTTATGATAAATAAATTTCTCTATTATTTTAAAAAGATTTTTTAAGAACAAAAACTTACATTTATTATGAATATTTGTCACGTCAGAATAACGTTAATTTATCAGTATTTCTTTAAATTTATAAAACCTTCATTCATAATCTTTGATCGCAGAATTTAAAATCTGTTATTCTAACTTTGGCAACAGCAACTTGTTTAAGAATTTTTTGACATTTCTGAGGCAAACCGTTCTTGTGACGCTAGTACTAAGTTATTTAGTATGAGTTCGTAAATTACATCATAATTTCAAATTTAACAACTATAATTTTAACACATGAATATAAAATCGTCAGTTTACTTTGGAAAACCAAGCACTCAGTCTAATAACGAAAATATTAAATCTAAAATAAATAGAAGCTTACATTGTTCGTAGAATAACTTTTTTTAATATACTATGACGTTAGATTTTGAAGTTCTGATAACAAATATACATATGTAAATTAAAATGCACTTTGGACAACTAACATATGTATATACTTATTTTGCCTAATCGAGCTGCTGTAAGGTAAACGGTAAAGAGGTTTTTTACATTATTACTAATAGCAACATAACATATGAATAGCATTATAATAATAATAAGGATGAAAGGAAATTAAAGTTATGAAGCAAAAATGATGCGGACCAAGTGTAGTGTTAAGTATACTTTAAATAAAAAAATACATAATAATCCCAAAACAGTCAACAAGTAAAAACTAAGTGACTTATCACTAATCACTATATATTTCTTAAAAAAAACAAAAAATGTCATAAGAAATGTGGTAACAATAAAAAAAAATACTTGTCGCATTAATCCTTTCATTGAATGTATACCTATTCCGTCTGGCCGCCTCGTCGCCTCCGCCGGCGCCTTACTGACTCGCGTCACCCACTTCGTGTATACCATAATATGTACGTACGAATGAACGCACGTATTACTTTTATAATTCAGTTAAGTATTTATTGCTCAAACATTTTATTGCGTATGGCTATACTTTTTTTTATATTTTCACGCTTTATCCCGTACATGGCAGGGTAGGCAGAGGGAACTGCAGGAACCATAGGAACCTAGTGTTAAGACACTCATTTACTTAGTCCCTATTTTCTTCCGTCCCTGCTTTCCGCCTTTTTTCTAGGCATTACGTGTTTGTTTTTCGATGTCCATCCAAATTATGAATTGAGACTTATTCGCGTTGAGTGACGGAACTCAACGCCGCATTATGTCTTACCAGAGCATAAAAAAGCAAAATTTACCTTGAGAAGGAATCGAACCTATATAATTACCATGCTCACAGACTAAGACTGTACGAAATAATAAAAACTATTTACATTTTTCAAAAATAAATTGCATGTAAAGTAAAATGTTAAAGCAAATAATTGAGACGACCACGGTTGGCTCGCTGGGGTAGATTCTAAGATAAGATGTAAGGGGTTGTCGCTTTCACACAGATTACACGTTTATTTCTAAATGAAAAACACTTGTCTTGGGTCTGTTGAATGTAAAGAGATGTGTTTAGATTGGTTATGAAATGGAAGTACTAAAAATTACGACTTATTATAAGTGGTCGAGAATGCTCATATTGCGGCTTTTGTGAATAATATCGTTTATAGTCTATTTCGACTGTACTATCCAATACAAAAATATTATTTTTCATTAAGTAGTAACTCCTGAGATACGTAAGCGAGTCCAAGAAAACCTTCCACCGAGTTCAATTTAATGAACATAATTACCTATATATCTATATTTAATAAAACACTACAAACGTTAACGAGCTAATTGATTTATAAGTAGAATAAAACTATAAAAATCAAGAAGTCGTTTAAAATACACACTAAATTAAATCATCGAAGCATGATATTCACAGTTGTGTGTAGTATTTGTGTGTTACACACAAACATACAACCATTCATGTCCAGACGTAATAACATTATATGTAACTATAAAAGAAGGTAAAAATATCATTTGAATATGTTTCTTAATAAAATAAAAAACAAGTTACTGAATTTCTTTTTTTTATAGTTTCAAGCTTTATCCTGCACATTGCAGGGTAGGCAGAGGGAACGGCAGGAACCATACGAACCTAGTGTTAAGACACGCCATTGCTTAGTCCCTGCCTTCTCCGTCCCCGCTTATCGCCTTTTTCAAGGCATTGCGTATTGAGTGGCGGAACTCAACGCCGCGCTTTGCCTAGTTTCCAGAGTGGGAATTGAATCACATTATAGCTTTTCTAAACAACTTTAAAGTCACATTTTTCAAAAAGTACCTTTAAATTGTGATGTATAAAATGGAAATTTTAAGTTTGTCCACAAAATAGCTTTGATAAAGACATTTTTTCCTCAAAAACAACAAAATCAAGACGAAAACACAAGTAAAATAAAATAAAAAAAGGCAAATAAATAAAAAACAATTTTCACTATCAGTACTTTCTTCAATCAAGATCCACTTCACGGTTCGTGGGTACGGTCAGTCTGTATGTTATCGTGTAATTAGTTAAGCGCCGCGATGCGTGGCGGGCGCGTCACCGTCTCGTGACCTCTGATTTGCTTTTGTTGTAAATATAGTTAAAATTATTAATATACGTATATACTACTACTTCTACTATACTTTAAAAGTATAGAAAATGATAGAACTTGAATTGGACATCACACAAAACGCTTAAGACACTCCGCCATCATAAATATATGTAAATTAACAACTTACTTAATAAAGATATAAGGATAAGATGAAACGTCTATATTCTATTCTCTATAGACATACTAGAGTATTCACCTCCATACTTGAGAAGACTCACAAGTATGGAGGTAATGAGAAAATCTTGTTTTTACATTTCTTCTTTTTTCTTCCTTTAAATATATTTAATTTATATATCAGTATATATCATATATTTAAAAAAACAGAAGTAGTTATTGTTAATTATTGAATAAAAACACGCTAACACATATACACCATACATTCTGATAGTTTCGGACAGAGAATCAACGTAAATGTAGTAAATGACATAACTCACTTAATAACAATATTTCAAAGAACCCTGCCAATACGGATCGTTGCTGGCATGTAATATCGTAAATTGACATATTCATCGTTTCATCTAAGACTACCATTTTTTTACAATAGACTAGTAACTAAAAAATATTCACTATAGTTATTATAAAAACGTGTTGTCTTAGTAGTATAAAAAAGGAAGACCCCGACTTGGGTTCGAATCTACAACCACCACGCTTATTGTTTTCTATTTTAATACTAACTGTTTTATTTCTATATCACCAGTTCTGATTAAATCCCTTACGAATGACACTCAGCTGAAATATTTACCAAAATTGAATATTTTTATTAGTTTAATATTTTTATTTTTAAATAATTTAGTTAAAATTGCTAAAATATTTAAATGTATGTTCAAATTCAAAATACGCTGCTTTTAAAATTAAAATATCAATTTAAATTTCGTTGCTATTTTGTATCTAAATGGACACAGGCAGCGATCCGTGAGATATATATATATATATATATATAGATATATATATATATATATATATATATATATATATATATATATATAATATATATATATATATAATATATATATATATATATATATATATATATATATATATATATATATATATATATATATATATATATATATATATATATATATATATATATATATATATATATATATATATATATATATATATATATATATATATATATATATATATATATATATATATATATATATATATATATATATATATATATTGAACATGTTTTGGTTAAATTAAAATATGAATACTCAAAATATGAACTGAATGAAATATGAACAAGTGACGCAGAGAAACAACGTTTGCCTATAAACACTTTCATAGAAATAAATTATTAAGTTTTCCCTGTTTTAATAAAAAAAATATGGCATATACGGCAATAAGTTGCGCTAGTTTGAAACATATCAAAATAAAACAAAAACGAAAATAAACGAAAAATTATATAGGCCCATAGATATTCCGATTATACTCGTTTGTCATTACCTATAACATTCTTGTTTGTTTTAATGACAAAAAATAAATAACTTCACGCTTTATCCCGCATATGGCACAGTAGGCAGGGAACCTAATACAACAGTGAACCTAACACATAACCGGGCATGTTACGCACTTTCGAATACCCCTCAATTCCGAGACATTGCGTGTTGATTGCCTTTTGTCTAGTTATTTCTTATCCGATCCAGAAAATAAAATCAATTATTTCCCTCGACCAAGAATCGAATTCACAACCGTCACTTGAGTTAGTTATGCGCAATGCCGCTGCGCAGCAACAGCTTTTGGTTTAATTAATTAGCTTTTATTATAATCATCACGTTCGCCAGACGCCGCACCTTTAATATCGCTTATCAAAATATTTCATGTCTCGCTAATTAGGTTAAAACTATAATAGAATAGTGAAAAAAAGTTCTAGAGCTGTACATTATATATGTTTTTGTACATGTATTTAACTATCTGTTTGAATATTAATTTGTGTTGCTAACATTTAAAATAATAAATTATTATAATATTTTTATATTAAATCTTATTATGTATATTGATATGACTTTTTTTATATAGAGATTTGACGCAGTGGACTGCGTTTAATTCCACAACTAAACACCCGTCAGAAAGTATTGAAGACAAATTCTTGAACTAAAAGTCTTGATACAGACTAGATTCTCTACTTCATTTTAGTAAACACTTACAAATATTACATAAAATTTAATTTAATTTATTGCCATTATTTTTTTAATAACTTGTAATATTATTTATCAGAAACATATATGTATGCAATACTTTCTGTCTGCCTGTAAAGTGTCAATTTTTTTTAATGCAAAACAAATAAATAGTGTAGCAAAAAATAGTATGAAAACATCCCGTAGGTACTTCACAAAAGCCTCATATTTAGAAGTTATGTACATTTTAGCAGAATTCAACATTGCTATCTGTAAGTAAGTATTCGATAGGTCGATATTAATAATCCAACTTCAAATGATACAAAAGTAAATATCAGAGACCTATTTTCCTGAATATTAATAAAGATAAAGGGGACACATAGTAGGCCATAAAGGAAGAATTCTCATTCTAAATTACACAAAGTAGAACTATCCAATAAATCTAAAGTAACTTAAGTGTTTATCGGAATCAATTAATTAACATAGCAGAACGTAATTAGAAAGCATTTTACACAGTGTTTTTGTTTAAGTGACTACAAAGGTACACTACTGAAGTGGCTTAACTCATATTTTATTCTTTTAATTTTTTATTTAATAATTGAGCTAATAAATAGAAAAACATGTTTAAACTATATTATGAATATAGAGAGTAGCATCTCATCTTAAAGAAATAACAGTGAAATACATGTGTAGTTGAGTAAAATATAAAATATAGTAGTGATATACTGCATTAGAACGAACGAAGAGGTACACAGGATGGTAGGTACCAGCGAGGATGTCACAGTGAGAATGAAGAAGAACGTGCTCAGATGGTTTGGGCACGTCGAAAGAATGAGTGACGAAAGAATGATAAAAAAGATATACGATGCTCGGACTCGGCTGACTTTCAAAAACACAGTATCGAAGATACTGGAGGAAGGTTACGTAAAAAGCATGAGGACTTCCCGAAGAGCATATATGAAAAGGTTAATGACAGTGGACGAGGCGAAAGAGGTATGCAGAGACCGCAACGTTTGGCGCTCCGTTCTCTCCGCTAGGGATAGAGCGTGAAGCTATGTATGTATGTATGTATATAGTGTATTATAGAAAACTCGTTCAGGCATCGCCCTAGTTCTAAGTAACAATTGATAAAATTACTAGTGCTTAGAAAGAAAAAACAGTCCATAGTACCAAATAATATATATTTAATATTAACGATCAGAAAATATAATAATAAAGAATGCAAACTAGGTATCGGTTGTATCAAAAACAGAAATATATAAATAATAGAGGATATTCATTTATGCAAGAACATGCTACAGTTTTTGGCCTTCTTTACATATTTGTTGGAGTTGTTAACTAGAATTCACTTATATATAGCCCACTTGCATTGTACATATAGTTTAAGACTATGTATTACAATTTTGTCTCAACAGTATTTAGACAAAGAGAGCTTAGCGTTACATTTCTCCGTTCTTAATATTACGACTGTGCATAGTGATATTGCACGTAGTATAAAAGTTACGATTTTGCCGTGAAATAATGTGTTTTGGGAAATATTTTATGATTTTAAGAGTTTTTTAAGTCATAAAATACAGTTAATGCTGCAAATTTGACTTAAAATCTTAAAATTTTTAAATTACATGTCAATTTTCTCCATAAAATTGGGAATTTCTAAGTACATAGGTATATGCACATAGTACAAATTTTGTAACTTAGAGTTGATGTTGACATTAAACTTAGAATTAATACATAACACTTAATTTAAGATTCCTTAAGTACTTTTTGTTATTTTTTTCATCAATTTTATAATCAAATTTGACTTATACACATTTCCTTTCTACTGGTCAATATTATCTTAATCCAGAACAACCTAGTTTTTACGTCGAACAAAACTCAAATTATATGCAAATTTTATTGCAACCTTCTACATTGCAAAACCACATATAGTAAGGCACTTGGTACTGTTAGTTATAGCTAAGTAAAAACTTAATCACTAGATTTATAACTCAACAGCGGCCTAGATAGTGCTTCGTAGTATCAGACCGGGATCCCTATATACTAACACGTTTATTTGTTAGGAACAGTGTGGTACGGATGATAGAAAAACGAAATTGAAGTTTCCGAAATTCATAATAAATTTCTTTTTAAGATTTATTAATTCATACAGATTAAAAAAAAAGAATTAAAAACAGCATTTATTATATTTAATATATTAGAAAATATAATAAACATGGGCCTATCTAGAAATATTTTAACCAAGACTGGCGGGTAGTAATTTTGGTTGGATGACAATGTAGCGCGGAATTAAGATAATATTCAATTTATAGGATAAAGCAAATGATGGACAAAATAAATAAAAATCTTGGTAATAAGTAAAAATTCTGAACAGTGCCCAGCCCAGCCCAGTACATGACCACGAGACTGGTCTGAACACGCTCTTAAGAAATTTATGTTCTCTTATATTTATGCGTGATATTTTGCCATCAGAGAAAAAAAGAGGACGGAGTGATTAATCACAAGATCATCTCAGCCTACCTTACAAAATGTGAGAGATACTTGAAAATATATATAAACACTATTTAAAGACAAAGCCAAAGAAAAATACTCGTTTATTTAAATTTAAAACCGAACCATCAAATCACGTATTCCCATACCCGCCTGTTAATTAAAATTCTTCTTTGTTGCATTCAAATATATTTTAAGGAATTTATTGTAAAGTCTACCTTTTTGCGTTGTTGGTGGCGCGACCTAAGTCCTGACATCATTGCTGAATACCGATGTCGTTAGATAGCTAAAGGAATATGTGAAAATTATTTAAAACGTACTATTATATAACTATTTTAGATAACTGATTCAATATAATTAATTTTATTTGATTAATATTTATGCTTATAATTCATTTATTTTCAAATGAAGAGTACAAATCTTAGTAGCATTTGGAATTAAAACACAATTCGATATTCTAACGGCTGATGCCAGTAATGTATCTAAATCGAATCGTATGAATTTATGTAATCAGACTGATAACGTGAAAATGCAGTAATAAATAAAAATAATCGGGTTCGAAATGTTCGCTTCACATTTGCTCTTAATTTTTATTAATTGTAAAATATAGTAGTTGTCTAAGTATTAATCAAATTAAAGAGAAATCATTTTCCCTGATAGAGGAGTGGGAGGGAACCTACGTTTCACTATTTTCTGCCTAAAATTGAAGATATGACAACATGCAACTCAACACCGCACTTTGTTTTGTTTCTATAAACGATGATACAAAATAATTCACTCCTCCAACTAGAAATCATATTCACGACAGTCGCGTTTACTGTATCTATATGTAAACACGACAATTTGTGGGTTCGACTCCCACTCGGGGAGGATGGATATTTTATTTTCATTTTCTTCGCTATGGCAACAAGGCAAAGTACGTCGTTGAGTTCCCACACTTGTCACGCAATGCCTCGAAAGGCGGAAAGCATAGAATGTAGTGTCTTAACACTAGGTTACAGTGGCTTTCGTGGTTCCTTCTGTCATCTCCAAACAAAAATAAAGTAAAAAATACATATTAATTTTAAGTAGAGAATATCGATTAAAAATTTATTAAACGCAACGCTTTAATCAGTGTAAAATTAAACGAGACGTTAATCGGTCGGTGAAATGTCGATTAAAATCATTCTGGAGTTCTGATTGACCGCCCTAAAGTTATGCTTGTAAATATTGAAAGCTATAATATATAAAAGCTTTTAGTTTAAAACTTTGCAAAATCGAAAAGGAGATTTAAAATAATTAATATATAAAGGCTTGACTGACAAACATATAACAATTTTTCATAAACCTCTGTAAGTTTAAATTAATGTCCTAGATTAAATTAATTACAACACTTGCCAGCTTTATCTATACGAATTATATATGTAAAACTATATAGATTAACATTTTCTTTATTTTTTAATTAAAGATACACAGATCTTTGTCTTGAATTATTTTCTAATCATATTATATTTCTGTGAACACAAATATTTTACTACTTTACTTTACAATGAAGTACACAATTGATTCATCATTCACAATCTCCTTCACTAATGTTACAATCAATTAGACATTAAAAATAATAAAATACTAAATTTATTATAAAAAGCATAGCCAATCCATCGGTGCACTCACGCTGCCGTTTCCCCGCCTCGGGGCAGGGCCACCCGGTGAATTTATGAAAATAACCTCCAGATATAACGTTTTGTCGCGTCTGTCAATCCAACAGGTGGCATTTCGGTCGATTAAAAGTAAATATATAAATTTATACATATATGTATGTATATATATCTATATATGTATGTATGTATGTAGGTGTATGAGAAAATAAATTTTTGTATGTAATTTGTATAACGGTCGCAGTTACTTTAATGGATGGCTGTTATTTGATTACGTGGACAAGCTTTGGCTCGTGACTTGGTTTTCTTATTTGAGATTTTGCATAAGTAATTTTATGTAATGACCTTTTTTTATCAAATTAACTTTTTAGTGATAAAGTTTGATATTGCGTTGATTAGCGGGAAAGAAATGCTATTTTGCACTTTAGATATAAAAACAACTATGTTCTGGTGGTCTGGATGGATCTTAATTAGGCAAAAGATTTATTTTAGCTTCACGCTTTATCCCGCACGAATCAGTTTAGGCAGAGAGAATTGCAGGAACTGTAGGAACCTAGTGTTAAGGCACTCCATATTTTTATTTCTCTACTTTGCAAATACAAAAATACAAAATGCGTCGGTAGTCTCGATCAATAAATATACAATATCTCTTAGAAATAGAGTAAGAAGTAGAGAAAAGAGTATTTAGACATACGATGGATTTCCTATATTATTTATATTGTATATAAAATTTTTTGTTTTATATTATTCGGGATAAGTATGAACCTAAAATATAATATTTATAGCTTCTTATAATCATGTCAAAACAATTGCTGAGAAAGGTATAGCACTGGTAAACAGATGGCTAGAAAGTAATCTACTAACATTAAATGTAGTAAAAACAAATTATATTACTTTTTCAATAAATAACAAAACACAACCTGGGGATGACTTTTGTATAAAAATACACAGATGTCAAGATTTTCAAAATAAAAATTGCACCTGCCCTATCATAGAAAAAGTAACAAACACAAAATATCTTGGCGTTATAGTGGACCAAAGGTTATCATGGTACCCACATCTAGAGGAAGTCGCAAATAGAATAAGAAAATTAGTTTTCATTTTTCGTACATTACGACACGTGCTTCCAATACCTCACCCAAATGACGAATTTACTTCCAGAAATATTCTTAAGGAAACATATGTCGCACTAGCCCAATCGGTACTGACATATTGTATTCCCATATGGGGAGGAGCCCTAAAGACAAAATTCTTGGTTTTAGAACGTGCACAGCGAACTCTAATCAAAATAATGTATTTTAAAAATAGTATGTATCCAACAGAACAACTATATGCACTAAGTCATTTACTATCTGTAAGAAAACTTTATTTGTTAAAAATAATTTTGAAAAAACACAAATCCCTTTACTATGATCCGCTTTTAATTAATAAAAGAAGAAAGGATATGATAGCGCAGACCTCAAAAACCAAAACTTCGTTTGCTAACAATCAGTATGAGTCCCGTTCGTGTTTATTATATAATAAATAAATAAAATATTAAATTTATACCCCAAGCTTTACTATGAATGTAAAAAAAGGTTGTAGAATGGCTCACACCAATAAGCTATGAAGAAACTGAAGCACTTATTCAACATTTGAAATAATCATAAATCTTTATATTTTTATTTATACTTCTTGTTAGCACGATTTTTATACATATGATAACACATGACAATACTTTGAAAAATTAAACACATTCTTTTTTTTTCCCTGAGTTTATTATTGTTTAGAAAAGTAAATGAAATAAATTAAATAAATTTAAGAAATGATAAGAGTATAGGTACTTAATTGTAAGTTATTATTTTAAAAACAAATCTTTGTATTTAAACATAAGTGTTATTTGTATGCTACTGGAAGAGCGGAGTCTCCTGGTACAGGCAATACCATGCTTAAAAGGAGGCTCCAATCACTATCTGATTGTAAGAAACTTGTTTAAATAAATGATTATTATTATTAAAAAAAAAAAAAAAAAAAAATCATATTATAGTAATCTGATTATTTTGATTCCTGTGCATAATAATGTAAATACATCTATCCATACAAAAGTCCATCTCTTTTCAAATAAATCAGTTAATTGATGTACACAGATTTGACATTGATGTCAGTTGACATACGCAACTCTCTCTCTGCGAGCTTAGTTTAGTCTTGACCGTTCTTTTTTGATATTATTACTATATAGAAACTTTTTGTACCTAATCTTAATAATTACAAATATTTATCCTACTGTTGCTAATGCTGTTATTTGCTTCATGTAAATTAGTTCACATAGAATGTATTGCGTTGCAGTGCGTCAGTGTCGCGATATAAAGGTGCTATGATAGCGATTTACCGCTACCATTGGTTCGAAACGATTTATGTTTTAAGTTTTAGTTGTAATAATATTTTAATAAAGAATAGAAATAAAATCATAAATATTTGTATATATATATTACTTTTAATATATTATTTCTTATTAACGATGGAACGCATTTTGGAAATAGTATTAAAGGAATGTATTAACTGTAGTGTAAAGGCGGAAAGCGGGGACGGAGAAAGCAGAGACTAAGCAACGGAGTGTCTTAACACTTCCACGGTCCCTGCAGTTCCTTATGCCTACCCTGTCATGTGCGGGATAAAGCGTGGAGCTAAAAAAAATTAACTGTATCGTTTTTATGTACTTCAAAATAAACTTTAAATTTTATAACTTATGTACTTTTTCTTTTCCTCTTCTTGTTATCACTTTTCCTTTTATAATTGCACTGTATTTGTAATTTCTTTGTTTTAATTTCTTTCTTTTTATTTGTAATATTTCTTCATAATTTTTCATTTTTCATTCACTTATAATTTGATTCACTAGCTAAAATAATACTAATAAATAAAAAATAAAACTAAAATAACACTAACAAATATATATATATATATATATATATATATATATATATATATATATATATATATATATATATATATATATATATATATATATATATATATATATATATATATATATATATATATATATATATATATATATATATATATATATATATATATATATATATATATATATATATATATACGACCTTGTTTTCAACAAAACATAATTAACTATATCATAATACAAATTCTACTACAAAATAATGTAATTTCCAATAGTAAGTAGCGTTTGTGCCGACCGAGTTATATTTACTTGCGGGCGTGAGAGAAATAAAACACACCATGTACACGCGGCCACACGTAGGTGTAGTGCGATGGTAATTTGCTTAACAATCTATCTGAGCTTCTTAGTATTTCAAAAGTTTTTTATTATAATATTTATTCTATATGTTTGAGGCTATATATCTGTGGGACACAGTAAAAAACACGATTATTGCTAGTTGCTTATCTGTTGAAAAGATATTATACTTATTTATATATTTTTATATTTTTTTAGGTAATTTCAATAACATTGTTTAAATATCGAATGGAGTTTTATCACCAAGTTCTTATCTAGCCTGATGATACCATTTAAACATTAATAAATTCCTTAATTTTCCCGATTAACAAATATTCGTCGTACCATCTTCTCGCTTTGTTCTTAATATTAAAATATCCGAAATCCTAAATCTACTAACATAAGTGTTTAAAACCTGCAAGTATGAGTTCAAAGGAGATTAAAATCATATTATATAGTATGTATGAGGCAATTGTAACTGCATTTATCTGTTAAAAATCATTAAATTATATTTTTTTATATTAAACGGACACATATAAAATATAATGTAAGATTACCTTCGAGCCTAAAATTAGTGCGACTTAGCTTTTTGTATATCCATATGTAAAAGAACAGCGTGCCCTAAAACTCTAATAGCATGATATGTATCTCTAACAACATATATTTTGTCATATAATTCGACCAATTGAGAGGTTCACTTCAAAAACAACGCGGATACAAATCAATAATAATCATTACAGAGGAGATAAATATTAATGTCGTACGCCGAGCGGAATTATGACAATTTTGACAATTACACGCTTAACAAGAAACTGGCCGTCGAGGGTGGCCGACGACTATGTGTGGGAGAATGCTCTACTTATATTTTTAATGTTTTTATATATTTTTTATACATTTCACTTATTTAGAGCTAAGTTATAACACAATGTTTATAAAATCCGTTGAATATCTTACGTATACTAATATATACTGTGTTTGGAAACGTAAGTCAATTATTAAAAAAGATTGCTTAAAAAATATAAATGTGTTGATTCAATCTACATTTGAATTTTTACTCAATAACTAGGGATAAAGAATATATATTTGAATTTATATATCGTTTTATTTTATTATTTTGTTTTTAATTAATGTAGTACATAATATATTAAGTATAAAATAGTCATAAATACAAGATTATTTTGATAGTTTTTTAAATATGGTTTTTCTATAGCAATTTTTTTAGAATTTAAAGTTCAATAACAAATATATTAAGTAAAAATATATAAAAACAATTGACTTAAAAAAAATCTAAACTTAACTAAAATTAATAGTAGAGCATATTACAACCCGTATTGAACACACCGCCGCTTACATACATGCATACATACATACATAGGAGCGTATTAGTCAATTCGCATCACATAATAATGTGCAGATATGCAATGAAGCCATTATTTCGGAAAATGCAAAAAAAAGGTAAAGACCTTAGAGGCTACAATTTTTGGCTTTTTTATCTGTTTTTTATATGCAAAGGACATATGTATTATCAACTTTTAATAGATCATTGAATTTGTTTTTAATTAAAATAATGCTTTGGAAATTATTTGAAATAGACCAACTAACTATATGGACAATGTGAACATAGTTTTTATCCTTCTTTATATATTCTTGAGTTCACTAATATACAATCAAAAACTATGTAAATATAAATTATAAACAGTCCATTTCCATTAAATATATAGTGTTAGATTATATATTACAATTTTGTTCTGCCATTATTATGACAAAGAGAGCTTAGTGTAACAATCCTCCGTTCTCCATAGAATGGCGTAAAAGTAACGTAGTGTAATAGTTAGATTTGCCTTATTTCTATGACATTTAAAATGTCTATAGTTGATACTTTTGGTATCTATTTCATTATATATTTTCTACTTTATGAAATTATAATTATTAATTGTATTTCAAATATAAATATATACCGAAGCGAATTGACATTTAAAAACCGACAAAAGGCTAATTGAATAAAAACATAAAGCTATACTAAATATAAACATAAAATAACTATACTAAATATAAACAAACTATAATAAAGCTATAAAACAAGCATATTACAGATGGTTCAAGATAACTTATTTTAAGAACTTAATCCAAAACACCTGGATATTTTACCTTTTAAGGAACAAAAACACAATATTATCATATCGTAAGTAGAAACATCTGTTAATTTGTAAAATGTAGTTTAAAACGAATCGTTTCTCACACCTTTAATTACTTTCACGTGTATTTACGAAATAGAATTTTTTTTTTGGTAAAATTGGCAATCTATTGTTATTTGCTTTGTAAAAACGGGTATAGTTTGGTTTTGTTGTTTCAAAAGAAGTTTTTGGTCGACAAATCTCCCTTTGTAAATAAGCAGTTAGATATTTATGTAATTCGTGAGAGAGTCGTTTTCATTGACGTGTTTGAAGTTATTAAAGTTTTTGGTAAGACGAGTCATTACCAGATTCTCTGCCTTTGCGAATGTACCAGACGTGTGAAAATATGAAAAAATATAGTGACTAAGCTAATATTACAACAAACCAAATAATTCACTCACTTAACAACAATTCAAACAATATAATTTATACTTATTGGCAAAATTAAATAAAGTCTAAAATCGTTTGAAAGCATAAAACTGAGAGGTTCAAAAAAAAGTTCATTCATAGAAAATTATGAATGAAAGAAACAAGCTACCTGAGGTTTGGTTCGTAAGGGTGTCGTAAGAACGTATTTCCGGTTAAAGTTTTGGTTTCTTTTTTATGTTTATTTGTTATCCGGATGTAAGGTAAATTGACTGACCGTTAGGTTCGCTCATTAGAGATCTTCATGATTTTTAATATGATTTCTTATTTTTAATAATTATATAAAATTTTTATTTTATTTTAAGTTATTGAGTATTGTATACAAAATACGCGTATTTAACTCGTGAAACTATATACTCATTTTAAAATTTAATATTATATACACATATTTCCTAATCTGCAAATATTTCTTTAGTAATACCAATAATTTACGTTTTATAAAGAAAATGTTTTTAAAAATTAACATTTTGCTTATAAATAATTTATACAGAACCTTAATATATTACATAATCTCAAAGCTGTCCAAAAATACTGTGGGAAACACTCGCAATGTACCTGTATGGGAATTATTTCATCTCAAACATCGCCGAAATGTATAGAAAATTACAATCGTATTTTAATATCTTTATTGTTGTAAATCAAGTAAATGCGAACAAATAACATTCTAGGTAAACTCAGTGCAAGTCTTTTATTTATGGAAATAAATTAGTAAATAAATATCTTAACGCTTTACCTCCCAAAGTGTTTTAGGAATAAGATACTCTACTGACACCTAGTGTTTAGACACTCCCACTTCCCACTTTCTGCACAAATGAGTATAGAAATAAATTGTTATTTTTGTTAAATATAGTGTTGCCTGTATATAATACTACTTTGAGTTTGATTTTATTTCGTATTATTAAGAATGGTCTTCCAACCGACGAACAGACAAATATAAATATTGATTTTTTATTTTTAGGAACGAAATTGTCAAAAAAACAAAAAAATTATCAATGTAAGTATGTTTTTCACACTATTGATATTCCGAGCATCAATTATACATAGGCTTATACATATATAGTTATCGTTATTTAAAATAATTATAAACATTATTTAATAGAAACTATTTAATTTTATTTTCTAAGACAACACTAATGTATTGCTACGGAGATGTGACCATTCAAAAAGCATATAAGGCGTACAGCTGATTCGGGTCAGATTTTATATTTGTTTATTTCATTTTACATACTAATGGACGTAAGATAAACAATATATATCACTATACAACATATATCATCGGTAACGTGAATCCATAAGATTTCTACCAAAAAGTGCTCGACGAAGTTAAATGAGATTCTAAGTCATGTAAAACTAGCTCTGCACGAATAATTGTATTAAAATATTCGAAAATTCTGAATCATAAGAAAATAAATTTTTAATGTATAATAACAATAGCCTTTATTTTAACCAAATACAACTTTATTTCAAACAACATGCATTTCGTACACGAGTGTTTGACATATTATATACATACATATTTCTATTCTAAACGTCTTCATTTGAGATATTACTTACTCTTCATTTTGTTCTGTACCCAATTATTAAAATTAAAAATTATATTTATTCAAATAAAATATTAATATATGAATTAAGTAATAAAGTAAAATAATAATTTTAAGATAGTAAAACTTTGATGTAATTGTTTTATTTATTTGAGTTGCGTACAGTTACACGTGAGTTGATCGGAACGTTCGAAATAAATAAAATAGTTAATTTCATCAAACGGGAATCGAACTTACTAACATCTAATCTGGCGGCTTTAATATGTTATATTATAATATATATGCTACTAAGTTACAAGACACACCTGCTCTTAGTAATGCTTGAAATAAAATATAAATTTGCACTTTTTTTATCATTTTATTTTGTTCTTTTTTCCCTATCATAGAAAATTTCGTAAAAAATATTAAGGCTACGACTCTACGCGCTACATTATACATACCGTAGACGGCTACGCGTGAAAGTACATCCGTGAAAACCTGAGCTACGTAATGTTTGATTATGAATAATTTGTAATTGTCTAACAGAAATTAGTTTGAAATCAAATCAAACAGGTTAAGGCGCGATTGCAAAATGTTAACGGATAACAAACTTTTATTTAATATTCGTAAAAATGTGAATAAACAATGTTCAATCAAAATAGTAGGAAAAAAATACGTATAGCTATAAGCTAAGATATACGACAAACGTATACCTAAGTTTAAGTTTTATAATTTCAGACTGATTTTTGTATTTACACTTGTAACTATGTGTATATTAATAAATATTAAATAACAAATTACACTATAGTTTTTTAAAAAATCATAATATATAATGTTAAAATTGCATATTTATTCAGAAAACTATCTTACACAGCGATATAAACAACAATTTAATGAATATTTGAACCAAAAAAATATAAATGAGAATATTTTTACTCAGTAGTAGTGATATGTAGTTTCTGAAACATGCAAAAAAAAGCAAAAATATTTTACTATCACAAAATATATTTATGATATTTAAAAAAAAAATTTTCAATTTATGTCTAATTAGTTAAAATAATGACTTTATCTAAGCATACTACAGAAAAATCCAAAGAAATCCTATATTCTTAGAGAATGTGTATTCTTCGTTTTCCGTTCAAATTTAAAAAAATGCACGTTGAATGATGGAACTTAGTGCAGTATTTTGAGTTATCGCATTTTTTATTTTTATTTTTTTTTAACTTCACGCTTTATCCCGCACATGGCAAGGCAGGCAGAGGGAACTGCAGGGACCTAGGGAACCTAGTGGTAAGACACTCCGTTGTATAGTCCCTGCTTTCTCTTTTGTTCGAGGCATTGCGTGTTGAGTGGCGGAACTTAACGCCGCGCTTTATTACATACATTTAATTAATCATAATCCGAAGGAGATAGGAGAGCTGTAGGACTCTAATCAACATTACATAAATACATATTTTATTTAGATTCAGTTGCTATCCAAAAGTGCCAGACAGTACCTACCATACATGTCTTAAGGCAAAAAATCTTAATAAAGAGCGTTAAACTTACTTATAAGTATTTTTACTTTTATTTTAAAAGATTAGTGGAACTAAGGTTTTTTTGTAGCTTTTCTTCTATGTAACATATAAATTAACTAGCAGTCATTAATAATAATTAAAGTCATTTATGTTTAAATTACTATATTTAAGTGAGCCTCTTTAAAACAATTATTTTTATACTGAACATTTACTTGATACATACCATAAGTCATTAATTTTTACGATTTTGAAATGAAATACACATAGTATCTTGACTTTTATATTATAATTATGAATTTTAATACTCTTACAAAATATAAGAATTGCTTGAAAATTTTAATAAAGTGTCCAAAACACTTTAAATAATTATCAAAAACATTTAGTTTCGCATTTATATAACACACAGAGACGCGGTGGTTCCCACGTTCATTATATTGTTTAAATTACTCTGCGTCTCTATCACAGAATTAACTTTAGATCTGTTGTTAACTAAATTATCTAGAATATACAAAGTTCAAACTCGTTCAAATAACTAAAATAATTGTTAATGACAATAAAAAGTAACAATAGAAATTCATATTCATTTTTTAGAGACTCCTAAAACAAATATACTTCTTAAACTTATTAACAAAACTAACAATATCGTTTACAACAAGCAAAACTTTATTTACCATAAACATTTTTTACAATGTAATTACAAAAAAATATTTAACTAGCACTCAAAAAGTACATAGCTCTATTACTATTGATATGATATTGATACTTATCAATTTTGCCAATTCTTTCGATATATAGAGAAACGGGTCACTCTATGCAAAGTGTACATAGGTGTTTGACACTTTGACACGTGACGGCTAAGGGCGCGTGGGGCGCGTGGGGCGCGTGGGCAGTCGCGCGCCGGCTGTCGACGCGCGAGGGTGCGCGAGTCGTGCGGGAGCGAGCGCTGCGATGGCGCTATGAGGACGGGCGGGAGCGCGGCGTACTGCTGGGCCCTGCTGTGCCTCGCCGCGAGCCTGGCGGAGCCGCGCCGGCTCTACTGCGAGCGGGCGGACGTCGCCTGGCGCGCCTACCGCGCCCCGGCCGCCTTCGAGGCGCGCGTGCAATCCGTCGCGCGAGGCGCCGCCACCGTGCGCGTGCAGAGGGTGCTGCGGCGCCAGGGACGCTGGCCTGCAGAACGCGACGTGGTACGCCTCAAGCTACCCACCCCGCTCGACCCCCAGCAGACGCAAACACAGTGCTCGGGACGATACGAAGTGCCACTTCAAAACCACAGGAACTATATCGTGTTCGCGGAGAGGAAGGGTCACGCCGCCGTGGCTCTAGGACCGCCCCTGAGGCGCACCGGCAAGTTGATCCGGAGGATCCGCGCCGTCTACAGGCCCGGATACAGTGAGTGCTTTGTGTTTTGTTAGTGCATGGAACCACGAGACACCCTCAGCCCGCCTGATGTGCACATCGGATTTGCATGAAACCGAACCGATACGTTAATTTTAGATACCGCGGCCAGCGCGAGACGCTGATAATATTTTAGTTTCGATGTACAGCGCGAAATGCTAGAGTTTAAATCTGAGAGTCATAAACGCACGCCGCACAATACATAACTTATCATTATGGCTAAAGACACCTATAAATTTTACTGCTAACAAATACGCGATGGCAGGTGTACGTACGAACAAGTGGCTATTAGGAATCCATTTTAGGAGCAGTGTATGTGTACGGCTTAGCGTGGCCACTGTAGCAAAACATACCCACTAAATACACACTTTGCTCGATCTTATTTATGCACCCTTCATAAACGGTCAGACGCATTAAAGGAAACATTGGAATAGTTTTAACTACGATACGTACGTGATATAGTTGCTACACGTTTATTTAGTTAAGAAAATATACTATTTATGTAAGATTGAGCACGTGCTCCCAAAAGTGTGATAAAATTAGACAGTGTTTGAATTAATTTATAGATTTACTGTCTAGGATTCTCTCCATGTTTCTCAATAGTTGGACTAACATCGTAAAACCGAGACACTTCTTTAAATTATACACAGCTTAACTAAGCAGAACCCTTATGTGTTTAAATTTCCCAAAGAATTTTAAAGTAGAAAACTTACCGTAAGGTCACAAGTTTCAAAGAAATTAACCAACAAGAGATATCAAGAATAAATTAGCGAAATATTTCATGCCAAAATTGTTATGTGAACAAAAAAAATTAACTCTTGAGTTATTACAGCGTGTTTAATTGTCGAGCGTTTAATTTTATTTTGATTACCAACACACTTTTTTGGTAATAAGTGTTATTGCATTCCGAATGCCGCATATGTATTTAAGAATTTCACGATGTACCTAGTACAGATGAATACATAATTGTGCATTTTACTTTCGAAACTCTACTTATTTTACTGCACTTAATTGTAAATGGTTTAAAAATTATGTTAACCAAGAGTAAGTAGTGAATTTTAGAAACCGGATTATTATTTCTACTATTTAATATATTTTAATATATCCATTCATATAAAAGCTCAAAAAACTCTTTACTTAAAAAATATCTTTCAAACAAATTTTCCAAAAAAAAAAGCACAAAAAGTAAACAAACACAGCAGACTTTTGAAATGACGTATCAATAGAAAGCCAACACGATCCGGAAATGGCGGAACAAGTGTATTAAAAAAAATACACTCAAAGCAAAGTTCACGTAAGAGAGCGTTACGCTACATTTGACAGACGGGCACCGACACGTCTGAACTGGAGCATATCGTGACGTCACCGCCGACGAACCTACGCGAAAACGAATTATACGAGACTAATATATGTTATAAATAATACATATACAAGTGTACATACATATTTTTTATATTAGTAATTGAAATAAATGCGTAGATTTAGTATAGCGTGTCCATTTAGATTTTAAATTAACTCTATCACAAACTAAAAAACATCGATTTAAAGATTTTTAATAAAACTCTATTTAATATTTATTATATACAATTAATTCTGATTTTATTTAATAGGCAAATAACATTGTAATATTCTATAAATTAGCTAACTAGTAGAAAAGTCTCATTCACCAAATGAACGTTTGTTATTAACACCTTGGAGTAACGGAAATGTAGAGATTCCAGACGTCGTACATTAAGAACAGTTTATCTAGCATTCCCATTCTACTATATCTAAAACTTGACACAGTTTAAACATTTAATTAATGTAAATAGCACTGTAATATTTTGCAAAGTACTGTGATTTACATGAACCTGATACGTTAAAGAATATATGGTTCTGAGCTCTATCATTTTACATATTTAATAGATATACATATCGAAAAATAAAAGAAATACTAGAGTCATATAAAACACTCCTATCCACAAATTCCTACACTGATAAGGTTAAATATACATATATATATATAAATATACATATATATATATATATATATATATATATATATATATATATATATATATATATATATATATATATATATATATATATATATATATATATATATATATATATATATATATATATATATATATATATATATATATATATATATATATATATATATATATATATATATATATATATATATATATATATATATACGAGGATAGGAGAACCTCAAATATTTTGGAAAAAAAGGAAAAATACATAGTTATTTATATAAAGTTATTAACTATAACTAATGTTCTATAAGTATATCAAAATAAAACAACGTAAATCTGTTAAATTTCTGAAAAATAAGCAAATTTCAAAAACTTAAAAAAAGTACGATTTAAGAACATTGGTCTTAAATCGTACTAGTATATTCTTAAATCGTACTTTGAGATCCTATCATTGGTTTACAATATTAAAATTAAAAATCTTAGTAGCTAATGTATTGAATGCTAATAAATTAGTATTTAGTAATACAGCCAATGGTTTCTGCCAATTCCTGTTCGTCATCACAGTAATAACATTTAATTTTTTTTGTTGTTCCTGCACATAGCTTATGTATCCATAATTCACAATTACTGCATTTAATCATGTTTTCTTTGTTTCTGTTGAATAATGTTGTAATCATCATCCAACTGTCATTTTCATCTTGTTCTTGTTTCTATTTCTTGTTTTTTTTAGGTATTTTCGTTTTCTTTACATTTAGCTTCTTTGGTATGGTCTTCTTCTTGGTTTCTTCTACTTTAACTTCAGGCTCTTGTTTATATGGACTTCCTGTAATAACAAGAGTGCCTTTGGCTTTTCTTTTAACTGGTTTTAATGTCCCAGAAGTGAATTTATTGACAACAATACTCCAAGTGTCTCTAGAATTAGCTTTGAAGAAAGAATGTAGTTATTTTTCTTCTATATTACCTTTTAAACATTGATCTTGCTGTTTTTTTTGACCTGTAGCCCTAAAATAGTAACAAAATAATTGGATATAAATAAAATACAAAAAATAACTAAAAATTAAAATGAAATCATAAATAGTTTTCCAAAATCGTACCGGTACGATTTAAGAAGTTGCTGCGAGTACGAAATAGGCACAAGTGTCAACTAAATTTCAAATCTGCTACAAAAAAAAATGTCAACAAACAAGGGAGTTTTATTTTGTGAAATAGATTCATAAATATACGCATAATTATATTATAATAAGGTAAACAAACACCTTAAGAACGATATACTTATGAGACAGTTCTTGTGAAATATGCGAAAAAAGTGTTCAAAAAGTAAGAATAAACTTACCTGCTTTATATTTTAGTCGGGAGCAACGTAGCAGATTTATATTTGTCATATGGCAATATGACCGCCAGTTATTAATATTTTATAGTACTAAAGGCACTAATAACTATTACCCAAGCCGAGATATAGAGGAGGTACGATTTAAGCGCAGGTACGAATTAAGCAAGTTTACCCTATACATATATATATATATATATATATATATATATATATATATATATATATATATATATATATATATATATATATATATATATATATATATATATATATATATATATATATATATATATATATATATATATATATATATATATATATATATATATATATATATATATATATATATATATATATATATATATATATATATATATATATATATATATATATATATATATATATATATATATATATATATATATATATATATATATATATTTAATATATATATAGTTTAAGCTTATTCTTATTCTTCAAGATCAGTTTATTATTCTAACCTGTTCTTTTAAGTTTAATTACTAAAGCAACCATCTTTGGAGTGGCGCTTCGTATGTTTACGTTCAGCGTTCGGTTGTTCAAAATGTTTATCCTATCTGCTTGTTATCCGTCGTTTTTTTTTGTTACTGTTTTCACTCATATTATTGGCCTGTAAATCTGTCTCGATATGACCTATAAGTTTAGTTACTTCTTCTGGAACAGACTCTGCCACCATGAAGGTCTAATACAGAATTCTGTTCACAAATTCGTAATTTAACTCTAGTTTATTTTTGTGATTTTCTTCAGTTTTGTTTATACTGACTGACATTAAGAAATATTTCTCCAATTCAAATTTAAAATCGCTCACATGAGTAATGGTAGAAAAATTTTGAAAATTTTCATTTCGTTCACTCATTTCCTTGATGAGTTTCCAAGTTTAGGAATTCCAATCCAAACAAACCATAGAACTATTTTAGTTGATCATAAAAATGTAATCGCTCGTTGCTTTCTACTTTGCGTGTTTGTTTTTTCAACACTATACTATAAACATTATTAGATCTATTTATGATATGATAAAAGTTTTCGGCATTGTTGACTGTCTGTCACAAACGGCTCGTCAAGTGGCATTTAATACGAGTCAACAAACTTTGGTATTACTAATTCGTGGATTAGTCATCACACTGATTTATATTATAGAAAAAAACTTTGAATTGAATTTTGATTATCTCAGTACTATTTTACTGTAGTTGTGTTACGTTCACTAAGAGTCATCTGCTATTTATGATAATTATATATTACGCTCTATTTATAATCTTAATTTCTTCGCGTTAAGATCAATTTCTGGAACAATTGATCTAAAATTATATTCAAAATATCAAGATTTGTTGTCTTAAATTAACTATTGCTAAAATGTTCCATACTAAAAGTCAATATGTAGTAATAAAGTCATTTAAAAAAAAGTATAGTAAAGTAATTATTTATTTAACAGTACTATTTTTCCCGAAGCCTCTTTCAATTTAATTAGTGTAATAATTTTAATGAATACTAGATTAGAATAAAACTGCACTATATTATAGACTTTTACGACTTTTTATGCATTGAATAATTTAATTATAGGTATGCTCTTTCTGCATAATTTGCATGCAATATTGTATTATTAATTTCTTAAATATTTTTTTTACTTTCACGCTTTATCCTGCATATTGCAGGCTAGGCAGAGGGAACTGCAGGAACCATATGAACCTAGTGTTAAGACACTACGTTGCTTAGTTCCTTGCTTTCTCCGTCCCCACTTTTCGCCTTTTTGAGGCATTGCGTGTTGTGTGGCGGAACTCAATACTGCGCTTTCCCTAGTTTCTAGAGCAAAGAAAATGGAAATAGAAAAATCCATCTTCCCCGAGTGGGAATCGAACCCTCAAACCGCTGCGTTTACAGGCAGACGCTTACGCCTCTGCGCCACGATGGCCCTCTATAAATATAATTTCACAATAAGAAAAGAAAATAGTTTTAAATTATAAACATTTAATGTAGTTCAAGATTTCATTTTTAGAAAATATATATTTAAAAATAATTTCATTTATTTATATAATATGTGGAATATAATTTTTTTTTTCTTCAAATCCTTTAGGTCATAGAAACATACCAATGCATTGCTTTCACTCATCCAATATGAATCTGAGTCTACGATTTTCCTAATTTTCGAGTTGTTGCTATTTAAATGACGTAACTCAACGCCGCACTTTATGAAATCGCTCCATATTACATAGATCAATATTTTTCTACATATAAGAGATGACCACAATTTAGGCGCATAAAAAAATAACATATTCCAGTTACTTACATAAATTTTACTGCACTGTTATTTTTTATAATGCTTTCTGGCTACACAATTTGCATACAACTCTATAATAATCATATAAAATGAGTGGAGTAGTTTTAGTCGTTCATTATATTATCCATAGGTGTGTCCGACCTTCATTTGAGAAGTTACACGGCGTCTTATTAAAAGCTTCTATTTCATAATGGCGGCGTTACGGGTTGCCGACTAACCATTATTCTCTTTACGCTCTGACGATTTTACTGTCCTATTAGAAATATTCACGTACGTTATATTTTATAATATTATTGTGATGCAGTTGGTAAGGTCTGATTGTAAGCGATAGTTAAATGGAGGGAAATCTGAAAACAGAGAGTTTCGACACTAGATATTTTTCCCGTCACTGATAAATAAAAATCGTGTTACGTTTATCACAACTTCACTATGTTTTATAATTTCTTTTTATATAAGTTGGAAAGAAAGGAGGAAATTAATTTGTCTAAAATATAGGTAATAAATAATACTAAAATTTGATTTTTATATTGTCAAATGAAATATAAATTTCTAGTTCAAATTTAGGACTTTTCGCAGAAATCGTATTTTAATTTTTCTGGATACGTAATAAATAGATAAGTCACGTGCTTCGCTATTTTTCTTCTATTCATTATATCAAATATACGTTCGTTTTATATATATATATATATATATATATATATATATATATATATATATATATATATATATATATATATATATATATATATATATATATATATATATATATATATATATATATATATATATATATATATATATATATATATATATATATATATATATATATATATATATATATATATATATATATATATATATATATATATATATATAAACAACCAAAGTCCTATAACAGTCTACAACTATAACCAATGGTCCGATATCGATGGCTGGATTCGAACAATGGACTTAACGTCCTTGCAGTTAACGCGTGCATCCGCACATGGTCGCGTTTCATTGATTCCGTTAATTATATATTTTATTGAAAATTTGAATCGAAATTTGTATAGATACAGCAATGGGAATGTTACATTTTGAATTTTCTTAAAATTTTGTTTCTGGACCATTTTAAAAGATCATAAAATATGTTATTATAATATGTTTTATAACTTACATTCTGTCTTTGCTTTAAGGGCTTAAATATTGTATTAATTATAAATATAAAGCGTTTTCAATGTTAAGCGTTTAATAAAAGGTGTCATGAAAACTTTTAGATATATCTAGAAAATGTAATTATTTGTACCCAGGATTAGCTCTAATTAGATGACATATAGCCTATGTTATTTCTTTTTACAGTTTCATGTTTTCTACTTGAATTCTAAATTACTAGTGGAACTCAAAGATATGTATTAACACGATAAAATAATTTCCTTGCACGGGAATCGAACTCACAAACACTGACACTCTGGTGTTTTCCCATTGCGCTACAAACTTGCCAACTTATTAAATAGAACCAGTAAATTCTATTCATATGCATATACATTACTAATGATATGATACTTTAAATCAGTATTTTATATACATAATTAATTTTGGTATTCCCATATATTCGCCGGATGAAATTTTCTTGTGACACTAACGTTAGATTGGTATTTTTGTTCGGATTAGAACGCAGACGTTTGAAAATAACTATATATCACATACTTTATATTCATATAAAAGATAGTGTATTTTAGTAGATAAGTTGACGCTAACAAAATTCTCTTTACTTATGTTTTAATAAATCAACTAAATTATATCGATTAATTTAATATACATGTAATCATATAATTTGTTCGATTTTAAACTGTAAATATTGTAGATTCCCATTTGGTAGAATGAGGTTTTTCATTTCTTGAAGTGCATCCTTTTCACTCAAGGACTAGTTACTGAGTTATTTTTTATTCAATTAAAGTTATAGACAACCTTTTGAGAGAGCCCTTCAAATATTGACTTACCTTTTAATTACTGAATATCAAGACAATATCATATTGGATTTTTATCTTGTTAGAATTAATAATTTATTTTATTTTCATTTAGTATATATTTAAGAAATATATTATATATATTTTTTTTAGCTTCACGCTTTATCCCGCACAAGGCAGGGAAGGCAGAGGGGACCGCGGAAACCTAATGTTAAGACACGCCGTTGCCTAGTCCCTGTTTTCTCCGTCCCCGCTTTCCGCCGTTTTCGAGGCATTGCGTGTTGAGTGGCGGAACTCAACGCCGCGCTTTGCCTAGTTTGCCAGAGCGAAGAAAATGGAAATAGAAAAATCCATCTTCCTCGACTGGGGATCGCACCCAGAAACCGTCGCGTTACAGGCAGACGTTGCGCCTCTGCGCCACGACGGTATTATATTTAAAAATATATAAATCTTTTGATGTAAGAAATCTCACTGAAATATTAAAAAAAAAACACTTAAAATTCAGACATGATAACGTGTAAATATTTTATCACCGCGCGGTTTCCTAAGCCTTGTCTGATTCTATAAATACTAGTTTGAATCACTACAGTATATCCACGCGTCTGTACAATGCAGTTAGTTTTTTTTAAACGAATTTTGTTATTCTGCCAAATGTTATACGGAAATAATAATGTGTCTGTGCATTTGATAATATTTAACTCGGTCAAATTCGTTTCAATAAATAAAAATACTAATAAACGCTATTTAAAAAACTACTGGAGAAGATGTATCACTAAAATAACGAAGAAATTAGTAGGTAAAAGGGTTAAACACTAGTCTCTATCATCTCTATATATACCTCGCAATTCAGAAAAGCCAGGCAAAGCGCGGCGTTGAGTTTCGCCACTCAATACGCAATGCCTCAAAAAAAGGTGGAAAGCAGGGAACGGAGTGTCTTAACACTAGGTTCCCACGGTTTCTATAGTTCCCTCTGCCTACCTTGCTATGTACGTTATAAAGCGTGAAGACATATAAAATCAAATAGTTTATTACAAAATATATTTAATAAAAAAATTAAATAAAAAAATTAAAGATAATAAAAAAAATATATCATTATATTAATTTTAAAATATCGAGCCTAAAAAAATTAGATCAAAATTACAACTTTAATAATCAATTAAATTAAATTAAACATTCAAAATAAAAGAGAGCCAAAGAAATAAACACAGATAACTCAAGGAAACAACTTGCAAAATGCCGTGTGAAAGACTTACTCATTATGTGAGTACGGCTATGGGACATGGGTGGTCACTAATGTCGGTCTACCGCGCGCATAACGGCCTAACCGTGATATCGATTTATTAATATTTATAATATATCCCTTTTTTACTTTACTTCAAGTTAAATATAGTGAGATGAGTTAATTTATTATGTTTACGTCGTGCACTAGTGTTGTATAAGGGTTTTGTCTGTGTATTATTTGCTTTTATATATTGTTATGAGTAATGTCACAGTGGCACATTGGTAGAGCGTTTTATAAATGAAGTGGTTGGCGGTTCGATTGTCGCTTGGACATTTTTTTTCGTTTTGATAACAAAACAAAGTACGACGTTGAGTTTTGCCACTTAACTATACGTGAGATAAAGCGTAAATAAAAGTTTTAGGAAGGTCACTGTGATATTGTCAAAAGCTTTCTTCATTATATTATATGTTTTATATTTTAATTACAACGCTATATAAACATTGTTTACTAAAATAAATGCAGCTACTTTTATTTATCGATAAGTGAATTGGATGGTACTTACTTACTTCATACGGTTTAACACGAGAATATCTGAATACCGTCGTAGCGCAGAGGGTTCTACTTGCACTGCGACAGATTGTGGGTTTAATTTCCGTTTGGGGTGCGTTAATAATTTTTATTTTGGCAATAAGGCAAAACACGTTGTAGAAATCCGTACACAGTACACAATACCTTGAAAGACAAAAAACAGGGAACGAAGTGGGCGAACACTACATTGCTCTTAGCCTAAACTGCTATGTGCTGACAACATCGTGAAGATAAAAAAAGCCAGAAAATAATATAACACAATACTAAAAAGCTGAACACCCATTATCAAACTTTCTACTTGTCTTGTTATTATTTAAATCTTGAAGTAAACTATATCAAATCAACTGTAACTTCCACCTGTGACTCCAGGAACTACCATTTAACGAATCCATCAATTTTACTATAGGAGTATAAAATAAACAAAGAGATTTCTCTGATTGTGGTTATTTTAATTTACCCACTATTTAAGACAAAGCGCGGCGTTGAGTTTCGCCTTTCAATATACACAATCTCGCCTTCACTTCTAAAGATTAAATGTTTATAAGAAGTACTAGAGTTTTAACTCAAGCTTTTTCTTGACTATTCTACGATCTGGGACAACGCCTGAAGCTGAAAACAACAATAAAGTTAAAGGTCAAAATAATATTATATTTTGACCTTTATATTTTAACATTTATGAACTTAACGTCATATTGCATGTTATATGAATGCGAAGGTCGTAGGTTCAATTTCATTCGAGATAATAATTGTTTGGTTTTGTTTTGTTAATTGTTTGGTTAAATAATTGTAGGGTACTTTACATATATAATAATTGTAGAGTAACAGAAGCACTTACACGATGATATTTCATACTAACATGTAAACTTTACTTTTAGGCTTTTATTGTGTGTCATTGCATTGCTTTGGGATAGAAGAAAAATATTTAAGTAACAAAAGAAATTTTGTATATATGACACATTCTTAGCATCTGAAGTTCTGACCGCAGATACATTGAAACTAATTTAACTAACGTGATGTGATAGAATTTCTAATTAAAGGGACTCTACTATGCAACACCAAAATAGTTTTTATCAATTCGAACTTGTAGTTCCTCAGATTAGTGCCGTCAGTCAAATAAACTTTTTAGCTCTATTATATTACTACAGATAAGCTATAGATAAAGCCTGAACTTCAAAAAAAATAAGATAATGTTATTTAAAATATTTTAATAAGGCTGCAATATTTATTTATTATTTACTTCATGTTTAAAGTAAAAATCAAACGTCTATTATGTAGATCACTGAAAAGCACTTTCTCTACATTTCACTTATTTTCAAAATGTTAATGTAAAAATGTCATACTCCAATTTATTTAGGTTTAAATGAAGGCAAATGATAACCTGCGTTCATATATTGCGTAACTGTTGACCGGGACTTCATGTCAGGCTTCGGCGAAATATTATAAATGTCGAGGACGTCATTATAAGTTATGAAATCAAGCGTTTTAATACAATCCTCTTTAAAAAAAATATAAATATAATTAACTTTATTATTATACTGTATGCATTAGAATGTATGGTTAGCTATCAATGTAAACGTACACCACAAATGGAACAAATCAAATTAATAGAAATATAAAATTTTACGATATAGAAGCACAAAAAACGATCTTATTTGTGATCAGCTATTTCTTGCAGAAATTTCTTACTTAAGAATAAAATAAAATATACATTTTCCACCTCCAGGAAAAGTACGAAGGTGGAAAACGAAAAATGTTAACCCTAATATTTCTCTTTTAAAATAGATGAACAATTATTTATATCGTTTATCTCTACATTGCTGACATTAGTCGAATTATTTTTAACAAATAAGTTTTAATCAACCAAAAGTTTTATATTATCAACTCATTATTTCGGAACACTTCAAAAACTTATCTTTAACCTTAGCGTTAAATGACGCAGTCTCTTGCAATGGGTTGGAAACAGCCTGGTAGTTGAAACGCAACAGTATTTATGGGTTTAACCAAAACTAAGCAAATTCTTTTTGATGAATAAACGCTTTAAACTTAAGCCAACCTTTAATCACGCAATTCATATGACATTTAGAATTAATTGGTAGGCGCGGTCGCGTAAGTGAAAATGACCGAACGTTATATTTAAAGAAAGTACCGTAAATTTGGGATTGCCTTCAATTTGATTAAAGGTCGCCGCGTGATATATTATTGATATACATCAAGGACACGCCGATGTTAAATGTTGCGTTGTAATTAAGGATATTTATCAAAATTACCGTTTTAAGTGTCATAATCACTTACGTGGTGATACACTTGACACTTCTTCTATTATATAAGAGATCAAAGTTAATTTTTCAACCTGTAAACAATTTATTTAAGTCATAGTAACCGTTATATATTGGTGCTAAAATTACAGATTTAATTCAAAATTAACAGATATTAAATAAATCATGAACTTGCATTTCAAAATCATCATAGTATATTCTAGGATAATATCTTGCCTTTCATATAAACTGACATCTACTGAAGTTAGTTTTAAAGTAAAATTTAAAGCTTGTACGTATTACTATGTATGCCGTAGATGGGTTTACATAAAAAAATGCTTATTACAAATCAAATTAAATCAATATATATTGACTGTTAGTAGCAAAAAAGGCGTAAACGATGTTTCTTGCTTTATTTTGGAGATTGTTAAATTAAAACAAATGTACGGCTAAAATATTATTTCGTTAGACGTTTCTCCGTTTAGAAAGTGGGCAATTTAAATTTGAAATTAAATAGTGTTCTCTTAAACAAATTTTCTTTACTCATCAAATTTCGTGATGAGAACCGTCGTGGAGCAAATTTCGTACGCTCGCATGCCTTTTTTACTCCAAGTAAAGATGTCCTAAACAAGGCTTTAAATGACAAATAGAATTGCTGTAATATAACATAAAAACAATATAATTGTCAAAAAATAAGGCTTATATCATGAAGGTTATAAAATAAGCTTTTTTTCGTATTTGCCTTTAAAAAGTCCATTTTTTTCACTATTTGCAAATTATCGGTTATCCCATTTTACTTTGTACATGTTTATGTACATATATAATACTACATACTCGTAGGTTAACCACGACACGTCGCATAGATCGACACTGATCGGTCTGAATGGCGCCTTACCATAAGAGGCGATGATGTTTTTATATGATTCGAAAATTAATGTCATTACGTCTGTATGATCGAAACCCGAGTACATTAGTTATCCTTAATGTTAAATGTAACTTGAGTTTATATTTGATTTTGGTTTAAATATTTTGTAGTTATTTTAATAATTTATACTATATTGAATTCTATAGAAATTTATATTGGGTTCACCTTTGTAGCCTTGTTTTTGTATATCTAAAAAAAATATTTTCTTTAAAGAACATATTCTTTAGCTGCCATTAATCCTGCAATTGTTAGGGAATGAGTTAATGAGAAACTGATTTCATCAATAAAATGATTTCATATTTATTTTTGATTTCTCCAGAGAATTCAATTTATGTCGAATGTTAACCCTTCCCTACATCTTCTTCCTTGTACCATCAACTTGTGGAATACGTATAAAGAAGCCTAGACATGCCTAAAAAAGCCTAAAAATGCTTTAATTTCATATTTCTTTATAGTACTAAACGCGCTCTCTTAAACATTTATCATAACTGGTGTATTTTTTTTTTATCAATTAACTAAAATATTCTAATGGCTTAGAAATCCTAAATAATAGGAGCATTCAAAACATTGTGATGCTAAGAAGTTTCGGATCCCGTCTTCTCCTTAAACCGTTTTTATAATTATAACATTCGTTACGTAACGCCAGTGGCCTAAGCTGAAATATTATTTTCAGAGTTCAGAGACCGGTCTAAGAAACGAAGGATTATCAATCTTATTATTTAAAGCTTAAAGTCCTTTTTATTTACATAATTTCGAAGTTTCTTAATACCTTTTGCTGAACAGTAGCCACGTGTCACATATCACTCGACGCGACGCTTCCTTTGGACAATATTAAAGAAAAAAGTTTGGTAGCACGGTTCGTATTTAAGCGATTTTAATACGTAATATTGAAATGAGGATATACCTTTTTGATTTACTTTTTAAAAGTAGTGTAGGTTGCTTTAAGAATATGTCTATTAAAGATAATATAGGTTTATTATTAATTTTGTTCTAAATATCGTAAAAATCTTTTTTACGATATTTAGAACATATCTTATTTAAGTAATATATTTAGTATTACGAAACTTTGCTGTTCTCATGACTTACGTGAAAAAATAACGATGCTCGTACTACTGACACATCAATCAGTACTTATCAAATATAAAAATAATATAATAAAAACGTAAACATTCTAAGCGAAGAGAATCTAGTGTTCAGTCACTCTCTTTTTGGTATATTATTTAAATTGATTAATTGGATAAAGCACTAAAACACCAAAGTGGTGAACCTACTACCACGGATACTTTCTATGCAAATTGTTCTCTCTCATTGCGCGCCAGTGGTCTCAAATATTGCAGATCGTAAATCATAATAAAATATTTATCATTATCAGCCTCACTTCCGTAGAAGAAACTAGGTCATCGACATTACTTATATACATTAATTATTTATTTTGAATTTTTCTATTTCATTCATTTACAAGGAATACCTAATACCTACATATATACTTAGTAAATCTTATAAAATTTTGTAGTACGCAACCTAAAAACGAAGTGATCAACAAACTGTCGTAAGATTAGAACTAAATAGACTCTATGTGTATGGAAATAGAGTTTAAAATAGGTCGTTTTAGCGTTAGGTATCTTAGTAACGGCTTGGAACAGAATATAAGGCTCACAGGTCGATATAAAAACAGGTGGTTACCATATTAGTGTATAGCGATTATTGAGCCGTAAGAGGACATCGAGCTTAGGTCCAGGGTTTAAAGCCAAGGGCGAAGTGGGCCTTTATGTTGTTTGTTATAACTTTGTTTGAATTGATATTTTATTGGTATATCAGAAACAATGTTTGTGATTAACCGTAAACGCGATGATTGTGTGTCCCTGAATAGATAAAAGACGGCGTTGAGTTCCGCCACTCAACACGCATTGCCGCGCATTCAAAAACTTAAGAATATTAATTTATTTTTATGATTTTTTTGCTTATTCATAATATATATTGATTATTGCGGTATAAACTACGTAACTATAAATCTTCTTGTACGTATAAAGTTGACCAATTGCGTTCTTTATTAAAGATTTTCTTCGACTTCTACAAGGTATTGCTTTTCTTTATTGGACAAAAACTTCTTTAAAAAAGTATCTGAACTTGATATAGCTAAAATAAATTCAATATATAAATATTATATATTGAATTTATTTTAACTATATCAAGTTATATTTAATATTAACTCAAAAAACCCAATGATTTATTTAATCAAATATAAATTTATCATGGTCTTACAATACAATATGCACTTTTTAATGAGACAAAGAAAAAAGGGACAAAGTATTAAAAAATGGCATTTCAATTGCCTCAAACGGATAAATTGGTACGTCGTTGCCCAATTACCAATATTGTTTCAGATTAATCGACTTTACTGACCAAAGACTTAACAATCTTGAAAACTACAATTGCAAAAGCAAAATCGATTACGTGGTTAGGGCTTGTGATAAAAGAATTTGAAGAGAATGTTTACACAAGTATTATTTGATAGTATTTCTATATATTTCCTTTAATTATCAATATGTATAGGAGATCGTCGGAGCGCAGAAATACAGCGTCTGCGTATAAACGCGACGATTTGTGGGTTCGATTTCCATTCGGGGGAATGAATTATTATTATTTTCTTTGTTCCAGTAACAAAACAATGGGAACGAAATTTCTTAATAAGTACTTAATGTTGTTATTTTATTTTAATACACCTGAAATCTAGATCAGTCTGTGTCACTACTACTATTATTTTTAGGTTACTAAGATTTTCTTTACGGTATCTAATACTAAGAGGGAGAAACGACTTAAAAAAAACAAATATAACACTCACATGCTAAGAAATTTATAAAATACTTCTATGTATCCAAAATGGAAATAGTCATAATATTATATCACAAAGTGTGAGAAAATTTACTTGAATAATATGAGTAAGAAAATTCCTTTACCTTATATACTAACCAATGTAGGGTCGTTAGGCGTCCTTTGTTTGGATTATTAAATTTATAGTATTTATTACCATGTGAACTGTTTTGACGTAGTTTGTGATTCAGTGTAAGTATATGGGATAAATCGAACTGATTTATACTTTGTTAAAGAGCGTGTATTTAGTTCAAAAATGTTACATTGGAAGCAAAACGGTAACTATATACTAATTATTGCATTTTTATTTAAAAATGGCAAATATTTTAATATATTTTGGACTTTTAATTGCAATTTCAAGCTTTATTGTTATACCAAGCAACGCCAGGTACACGAGCTAGTGTTAGATAGAGACATTAAAGCGACTCATATACGAGTATGTATGCAGTCTCCTAGTTCCATTGGCACTCGCGTCACATAGCCTGGTCATCACCTAATATGTCAATCTGACCTCGGCCGTGCTAAACCAGAGGTGCTAAATATACGGCCTGCATGGTAAATGTTGTGATTTTTTTTTATTTTTTAAAAATAATTAATAATTCGCGGTGTAACCGAGTAAATGAGATTTCTGAGAGACTCTTACGATATGTGATCAACAAACAATTATTTATATAAAATTTTAAGCTGTCTTCAAAATATATAACCTTACGAGCTTATCATTGAAAATGTTTTATTATCAGTATAGGACGTTATAAACATTATTAAAAATAAAAAATGTAATAATTAAATATTAGTATGGGCTTAACTTCGTCATTCAAATCTTCTAAGTTCATAAAAAAAAAAAAAAAAAAAAAAAAAAAAAAATTCGTTTATTTTAAAGTACTAACCAATGTATTTAAATAAAAAATATTTAAAACGTTAAACATTTTAAAACATTCAACTTCGAATATATTCAATTATATGGGCTTAGTTCTCTTTAATATATGTTATTATTATGAGATAGGACAGCATTTCATGTTTCGATTTTTCCCTGATTAGAAAGCGCAGCTTTTTTATAAGATATAAATATATAAATATTTCAATATGTTTACCAACCCTTATACTTGTGAGAGATACACACTACGAAAAAGGATAAAATATTATTTATTGTGATTTAATTCAATTGAGAACACCTGACTTGGTATGGTTTAAGTAAGAAACTGACACCTCTAAAAAAGTAGTTCTTCTCCTTAACTCATAAATATGTATAATATTTTGCGTGAACAAGTAGAGCTCGTGATGATATGTGTTTTTACGTAAGGAGGTGGGTTTGTTTCTGAAAATTGAGTTTTCGTGCCATTTTACCTGTATTGTACATATTTTTTTTTATTTTTTGCTTTGTTAGGGTTCCGTATGTCAAAAGAAAAATGCATGATGACAAGATCACTTTATTCTTCGGCAATCTGTATGTACATATGTAACTATGTCAAGATGACTTTTTGAGTCGAGTAGAGCTTTGCTGAAATGTTTGGTAATATATTTGTCTTTCTTTAATTATTATTTCCTAAGATTATTGCCTTAGACATTACTCAAAATTAAATTTGCATGACTATATACTATATTCTTAAGAGTCCAATTAGATATTTAAATTACTGACTAATCTATTGCAGAAACCACATAAATCAAAGTATAGTTCCTTTAACACTAATATCAAAAGAATACGAGACGAAAGAAGTTATTAAGAGTTTCTATTGTTGAGAAACTAATTTCTGCAAAAATAATTCAGTATGACCGGTCCAGAGGACCGTCGTGGCGCAGAGGCGCAACGTCTGCCTGTAACGCGACGGTTACTGGGTTCGATCCCCAGTCGGAGAAGATGGATTTTTCTATTTACATTTTCTTCGCTCTGGCAAACTAGGCAAAGCGCGGCGTTGAGTTCCGCCACTCAACACGCAATGCCTCGAAAAAGGCAGAAAGCGGGGACGGAGAAAGCAGGGACTAAGCAACGGAGTGTCTTAACACTAGGTTCCCACGGTTCCTGCGGTTCCCTCTGCCTACCCTGCCATGGGCGGGATAAAGCGTGAAGCTATAAAAAAAAATAAAAAATAATAAAAAAAAAAAAAATTAAGTATATACTTACAATTAATTATTAATGATTTTGCTGATTGTTTACGTGATTATTTGTATACTGTGCTAATTTTTGTAATGTGCTAGATAATTTTTGAGATTTTTTTTATTTACAGCTTGAAAACGATTTATAACAAAAATATACGCATACATTATTATATATAGTATTGTATATTTCAAATATATTTGCAATAAACCAGTAGAAATAAGACAGGTGCTTGCGAATATATAACTTTATGTTATATTTATAAATAAAATTATCTAATTGAATGATGCATTCTGTTGTTAGTTGCAACAAAATAAAATTATAGTGCAATAATTATAAATTAACACGATTGCTACTATAGCTATTATTATAATTATTTTAGTATCGTAGATTATGAAATACATTTAAATAAAATATAGTTATGAACTGCATTTGAAAGTTACTCTCATCTTTTTGTTGTTCAAAACAACAGCTCCACAATATGTCTTTAAAACGATCCAAGGTTCAAATTAGTATGATAAGAGACTTAACTCTCTACTCTCTCTTCAAAATATTATACGTAGAAATTCACAATGTAAGTGTATTAAACAAATAATAAAAGTATTAAAAATGTTGTTAGGCATATCAACGACATTGACAAAACAATCGGCTTAATATTGCAACTTGTTATATCTAATTTCACAGTAGCTTCCTGTCTTAGGCTAGACTAAACACAGCTTTGTCTTTATGGTAAACATCGTTTCATCCATACCGAGAAATTTATGTATGTAGGTACATGCGTATAAAGGACGAAGTTTCCTGTGATTGTATCAATATGTGAAAGTTTCTTAAGTAAAAAGCTATATGGTTTCTTTCTTTGAACAGGGGGTACCTGGTTTTAAACCACCCATGTCACTTGGTAAAGAGTAAGTTCTATCATAGTGCTCAGCACATGAAAAATGTTAAAAAAAATTAAGAAGTCGTACTGTAGACAATTTCATTTACGTAAACTACAAAACGTAGTTTTATTTTTCTTGTGTAGACAAATCCCCTTTTAGTGCTTTCCTGCGCTTCTACAATCCTCAAGGCAGTTGTAGTTAACAACTTGAACTGTCTTGTCAATTAATCAATAAATTTGAAATTTAGTACTTTCAAAATATATGTATGTGCGAACGAAATAAGTTGTATAAAGCATATTAGAATTTCGTGGCTTGATGAAGAACGCGTGGTGAAAGCGCTTGCAAGGTTTACAACAGGCGCGGGTTTAAATCTTGCTGCGTTCAAAATTTTTATATGTTTTCTTTAAGTATTTTGTCTATCCTCAGTGTGGATTAACACTTATATCATAAAAATAAGTGGTAAATAACTGAGCACTCTCTTCATTTTACGTTGCAAAATCTACATAATATAATATACTATATCTACATACGTACACCTACGTCGTAAAATGAAAATGTTCTGAATAGTACATAATATAAACACACAGGTCAATGTATTGTTTGCGAATACCAAGAATTTTGCGTGAATCTATGGCAGAAATATACTCTCGTGTGATCATCAAGGTAACTCGCCTTACTTTACTTTACATTTTCTATTTTTTATGTAGGAGTGCCTAGACAATTTGGTCTCCTCTTGCCACTCAATTTAAACCTATTTGCACTCGAAGGAGTATTTCGTTTAAAAAAATTGACCTATAGGAGTATAGACCGAGAGAATTGAATTCAGTTTATTTAAAAATATCGTTACTAGCGTTATTACAACATTACGTTATAAATGGCGAAACGGAAATAAAAATAAATAATTCTTTCGAACTGTGAATCGAACTAATAATAATGTCACTGCACTACGGTTTCAAACCTTTTCAGTATTCTTGTTCTTCTTCTTTGGCTATCAATTCTATCTGTAACTGCTTTCCTCATCCCTTGCGGGTCTATCGTTCTGACAAGATTAATATATAATTCACTAAAATAAGATCTGAACCCGCAAACATATGAACCATTAACCACTGTGCTACAATAGTGTGCAAATGTAAATTTATAAGCTAATTGAGTATTCTATAAAAATATACTACGGAATTTTCTCCTATACTTCATACTGTAGCATAGTATTCTAAACATAATTTGTTTATTTTTCCACTACACAGATTGTTGGCGCCATTGTGCGCTGTTTCTAAGAAACTAAAAACATCTATATCATATAATTATTATATTACATACAATTTAATGTTTTGTAGTTACTTAGTTAAAATAATATTTACGTAATTACTTCACACGCAATGTCTCGAAAGATGGAAAGTGGGAAACTGGAAACAGTCTTAACACTCGGTTCCCTCTAACTGCAATGCATGTAGCGAGATTTATATAGCGAGAGTTTATATACTATTAAAGAACGAATGATTCTTCTTGAACGTCTTTTATTTATTATTTTACAATATTTTTTCATATATTTTTAAGTAGACCGAGACGTAAATATAATAAATATAATAATAAAAATCAAGTTTTTGTCATTCGTAATAAAATGTAAATAAAGTAAATATAACATTAATAAAATAATAAATTAATAAATAAAGCATTCATTCTTTTTTTTAGCTTCACGCTTTATCCTGCATATTGCAGGGTAGGCAGAGGAAACTGTAGACACCATACGAGCCTAGTGTTAAGACACTCCGTTGCTTAGTCCCTGCTTTCTCTTTCCCCGCTTTCCGCCGTTTTCGAGGCATTGCGTGTTGAATGGCGGAACTCAACGTTGCGTTTTGCCTAATTTCCAAAGCGAAGAAAATGGAAATAGCAAAATCCATTTTCCCCGATTGGGAATCGAACACACATTAACCGTCATGTTTAGAGGCACACGCTACGCGTCTGCGCCACGACGGTCTTCATTCATTCCAAACTACAATTAAGAATTACATAGAATTGCAAATTTTAGGTTTACGCTGCGTTCTGTATTTAGTAGGATAGGCAAAGGGAAATTAGTATTTAGGGATTATTTCCCGCTTATAATTTACGCTTATTAAAGATATAGTATATTGCCATGTTTTATTTTGTTAATTTTGTGTTTTTTTAATAATAATATTTGCCTACAGAATGGGAATCAAATTCAATGTTAGACACTAAGTCAATATCAACGCGGTCATTTTACAAAAGTTTCAATAAAATATTTAAACTAACAACAATGTTGCTAACAAGCAGTAGTTCTGCTAGTTTATCCCATAGCAGTTTCCCATATCGTCTAAGGCTATCCGCGATCTAAGTAGAGTTGTATCATAAAACGATCGGTTATAATATTATTGCCGTCTTCCCATATTTTGCGATGGCTGGTGAATTTTATGAGTGATGTCCCTTATAATATTTTTCATAGAAAAACTGGGGAAATTATGAAATAGGATGTTAGTGTAAATCGTTAGGGTATACCTAGCAGTTTCTCAGTAGTCTATTGAGGAAAATCTTGTACTATTACATTGTTGTCAAAAACAGATACGAACGATCTATACGAACGTTTCCCTGAAATTGTTAAATAGACAGAAATAGACATATACAAGTACTTACACTTAAATGTAGGATTTTCTTTCCTTCACACTTGTAGTATTATTTAAATATGTCGGATAGTAAGTTTCCAGAAGCAAAAAATGTATATAAAAATTATAAGTGGAAATATAAACCATTCCGATAGCTTTTGATATACATTTTTTTATTTGATTTAGTTGCCAAGGAGGTTCAATGTAACAAACACACCTACAAAAGTATTTATATATATATATATATATATATATATATATATATATATATATATATATATATATATATATATATATATATATATATATATATATATATATATATATATATATATATATATATATATATATATATATATATATATATATATATATATATATATATATATATATATATATATATATATATATATATATATATATATATATATATAGCCCGAGGAGACACAATGTCTTCGCACAAAGTTCGCTTTATACACCTACTACAATGCCTCTAAAAAAATTATACCCTACAAAAAACCCCAAAATAACCTCCAAGCACTTTTAATATTATATTTAAACCAATTTGTAGTAACATTATAATATCTGATTCATTGAAGTAAACAAGTTATTGAAGACTACTGACTAGCCCTGAGTAGACCTGATGAGTTACGCCGATCTATAAATATAAACACGTACCCTTCTATTATTATACCGACTGCAGAATGAGTAACCGTGCTATTGTTAAATGATTTGTCAAATCATATGAAACTAAGTGTAGTTGGATTAATTTTAATTGGATTTAGTGTTAAATGTAATTATTTTTAATTGTTATTTCTGTGTGACGATTAACAAGTAAAGTAGGATTTAGAATTTGCGAATGTTGTTTTTTTAGAGTCAATTTAGAAACTTTATTATGCAGCAAAGTTTTTTAATTAACGCTAAGTAAAAAGGCTTATGAATACCTACTAATTTAATTTATGCCTATTTAGCGTAAATTACGTAAACGTCTAGATTTTGATCAACATTTAAATATATTTTCTTTTTATTAGATTTTATCACTTGTAATTGAATTTATTTTATCGAACAATCGAATCAAATTGTCATTTTAAAAGGACCAAGTATTCTAATTAACATTTAGCTTTAAAAATTTAGATGATAATATTAGATATTGGGATAACAATAAGATTTAAAGCCTCGACCCTCTGGTAAACATCCTCAATCAATATCTACTATTAATGAGAATTTAAAATGACCGTTTACAAAATCATTTCTTAAAATACCCTACATTATTAAATAGACCTAGTATTATAGTGCTATAACTTTATAAAATTACATTGAATCGTAAGCGTGTCGAAAACGGGCCAAATAAGTAATAGACCAATTTTAGGTGATTTCATACAGCTTATGATCAAAATAGTTCGATTAGTATCTAAAAGCTAGGTTTTACATGTGACTTCACCCTTGTTGTCAAATGAAAAAATTCTATAATGCTTTTTTTAATTGTTTTTACAATTAAGCATTTTATCCTGCATATGGCAATCCAGTAATAGAGCTCTCCGTTTCGTTTCCGCCAAATTTTCGAAACATAGAGAGGCGCCGCGCTTTATCTTATTACCAAATTAATACAAATAATCATTTATTATGTAAAGCGAACATTGAACACACAAGGATTTCGAAAAAAAAAAGAATATAAGTAAGAAATTTCGCCGGTTACCGATACGTTAAAATAGTTAGCTGGTAGTTAATACTGTCTACTTGATAAAGTTCCATGTAAGACATACTTCCTATTTGAGTTTTTGTTTGAGTTTGAGTGAAATTGGTAATTATATGTATATATATATATATATATATATATATATATATATATATATATATATATATATATATATATATATATAAATATATATATATATAAATATATATATATATATATATATATATATATATATATATATATATATATATATATATATATATATATATATATATATATATATATATATATATATATATATATATATATATATATATATATATATATATATATATATATATATATATATATATATATATATATATATATATATATATATATATATATATATATATATATATATATATATATATATATATATATATATATATATATATATATATATATATATATATATATATATATATATATATATATATATATATATATATATATATATATATATATATATATATATATATATATATATATATATATATATATATATATATATATATACCTAATATGTATCTATTTCTTATTATATAAATATTTGAATAAATTTATTAAGATTAACAAGATATCGGTCATAGAAGTTACATACTCGAATTTCACATATCATTTACGCCTTTCGCCGACTTAGTGCACATTATAAGGAGTAACAATATTACTTTACGCTACAATGCTTTAACTATCGATTTCATTTGTAATTAATCTGTTGTGAAGAACTAGATCTTTATAAAAAATAGCAAAAAAGGTTTCACAAGCTTATTTTTGTTATGTTTAATAAAGATTTAGATTCGAATTCGATTAGATCATGGATTTTTAACATAAAGACTAACCACGTTAATGAAATAAATGTTCACTTTTCAATAAGGGCATATGACAGGACCTAATTGTATAAGATTGACCTAAATGAAGTCACATTCGCAGCCACTAAAGACATAATAACTTACATTTTTTACATTTTTCTTGAACCAGGCTTCAAAAATATATCACACATCAAATTTTTAAACACTACAAGTATAGACAAATAATACTGTTAATAAATATAATTTTACTCATAACTCTTTAAAAACTTTAATGTTTTTTTATCGTTCTCTTATTGTCCGAGAGGAATCATAATGCCAGTTCATTCAGATTTGCTTAAAATATGATATTTGAAAAAACTAAAATTATCTTAAAATAGAATAATTCTAAATATACCAACAGATTTATCCTTAGATAAAACTTTAGATTAACATCACGTATTACTAATTAGTAACATTACAGCGTCGGCTCTTCATTTCCGGTGATAGAATATATAGATATATATATTTGAGATCATCGTGGCGCAGCGACACGTCCTCAGACTGTAAACGCGATGGTTGCAGGTTCGCTTCCCATACGGGGATGTATTTCATTTCTTCATTTCCTCGCTCTGGTAAGAACATTCAGCAATACTGAGAATATAGAGCTACTATAAGAAATAGAAGTGATTGTACCTATTTGTCTTATAATTCATCCATTTGCTCTTGAGAAATATTTTATTATAATTTTGGCGTAAATAGTAGATTTTTTATGTCATAACTATGTTTCAGAAACCGAACTTTGTCGTCGACTCCGTCTTATGATCTAGATGGACTATCATCTTATATTATTATTGTAGAACAAAAATATTTTTAATCTATGTACACACTAAAAGACAGTTAAAATACAAATTATGGCTAAAGAAAAATATTTCTTACTTCGGCATTTCTTTGGGACTCCAGTGGCCTCAAATATATATAAAGATACAACAATAGTAGTGAGATATCGTAGGTGTAACGAGTTTGTTATAAAGAGTACAATGTCTATAGACTTTAGTTTAGCCATTCAACACCCAATATGTCCAAAATTTATATATGAACAGAAGTTTAAAACTAGCAGTAAACAGCGTGAAAGAAAAATAGAAACAAACACATATCATTCATCAAAATAGAAAACACCTGCTGACGTCAAATATATGAATAAATCGATTTGCCTCATACTTAAGCGGTCTTACTTTAATTAAAATGACATAAAAACTTTCCCCTTGTTTTGTTTGTCTCGTGTATTCTTAAGTTAAAGTATAAGATATTAAAAGTTCAATAGAGTTATAATATAAAGCCAATTATTACTTATTTTTGTTTTTATTGATATTAATATATAGTAATGTGTAAATTAGTCTAGTAGTGTGTAGTATAGTAGTGTGTGTAGTATAGTGATATTACGAGAAATAACGACAAAGAATTTAGTAGGATAAAAAATTCTTGTGATTTTTATTCAAAATAGCAAAAAATGGAATAGCAGCTTAAACAATTTTGGCTTAATCCTAAGCATATTTTAAAAGTTTTAGAACCTTTATCTATAGGTTAAGACCATCGTAGTGCAGAGGCGCAACGTCTGCCTGTAAACCCTTCAGTTTATGGGTTGGATTCTCACTCGGAAAAGATGAATTTTTTCATTTCCATTTTCTTCGCTCTAGCACCTAGGCACAAGCACCACGTTGAGTTCCGCCACTCACGCCTTTCCGTCTTTTAGAGCCGAAAAGACGGAAAGGGGGAACGGAGTGTCTTAACAATAGGTTCCTGCGGTTCCCTCTGCCTATCCTGCTGTGAGCGGAATAAAGCTTGAAGCTGCATGTGTAAAGGATCTATATTCACATACATACAAGCAGTAGTCCACAGTTTCATATGCGTGACCTATAAAACTAAAAACCGTTTTGTTACCGTCTCCGTTGAGATTTCTAAAAAAACCTATATTTTTCTAATCATCTCTCAAGGATTTACAGGTTACCTTACCTTATTACACTATGTATCAAACGTATTTATCTTTTTTTTACTAAAACTCATGTACGCATTCTCCTGCGTATAGCATGTCAGGCAGAAAAAAACCTAGTGGAACTTTATAAAGCGTTTTTCTTGTCAGAGGGGAAACAAAATGTTTCGTCTTTGTAATAGGTTCTGAACTCATACCTATAGCTTTCAAATTCACTGATTTATTACGCCACAATGTTAAAAATAAATAATTATATTTATTTAATTATTTGTGTTTGATATAATAATAATAGAATATTATGAAACATCGATTTATTTCGTTAACCATACTAATAATTCTACTCAGCTAATAATAGTTATGTATAATATTACAATATAATGTATTTATTGTTGGTTGTGGTTTTTGCCCCACTTTTTGCGGAACTGCCTCAGTCTAGGTACAATAACGAATTTAACTTTTAAGTTTATTTGTGCGCTTCATGTAGAAAATATAAAACGGAGTATCTTAACACTAGTCTCTCACGATACTCACAGTTTCCTCTGCCTACAATGCAAAATATGAATTGGTTATCCTGTAGAGAAAAGCTTAGTCGTTATACTAATATACTAGTTAGTTTCATACTATACATAAAGAGTGCTTTAGTGTATGTAGTTCTGTCCTTGTCTCTCAGTTATGTTTTCATTATTCGACCATTTTTTCAACTGATTGTATTCCTTTTAACTAAATTCCTTTACTTTTCCTTCCTTAAATTCCTTTAACATATGTTTTTAATGAATATTATTATATATTTTAAAATATTAACATTACTTTGTAAGAATATAATTTTATATAATTTTTTTAATTAATATGAATGAAAAAATACGGTACTTTTGAAATCTCAGATTAATTCATCTGTAGATAATAAATGAAAGTCTTTAAACGGCATTTAAAATGTTGACTTGCGAATAAATAATGCTAATCGTACAATTTAATACGGCAATACCTCACAAATAATCACCAAGCATAATACAATATGAATAATCATTTGAATCGATAAAGATGAATCTATATCCATCATCGATCGAGCACTCATAAGGAGTTAACGCCCATCACTATGATAACGCAACAGATGTTAAAACCAATTCATATTATATCTTTTGTTGTATTATATTTAATAGTTTAAGAAGCTTTAACTTGAGCGTTGAGTGCGTTTAGATTAGATTATGAATATTTATTAAGTAGGCCGAGATGATTCAAATAAAGCATCGATTTTTTGGCATAAGAATTCGCAAAACGAAAGTTTAATATTCATATTAAAAACATATAAAGCATATTAAAAATATTTTGAAATATTTTTCGTCTACTTATACAAAAGCTTATACTCTACTCTAAGGTCTGGCTATACTAAGGAATTTAGTGTTAAGATATTCTCTTCACCGCTTTCCGGTTTTCGACGCATTGTGTGTGGCGGAACTTAACGCCGCGATTTTTCTTCTTGCCAGAGTAAAAAAGTTGAAGTAAGTGCAGTACTAAGAACTGTATATACTTATAAAATATTATATACCTTTTACATTTAATTTAAGATTTTAGATTACATTTCGTTAACTCTAAAATTTCAAAGTATTAAAGTGTCGTCTTTAAAGAAACCGAATAAATCACATAAACTTCATGTATTAATATTTCTGTATTATTTAGAAATATTAATACATGAAGTTTATTAATAATTAACCAAAAAATCCATATATAATTAACCAAAAAAATATATTTATCTGCAAGCAAAGCCTGGTATCAGGGTATGACAAGCAAAATATTTATAACCCCTACTTGATGTAAACCTACGACCTAATATAGTAGCTATTAACAAGTAATATAAATAAAATTGACTTGTCCAAGCGTGTATCGTTTCATAGATTTAATACTTTCAGCATCCCATAATATAGACTATAAATCACAGATGACTTTAACGAACCTTATGCTATTGCATATACATAATTTTATAATAAGTTATTATATAGAAGTTCTTGTAGCTGAACGATACGTCATATATATATATATATATATATATATATATATATATATATATATATATATATATATATATATATATATATATATATATATATATATATATATATATATATATATATATATATATATATATATATATATATATATATATATATATATATATACATATACATATATAATATATTGAAATACATTTATTGAAGCTTTTAGCAAAAACTATTGCCACGTCAATATTGATTTTAGAGTGGATAATTATAAGCATTCCATGGTTTCACATTGGGGGTGCCGGGCCCATCGTTGTAAGAAGAGGAGGTCAGCTCTTGGGACTTGCGACCCAAGTGTAGGTTTAAATGGGACCCTTTAAAATGCTTTAATGCTCACCTTCACTGTCCGAGCTCCTACCACTACCTACCCGCATTCGAAACCATTCCGCTAATGCCGCCTTCCCGAAAATTAATACTTCATTTTCCCAAAAAGGCATAGAACGTTACATTCTATATAAGATTTCCGCTATATAATCTCCGATGTACGAAATAATAAAAAAGTAATTAATATATACTTATACTAAGACATGGCGATCGATCAAACCAACCCAAACAACCCTAACATCATTTGATTTCTTTATTTACAAAGCAGTAAACAAGCTATTGCATAATTTATGTGTTTTGTTAATGCGTCGTTAAAATGTTATCTTCTATAAAGAAGTTATTAAAGTCCATAATGCATTATATTGAATACAGACACTAGCGTCGGTGTGGTCTAACTACTTGTAGGGTATTGGGAGGATTTTCCTTAGAAACGTGTGGGGTGAGTTGAAAGTAACTTAAGAGCATATATATACCTATACATATATGTATATATGTATATATATATATATATATATATATATATATATATATATATATATATATATATATATATACATATATATATATATATATATATATATATATATATATATATATATATATATATATATATATATATATATATATATATATATATATATATATATATATATACATATATATATATATGTATATATATATATATATATATATATATATATATATATATATATATATATATATATATATATATATATATAAAATAGTTTCTTTTGTAGAAGTTTTGAATATTCGTTAAAGTGTTTCGATTTGCAGCCTAATTTTGAGTCTAATTAATAAAACGTAGAAAGTTTTCATTATTTGTCACTGAAATAAATAGATTAATGTAAAAAGAAAATTAAAAAACTAACTTTTCAGAAAATTTCACAATATATAATAAATAAAAGATAGTTGAAACATCATACCTAAAAAATTTGAAGAATCTATTTTAATGTAGCTTATATACTTTCCAGCATACGATGTATAAATTACATAGTAATAACTCATATCTTACAATTTTATTCAACAAAATATAATCTTTGATGACAAAATAATAATCTCAATCAAACATCTACGAAAGCGATCACAAAAATTTAACGTTAACCCTAACTAAACGTTAACTTTAATAAAATAAAACAATAAACACGGAAAACTACCCCCAAATACTAATAAATCTATATATGAAGAGGGGTAAGTGTTAACATAAGTTTACGCAATGGTGTTAAATGAACGCTATACATCGGTCGTCTCGCCGCCGTTAAACTCATATTGCGTCTTTAATCAGTCTCGCCGAGGACGTTTTATGATAGGCATTAAAGTTGCACCCGTTAGGTCGCTGAACTTTTATGGAAAACTATAATAGAAATGCTATTCTCTTTTGGGATTACGAAATATCTGATGTATGGATGTTTACGAGGGTATATGTATATTTTACTCTGGTGAATTTTCCTTATCTTGAATAGTGTAAACAAAGAAAGTAGTATTGATTCACTCAGTTCAATATTATTTTTTTGCTTAAACATTTTAATATATGTGAATTATTTTAATACATACCTATGAAAATACTTTTACATAACATTACATGTTGAGATATAAGGAAAGGCTTGTCAAAATGATAGTACACAGTATATGACTTCCTTGAAATTGGCTTTCCGAAACAAAATTTGGACCTTTAACCATTTATTCTTGATCTATATTGGAAAAAAATATGAATTTAATAAGAATGTACCCATTTTCAAGAACGTACCCATTTTTAAATAAATTTATTTTCCACGTAAAGTCCCATAAAATTATGAAATTTCAGAAGAATAATAGTATCTGAGAAACAGTAAAATTTTATATCGGTGGCAAACATCAGTTGGCAACAACATACAAACAACGCCCTTGACCTACCTTTTCAGTATTGGCGTCTAAAATACGCGAACTGAAAATTAGTTGAAGAACCAAACGACAACTTGTACGATTGTAGTGGAAAACAATGTTTTATCTTTTTCTTATATTTTAAACCATACTCAATAAAAGAAAATATTTTAAAAATATAGACTAATATAAGTTTAAGATTCAAAAGTATTTGCAGAAATCTCATTATAAATATTAGTTTAAATTTTATTTCCGGTTTTAGTCGTGATAATGCATAATCAAAAAGAAACTGATATATGTAATGAATGTCTCTATAAGCGAAATAATATAACACATTAGCGGCAATTTCAAAGAAAAAATCTAAATATTATGAGAATTTACATAAAATACAAAAAATATTTTTATTATATGTGTTACGTACGCACAGGGTGGGACGTGGGAACGGACGGACTAACTGAAACAATACTCGCACTACAAAAACTGCTTGCTTGCGGTTGTTAGCGATAATTAACTAAGTTATGTTACGTTTACTGTGTAGGTGGAAGCGGACTTTGTATTGATATATCGCTTTATATAATATATACCTCTTTTTTTTTAGCTTCACGCTTTATCCCGCACATGGCTGGGTAGGCAGAAGGAACTGCAGGAACTATACGAACCTAGCGTTAAGACACTCCGTTACTTTGTCCCTGCTTACTCCGTCCCCGCTTTCCGCCGTTTTCGAGGCATTGCGTGTTGATTGGCATAACTCAATGCCGCGCTTTGCCTTAGTTGCCAGAGCGAAGAAAATGGAAATAGAAAAATCTATCTTCCTCGACTGGGGATCGAACCCAGAAACCGTCGCGTTACAGGCAGACGTTGCGCCTCTGCGCCACGACGGTCCTCACTATATAATAATATTATAATCTCAATATATAATATATAATAATATTTGTAAGCGCTAATCTCAGTAACTTAAATGCATTACTACATGTTAATAATTTCGACAATTTAACTACGACCAGAGTTACCATAAACACTTACAACGTATCACATTTCTTAGTTATTTACATTTATCCAGGAAGGCGAAATCTGCTTGCTAAAAATAAACTTACATTTAAGATGCTTAATGTTTTTTCTATTACAATGTTTAAATAAAACGCGACATCGCAGCTACAAAGACTAATTATATCTAAATTGGCAATTGGCGCGGTTAATAGTGTGATTTATTATAATCGAAGACCAACGAGATATTACGAAAAAAAAATAAAGCTATACTCGCTTGTTCCAAATAATTAAAATAATAAAAAAGGTACAAATATTTAACATTTACAAAGTACTATATACTTTTATATATATTTTTATTATATATATACTTTTTCTATATTATAATATTTCATACAGTTTTTCCAAAAAATAAATCGCTAAACGCTGCCGCTACTACAATATAGCATTACACACAGTCGTGAGCACCGTCAACTTTAACAACACTTTTAACTTTATTAATACGTTTATAATATTAAACTGGATAGCTGTACGTTTTATTTTGTTTGGTAATACAGATGCATGTGTTACGAGTTTAATAATGTTGTTGATACATAATATTTGTATATATTAATGTAATCTCTTGAAGATATTAAGATATGATTGAATTAGTTGTTTTAATTGTCTAGCTCTGGTTAGAATTCAACCTGCGGCGCTGAATTCTGGGACTCAATATAAATTATTTAAAAATAAGGCGAAAAATTGAATGGACACTTTAAGTTATATAATTTTTATAAGCTCTGAAGTCAAAAAGAAATTTAAAAAATTACAAGTTTCATTGGATTGACAGTGAAGAAGAGTCAATCACTTCTCGGTTTAGGAGAAACCAAGAAGGTATAATATGCCGAGTAGACGAGACTTAGAGAATTAGTCATGTACCTAAATAAAGCTTTTCATTTGCTCATATTTTGGTGAAATAAATATATATATATATATATATATATATATATATATATATATATATATATATATATATATATATATATATATATATATATATATATATATATATATATATATATATATATATATATATATATATATATATATATATATATATATATATATATATATATATATATGTGTCTCCGAATACCTTGTTAAAAAATAATACCCCTACAATATTCATGTTTCATTCGTCTTTTGCCATACGTATCGTTACCGCATTAAAGTGCTAGTGCATTAAAGCTTTAAAGTACTAAATGCTTTGTATTTTCTATATATATATATATATATATATATATATATATATATATATATATATATATATATATATATATATATATATATATATATATATATATATATATATATATATATATATATATATATATATATATATATATATATATATATATATATATATATATATATATATATATATATATATATATATATATATATATATATATATATATATATGTGTGTAGCACAGCCTCAGTATTGAACTCAAAATCTTCGACTTGATAATCAAGTAATGTCGCTGTGCATCGATGGCGTCAAAGATTATTTTTATTAATACATATAACATATCCAAAAGCAGCTCAAGCACCTGCCGTCTAGTCATCTACAGGTTAATGCGTAGTAAGACACAAATTAAAACATTTTTTTATTGAAATGCAAAGGTTATATGGATACTTTCTACGTTTATAACTTCACACTATACGTCGATATATCTGATAGCAGATAGTTGATAATTTTCTTCTCAGTTTTTCTGACATTGTGTAATGGTGGAATCTAACGCCGCGGGTTGTTTCTGTACCAGAGAGAGACAGAAAAGAAAAACAATTATTTTTTATTTAAACATTGTATCACGTTTCGAATTGTCTTATTACCATAGCGAGGTAATTATTATTATTATTTATTTTTTTTAGCTTCACGCTTTATCCCGCATATTGCAGGCTAGGCAGAGGGAACTGCAGGAACTATATGAACCTAGTGTTAAGACACCCCGTTGTTTAGTTCCTGCTTTGTCCGTAATTATTTTATTATACTTATTTCTAAATAATTATTAATTATGTATATCTTATTCCGAAACACACATAAAATAACTTATAAAATGATTAAAATAACAGAAATACAGTAAATTCCAATAATAAAACTAAATAATGACTTTACTGTAGCTCATTAGTATCGTTGTAGTTAGTATATTGATTTTAACATACTCTTAAATAGATCCAAAATCAAAGAGCACATCATTTTACCTAAAACTTAAAGCTGTGTATGTATATACCTCGAAAGTAATAAACAGAATCTCTCTGCTTATCCTGGAATATACGGCATAGTTTCTAATTAAAATAATACTCAAGTAGAAGTGATGGCGAACTATTTAATTTTATTTACACTACTATATTAATACGTCTGTTAGACAATTTAACAGACAGCCACCTTGCAACGTTCCTAAGACGCTGACATTGCACGTTATCACTTAACTTAATGTACTTAATTAAGCTACTGACCGCCTACGTACTTACCAACAACGTGATGATATTATTTCCATAATATGCATGTAAAGGTATTTTTTAAATTTTATCGTTTATTATTTTATCAATTGTCTCATTGAGTAAGGTGGTTGAAGGCGTAAATTTCTAAATAGCAAGTAAGTGCAAATGTATTTAGTTAAAATAAATTATCTAAAAAGGTTGAAAATTTTATTTTGAGCTTTCACTGGAATATGGTATAGTGTAGGGTGTGAATAAGAGGTTGTGATTTTTTTTCTCATCTCGTCACGCTAAGGACATCTTCCTCCAATATCAGAATCCTGAAAGTGAACTGTAACTTCCTTTTATTTCCCATTCAGCAAATATCTGTTGTACTATACTTTCATCAGCGAATCTTACTGAACATGATGTACTTATTTCTTACTACGACATCCTCGCTACTATTTGACATTCTATGAATTTCTCCACCTAGGACATTGGGTCAGTTTGATTGACTCCGAATACCTTGTTAAAAAATAATACCCCTACAATATTCATTTCTCATTCGTCTTCTGCCATACTTATCGTTACCGCATTAAAGCTTTAAAGTACTAAATGCTTTATATTTTCTAGAGCTGAAAATGAACATTAGTATATACATAATAAGTGACTTTTACTAGCTTTTTATCCACTATTTTATAGTTAATATTTTGAACTCGATGACATTAAATGTACCTACTCCATTATTTTTACTTTGTTGTAAATATAAGAAAAGTATACATATCTGTTTTTATTTATAAACACAAAGTATTTCAATTAAACAGTCTCTAGGCACGCAATTACTTCCAAGGGCAAAATTAAAAGGTAAGAACGGGAAAAGGCAGATGTCGAGCGCATCTGCCGGAGCGACGCGTGCGCAACAAAACGGTAGATCCGATGGCGAGTTCGACGATGTTTTGATAACACTTTCACTTTATCGGATTATCGATAAATTTAAGCTTAAATTTTAAATATTTAAGCACATTTTTTTTTAGTTTTACATAATTTCGCGTTAGGAAAACTAGTGTTATAACATTTTATTCTTCATTTTTCAAGCACACATTGCTTAGATGCTTAAACTTAACGCCTCGCAGTAATATAAGAACCATCTCAATCTCAACTATCGGAATATGTATTACATCAAATTATTATTTAATGTTTAGCCTTAATGCTGTTTTAAGGTGATAGTGATATACATATATATGCACTGTTAAATGTGAGAAAAATGTGACCTTCCGTACTATAACTAATTAGTCAAGTACTTATTTTTACTCTAAAGACTGGTCTTATCAAAATGCAGTTAATTACACTATAAAATAATTTCAAAATTAAAATTATAATATTTGTCACATATAGCTGTCAAATATTTGTTAATTAAAGTATTTAACTGGTACATATTATCGTATTTAAAACGCTTTATACATTCAAAAGGTATTAATATACAAAAGGTATTAATATATAATAAATAAATACAATATTTTGTGGTATATCGTTATTAATTCTACCACAAATTATATTAGTTATTCTCAATTCTCACACAATGCAATTCTCTGCCATGTATGTCAAAGCCATACTGTAAGCAAATAACAAAAATTGTGTAATGCTATAAAATGATCATAGACTACTAAAAATGTTTCATAATAACACTTAAAAAAAACGTTTTAAAAGTAAAATTCATATAGGAAACTGAATTTGTTACCAAAGATGAGCTTACACTATATGTCAAATATATATTTAGCATTTTTTTTTAGCTTCACGCTTTATCCCACACATGGCAGGGCCTACCCTGCCATATCTGCAGAGGGAACTGCAGAGACCGTGGGAACCTAGTGTTAAGACACTTCGTTGCTTAGTCCCTGCTTTTTCCGTCCCCGCTTTCCGCCTTTTTCGAGGCATTGCGTGTAAAGTGGCGGAACTCAACGCCGCGCTTTACCTAGTTTGCCAACGCGAAGAAAATGGAAATAGAAAAATCTATCTTCTCCGACTGGGGATCGAACCCAGAAACCGTCGCGTTACAGGCAGACGTTGCGCCTCTGCGCCACGACGGTCCTCGATATATTTAGCTTAGCTTAAGCAAATCCCGTGTCCCACAAATAGTAAGGTAGACTGATGGTACAAAGTGCTAAGACACTACGTCCACTACGTTTTCCTCAATTTTTGGAACATTATGTGTTGAGTGGCAGACTTTAGCGCCGCGTTTTGTTTTCTTACCAGAGAGAGACTGAAAATAAAAACAATTACTTTCTATATGGGAATTGAATCACCAACCGCCGAGCTTAAAGTCAAACGCTGTACTCTGCGCCACGACGGTCGTTAATAGAAAATATAAATATATTATAAAACTAGTAAACGAATAACGTATCGATACGATTTTTCATATTGCTGTTAAAATAAACGCAGTCTACGCTATTTCCTAAGATAATATATGAAAGAGTATCATAATTCTAGTTTTCCAAAGAGAATTTTCATTAAAAGTATCGAAATCTAATATGAAACTGAAGTATGTGGTAAATCCGGGTACAGTACGGTTGAAGTCAATAAACTTGGTTGGGCGGCTAGAAATAGAAGGCGAGACGGCGCGCCGCGTACCGACAGCATTTGGATATGGTGATAGAAATTGTTTTGTTAGATTATGTTTGTGGAATATTATTTATTTTGGTGTTTATATTTTTTTCTGATCGTACTTAAGTGGATAGTATTATTTTGATATTGATTTGACAAAAGGAAATTTAATAGACAGTCTCTAAGTTGCATTTATTAGTTTTCCATATTCAGAATGTACTTGAATCTCAAAATTCTGTTACGATATATTTAAATAAAATAAAAAATAAAAATAAAATCAAATATTAAGTAATTATTAAAATATTTCAATTATGTATTTTTTTCAATAATAGGATTTTATTATAGAAGTAACACAACTGTAAATAATTAACACTCAGGTGTTTATAGATATATAAATATCGAAAATTATCAAAAACCTATCTCAAACTTAGTAGTTTGCAAACATCGGCTAACATTAATTTCCAATAATATCAGAACTAAATCTCTTTATATAATATATATTTCTATTAAAATTTATAATAATGTAATCTATTCTGCAACACTAAAGACTACATATAAACAATAATTCTTACGAAATTTCTTCATAATATCGAAACCCTAGTTAAAACTATTTAATAGTGTATTAAGTATTTTATTGAACATAAATCAAAGCTGGATATTCTTAAGCATACAACGGTAATCTTTTGTATCTCTTCCAGTCAAGGGTCGTGACTTCGATTCCAGTGTGGGGATAAAATTAATATCCCTATAGATCTTCTGGGATTATTACTAAACCAGTGTAGTTTTAAAATGATTCTTACCAATTTTATGCTCTATTTTTATTGACATGTAAAGGAACCCACTAAAACTTCGGTTATTTTACTTATTAGCACATTTATATATTTATTAGTATTTGACACAAACTTTATATATGATACAATTTTAATATCCCATATAAGGGCAATATTAAATTAAATATAATAGATTAATGTTAACAATTATAATTTATATAAAAAATTTAAAAATATTTATTTTTCTGGTAAAAGACGAAAAAAAAAGCTTCACACTATATCCCACATATAAAAAATCAATATAAGAAACTTATTGTAACACGTTTTCCGCCCAATTCTCAAGACATTACGTGACACGATATTCATGGACTTTATTTTTGCCCTAAAAGATCTTACCTAAAATTAGAATTGAATATTTAGCGGAATTGTGAAACAACGACGATTCATTCATTCATAACATCAACATGAATATAAATATATATAACAAATGATAAATATTTCCAAAAGACATATATATTTTTATTTCCAAAGATAAATCGTTCGACGCTGAGTCGATATTTCGTAACGTTCTTGATATAATATATTCAGCCTTTGATATTTACTAACGAGATTCCGAAAATGAATACCAAGTTTTATAATGAGACAAATATTATGACTTTGTATCGTTTCCTCATTTCGCTAAAGCAGGTCGCGGCGTTGAGTTCCGCAAATTGGGTAGTGGAGAGTTCAGTTCAGAAGTGGCGAACGAAGACATTCTTTCAACTTATCCTACTATATATTTGATACAGTTTGAAACTGGTAGAAAATGTGTTTGATTCATTAGTATATCCAACTCACGTGAGGATGAGATAGAGTAAACTCTTATTAGAAAAATGTTCTCCCAGTTTCGTATACAAAGGGTAGCATAGTAATTTATTTAGTGAGCTAGTCACTAGTAGCTAGTAGGACAGACATTGGCCTTTTTGTGGACAAATGCCTTTTTGTGGAATATCTATAGTGTGTACAAAAAATAACTTACGTAGTGTTATATCTCTGTAGAAAATGCCAATTCAAGATTTTGTATCACTGAAAAAGTTCACAATTTATCTCTCTAGTAGACAATACTATATATATTGACTTAATTAGTATAATTATATAATTACATTGCATATTATTCAAATTTATGTACATAAACTATAAGTTACCTTGTTAAAGTATCAAACATACTAAAAGAAAAAATAACAATATAAAAACTAAAAATATTTTTTTCTGTGGACCCTACTTCAGTTCTTTCTTTTTCACGCACGTACTCAGATTGAGACATTACATGCCTATACTAACGTGAGGAGTGGGTGTCCACTTACGAACTTTCAGGAATACCTATCATTGCTTAGATAATATGTCTGTTATGATAATTATATTAAGTGAAGATACGAGAACTAGTACCTCCATTTAATAATAATCTTTTTTGGAAACTAGCAAACGAGAACGAAGCGTCAAACGCTATGGTCTTATACCTCTTTCGCCTTTACCACCTTTCTAAGGATTTCTGTGATATCCTCCAGAGGATTGTTATACTTTTTCGTGTTATCATCAGCATCGATAGTGTGCGTTCGAAGGTCAATCAAATACTGAACTCTCTTATACATCTTTGTAATTATTTCATACCTCTAAATTATTTGTTGCCATGATATGTTTTTATATTAATACGTATTATAAGTTAGATACAGTAAGCAGAAAGTACCTACCGGGTAAAATATTATATATAATTATGAGTATTTTATCTAATATTGCCTATTTAAGATTTTTTTACTATTGCAATTCGACTAAAATCTAAGAAATATTTCATTAGACAAAAAAATAATTAGATAATTTAATAAAGATATCCTCAACTAAGACCTACTTCATTATGTATAAGAGAAAATTTTCCTTCTTTTTCCTTTGATAAGCAAATATGTGAAAAAAAAAAAACTACGATGCGCTAGGATACCTCAAACTACCCTGAACAGTAACAATACAAATATATATATATATATATATATATATATATATATATATATATATATATATATATATATATATATATATATATATATATATATATATATATATATATATATATATATATATATATATATATATATATATATATATATATATATATATATATATATATATATATATATATCTATATATATATATATATATATATATATATATATATATATATATATATATATATATATATAATATTAATTTTAATAAACATCTTGAGTATGGCTGTACGTTACTAGGTTCTCTAACTTAGCGAATATGGAGACTACGTAAACTGAAAATTTACAAGTCTTACGTTCCATATATTAATTTGTCAAGTACCTTTTTAATACGACATATTATATGTTAATAAATGTATATTTAGAAGTATTTCATATATTTCGTTGAAATCTCATCATACTGAATTAAAATCAACAAACTCATTTTGTGATATAATATTTTAAAATATCAAATTTAGGTGTATTTTCAAGTAAAAATCCAACATTACACGTATTCTTCGAATTGAGACATTGGGGTCATGAGGTCACTTGTAAGTTACTACAGTACTCACTGAAACTCAAATTATAATGTACTTTATGTTGCTATATAAATATTTGAATTTCTTTAATTAAATAATATGGCACGGTGGGTATAAATCTGAATAAAGAAGTATGGATTTCAATTCCGTTTGGGAGAAAATGTGGGATTGTTACAAGTTGAATTTGAATTTTGAAGAAAAAGCAGTATAAAATACTGAAATCCTTTAATTTAGTTAGATTTATTTAAAATTGATTATCAATTGATATTGGATGAAGAGCACGAAACCTATGGAACCTTTGTAATTATAATTTATGGAATTGTCATATTTAACAAAAATCAAACTTACTTATAGCTAAAGACGAAGTGACAAAATATACATTAATTAAATTGCCACTTCTAATCAATAGTAACTACCTACTTTAAAATAAATATAAAAAATAATTTCAACCTGAAAACTGTGTTTTGTAACGAAAATAAAATAGTTAGAAGCGTAAAAATAGATCTATAAATACAACGTCCGATGCGACGCGGCTATTTCACACACCTCAAGAGAACTCTATGAATGAATATTTTATATATTGAAAATGTTACAACATTTTCATAATCTTTTCGTAGATTATTAAATAAATTAAATTCTTTTAAAACATTTGAAATCGACTTCAAATCATTTGAAATCTGTGTTTTATTAAACATACGACACTTACCTTAATTTTATGGAGGACTTTTCAAAAACTATCTAAATTTAAAAAGAATTAAAGCTTTAAACACTTTAAAATAAATATTACTAAAATAAAATCGATTTATATAATCAATGTTTACTCGGTGCATTTATTTACTTTGCCGAGATCACGTAAGGATTACGGTAATGCTGACTTATGTCGGTTATTAAATTGCATTTTCAGTACATGCACTTTATCATATCGTAAAATATTAATGAATCTTGAAACGTTTCACGACTTTCATGAAGTAATAAAATTTAAAATATTGTATGAGTTCACCTCAAGTAGATATTTTTATTTGTGGGAAAATTTTAAAACTGTATATTTTTTTAAAAATATATAATTTTTAATGTTAATGGTAAATTTTGGTTATAATTTGTTATAATATTTCATTATAAATTACCAAAAAGTACCAAATTCGTTTATTATTAGTTTTTACGTAATATTTTCAAAAAATTTAAGTAAAAAAAATACAGTTTCTAACATAAACTAAGATATATACAAGATATATAAGATGTATATATCAAATGAAACGCAAAAAGATTCAATTTAAATACATTTCAAGCAAAATTACCTTAATTACAAATTCTTTCAACCTTACTAATGTTAGTAGGTCACTATTTTCCTCTCGTGAGTAATTTCAAAATGCACCGGCGATCTTTAGTTCAAGTGAATCACTCTACGCTTACGTAACGTTATAGCGTCCTCAAAATTTACGTTTCAATACAATGATTCGAGTGCCAAATGTAAGAGCAAGTTTATATTGTTGCTATGATCATATTGTGTTGAAAATATCTTTATTTCTTTTTCTTATTTGCTTTTTAGTCTTTTTTAATATATTATCTGTAGTTTCAGTTAAGTTATATATTAACAGATTAAATATTATGATTACTTAAATTATTAATTTTGCCACACGACAAAAAAAATAACTTAAGCTAATCAAAATTTATGCCGTGCAATTTGCACGGCATAAATTTTGGCGGTGAGGCGTGGGTTCAAATCCCGCTGCGTTCAAATATTTATATGTATTCTTTAAGCAAAAATATATAAATAAAAATATATTCTAGATGGATCAACATATTAAAAATCACAAAAATTATAAAAAATTTACATACAAAATTTTCAAAAATTTTAACTATAATAATGATATTGGATATTTAAATATTCCAGATGAATTAAAAAACATTAGGATTAAAGTTGACTAAAACATAAATTTATATTAAGATTTGTCGTTAGTATACTAAGTATTTTTGGACTTATAAAATATTTTAATTTAGAGCAATATAAATACCTGTGTATGTATGTATGTTTGTGTATACATATCTATATATCTATGTATGTTTAACTACAAGTACATGTAACTTGAATTTATCGTCCAATATAAACGTTTTTGACAACACACTATTTTGTAGCTTACTGTACTGTACAAATGCTAATGCTAAAATATTATTTTAATTTAATATTTTTCAATTCATACTGCATTTCATTTACAGCAGGAAATTTAAAACAAATCAAAAATTATTTAAAACAAATTGGTTCTTACGTTCTGCACAATTTTTAAGACAATATGTGTTTATTAGACTTAACCCCGCGTTTTCTTTTATTAGTAGAACTGGAAAAATACTTAAATTAAATAAATGTACTTCATTCCTCCTAGTGGAAATCGAACTAACAAATATTTGTAGTGTGCGATATAAAGTTAACTATTTTTAATATTTATACACTTATTTCTTTCTATCATTTACTCTAAGCACGCCTTACTCTCATATAGCTTCATTCTTTATGTGAGCGCTTCAAACGTACACGATATTTATGATATCTTAAATAGAAACACTAAAATTATGTCAGGCAAGATAATTTTATAGAAAAAAATACTAGCAGCCGTCTAGATATGTCACTCTTAACGATAAATAGTAATATATTTATGGTATTTTTTTATTAGCATTACGTTTTACCCCGCACATGGCAGGGTTCATGGAGGGAACCGTAGGAACCATAGGAACCTAGTGTTAAGACAATCCGTTCCCTGCTTCCTGCCTTTTTCGAGGCTTGCGTGTTGAGTGGCGGAACTCAACATCGCAGTTTGCCTTGTTACCATAGCGAAGAAAATGGAAATAAAAAATCCATCTTCCCCGAGTGGGAATAGGACTCACAAACCGTCGCGTTTACACGCAGATTCTACGCCTCTTTGCTACGACGGTCTTCTGTTTATTTTAAATACTAATATTTTCTACAGCATCGCGCTTTATAGCTTCACGCTTTATCCCGCATATTGCAGGGTAGGCAGAGTAAACTGCAGGAACCATATGAACCTAGTGTTGAGACACTCTGTTGCTTAGTTTCTGCTTTCTCCGTCCCCATTTTCCGCCTTTTTTGAGGCATTGCGTGTTGAGTGGCGGAACTCAACGCTTTATCAGGTTATATTGAGAATTTTTTTCTTGCAATGGTAATATTTAATAACCCCTAATAGAAATGGACCATTATCCAGTATGACAATTACAATTTAAAAAAATATATTATAGTACTGCCAAAACTCACACACGGTCAAATGCATAAAAATCTAACCTTAGCCAATTTCGATTAAAGAACCAAAAAGCCTACGAAAGGCTATAAGCCAAACTGTGCTAACTCCGAATATCTCATTTTTATTGCTATTCATTGTGTTTTATTTACGACGCGTGGTGGCTGGCGCCGAGTTTTTGACAGTCGGCTCCTTTACACTCTTCGATCTTTCAGAATGTAATTACCAAATCTTATAAGAATATTTGCTATTATCCTCACCTCTAAGGTGTGGAGAGAGAGCTCAGTTTTCTTATTGCTAAGTCCTATGATCTTGGTAAGGTTTTTGCGGGTGCCTAAAGTAGCTTCGGCTTCGGTAGGCGCAGGTTTTTTTATGTTTAAGCTCTATATGTTAGCTGTCTTGGTGTGTTCTTAGTTTTGAATATTTTTAAACTGATTTCTCTTAGTATAAACCTATTTCTTCTGGCTTGATCGTTTTAAAATACTAATTCTTTAAGTAATATTATTTTTATGTGTTTATTTATTCTGATTATAAAGATATATTTATATGTGTGATAACTTAAAAGACAATTCAATAATCTTTATATTAGAGACCACAGAAGGGTGTTAGGGTCAGTGAAAAAACGGCGCCACCGCCAAGATTAATGGTTATACCTTATTCAGAGATCAGTATCGATTGTATTGAGAAAGAAATCCATCTCAGATTTTAGAATATTATAACAATATCACAACCTTACATTTTGTTCCCTTCTTTAGTTGTGCTTGGGATTTTTTATTTATATATAAATTTTGTTATATGATATATTAAAAAGCTTACAAAAATAAAAAATAAAGACTATTATTTTATATATATATATATATATATATATATATATATATATATATATATATATATATATATATATATATATATATATATATATATATATATATATATATATATATATATATATATATATATATATATATATATATATATATATATATATATATATATATATATATATATATATATATATATATATATATATATATATATATATATATATATATATATATATATATATATATATATAATTTTATTTTTTAATTTTTAATTATTCCTCCTGCTGCTTAAACCAGATTTAAAACCTACATACTATATTTTTAAATAATTAATTTTAAAAGATTTCTAGTTAAAGATAGTATACAATATTAATATTAATCAAAATGAACTCTTATTATTACATTATTTTTTTATGTGTTAATTGTTATTTAGAACATTTTCTAAATACTTAAACTCCAGGAGTTTACTACACTACTAATAAACAACTTTTTAGATTATGTTTTAAACTACTGCCAAAGGAACTTTCAAGTTTTACATTGCGTATTTAATTATTCTGGATATAATGCGTAAGTAAATTAAAAGGCTTTTAAAAAACTTAAAACAAATATTAAGTATACGTGAACAAATAACACAATTATTCTATTAAATCAAAAGCTATTATCATAGGGAATATTAAATAATAATAAAATTCAAAATAATTTTACTTTTCTAACTAAGAAAACTGAGTCTAATAGGCAAATTAGCAAAACTTAAACTAAGACTTTTATCATTAAGTTATTCGTACGATTATAGTTTGTACGATGAAGAGTTTGAGTAGCAGAGGAGAACCCTAAATATATTATCATGTGGAGGGACATCGTGTGAGCCCGTCGGCGCCTGCGAGGCTGCACAAAGCTCGGTATTTATGTAAATGATGAAATTCCGAAAAACAATGAAATGAAAAAGTCGGCGAAAGTTGAATTTTTCTTCTTTGTACATTTTGCATGCGACTTTTAACCCTATTTTCGGTAACACCTTAAAAGGATAGAAATTGTTTTGTTTTCATTCCACGAAATCACTTTGCAGTTGGACAAAGTTAATATTTTTACTTTTTTTTTTATTTTTTCATTTAAAAAGAAATGTGGAGAGTTTCTCTTACGCATTACGCTGTTATTACGCAATATATAAAATATTGAGTAATATCTCTTTATCTTCTCTACTCATATAGAATAGAGAATGTCAGCATATCAATGTACCGTGTACGTAAATGTACAACTCAAGTATAATAAAAAAAAATCGCACTTTCCCAAACTATATCAGCGGAACGTTATTATAATTATAATATATCTAATAATGATTAAAATAATCTATATATTAAATGTAATCTTCTATTTTACTTCAACACCAAAAACAAATGAAGTTCACAACTTTTTTAAGAATCTCTAAACAATTTTGAATAAAACTATAATTTAGACGGACTTTTTGTGCTAACTTTTTGGCATTTCTAGTTTTTTATTCCAAAGACAAGACAAGCCGACAAGGACTAACGGGGTCGTTTTTAACAGTATTTCAAGACTAAACAGTATTTTAATTTTATTGTTCATTGCTTTTTGCATGTTTTGTTGTGTCTGCTCTGTGAGATCCTTATCTTTGATTTAGGAGTCCAGAGATAGAAGCTTACTCAAGTATGATCAGTTCTTATTAATATTAGCGGAATTTGTTTCAATTAAGTCATTTAAGTTAAATTTTATGTTATGCTGTGTATGTATGTGTGTATGTAAAATATTTAGTCGTTTGGGAAATTAGTTAGTAATTAATCCCTTTTTATGTTATTCTTGTTTCTCTCTTGCTAGTATATATATATTGTTTTTATGGCACGCTTTATCCTGCACATGGCAGGGTCAGGGAACCGAACCATAGGAACCTAGTTAAAAGCTAAGCTAACAATCAATTCTCTCTCTCTCTTCTTCGTATCAATTCTGAATTTTCATAATAAAATTTATACTTTTAAAATATCAAATTAATTTTTAACCTGTTCTACAAGCCTATACAAAAATTTATAAAAACATTACTTAATTATTCTCTTATCATGTCTATAGAACTTACACTCATTTTTTACATATTTAAGATATTTAACACGAATTTAATATATAAATAAATGTAAGTAAATAACAAGAATGTTTTGATCTTATAATTTATCCAGGTAGACGTTTGAGTGACTGAACTAGATTATTTAATTAGTCGAACGGTAAGATAAACAAAAAAGTCAAGGCTGCCAAAATCTTGAAAATCCTACTAGTGACCTACTTGTAGTGCCCTCTTAAGAAACAGGTTATGTATAAATAACGTCTTAAATGAAAACAATCTGTTAGTTGACGCCATCGTAGTTCAGATGAGAAGAGTTTGATTGTATTTGCATTAGTTTTAGGTTCGATATAAATTCGCGGATGCCATTTTTATATACAAAAATATATTTTGTAAGATATAAATGGAATCTTTTTTGGGCAGCTAGTTAGTGGACAGTCTTTTTTATGTTACTTTAGAGCTTTAGAGCAATATATTTAGTACCAGAAACATCTCAATTCTGAATTTTGATAACAACATTTATATTTGTAAAATGTTAAATAAAATAAATTTTGTAAGATTTAATGGTATCTTCACATTTGTGATTTTAATTTGGACTTTAATTCATATATTGACAATTTGTTTTCCTTTTCATTTGATTTTGTATGCAACTCCATATGTGAAGGTGTCGCAAATTCCTTCGAATACATGTAGCTATGCAACTAAGATCTCCTGTGTGACAATTGTATTATCTAATATTGTTCAATTCTATTGTTCGTCTGTATGACACTATTAGAATTCTATTCGGTATGGTTCTTTATTATATATTTGCTGTTGTATTAACTTAGTCAGGCAGGAAAAATATAAAGTTTTCTCCACATTCCTTTTTCTAAATATTTCACGTGGTTAAATTCTCTACTTGTTGAGTTCCAAAACTTAACGACGCGCTTTATCTTAGCAGAGTGAAGTTATATAAATAATTTAAAATTATATATGTTTTTATACTTTTTTTAGAGGACCATCGTGGCGCAGAGGCGCAGCGTCTGCCTGTAAACGCGACAGTTTGTGAGTTCGAATCCCACTCGGAGAAGATAGACTTTTTCATTTTTATTTTCTTCGCTCTGATAAACTAAGCAAAGCGTGGCGTTTAGTTCTGCCACTCAACACGTAATACCTCAAAACTGGCAGAAAGCAGCGAACACAGCACAGGGGAGAGAGCTAGGTTATCAAGGTACCTACGGCCTCTAACCTACCTACCTCTAACTACCTAAGCGTGAAGCTAAAAAGGAAAAAAAATATATGTTTTCATCACTCTCACATTTACAATCAGACACCGTCTCATTATATCATGATAGCGTTTTATATATACCTTCTATATATTAAGCTCTATAGTTACATGTTACATGCCCTTAACACGAGACCAATTAAAATATCTGCCAAACGGTAACAGACGGCTCTAATTACACTTTTTGATTGTTTTTGTGAACTCCATAATCAACTTTAATCGGGGCACTATTAAGGAGATTGATTTAGTTAGTGGAATGCCACTGACTAGACGATGCATCGAGATATGCTAAGCTTAGTAATTTCACAAAACTAAAATTAATAATTTTAGGAATACAATCTATGACTTTTTTCATATTTTCTTAGCTTCACGCAGTATCCCGCATGAAGCGAGATAGACAGACGGAAGCCAGCGGTTAAACGTCCTTATCACGCTTGCCGCCCAATTTTTTTAAACATTGCGTGTTAAGAGGCGGAACCCAACGCCGTGCCTATTAAATCTATATAAAATATTTATACAATCATAACCACATACAAACTGAATATATGACATTTTTTCAGCTCCACGCTTTATCCCGCACAAGACGGGCTGGGCAGAGGGAACTGCAGGAATCATAAGAACCTGGTGTTAAGACACTCCGTTGCTTAGTCCCTACTTTGTCTGTCCCTTGTGGTGCGTAACGCAAACCTGAAAACGCAAAGGATTGTGGGTTCGATTCCCACTCGGTGAAGATAGATTTTTCTATTTCCATTTTTTCGCTCTGGAAACTAAGCAAAGCGCGGCGTTGAGTTCCGCCACTCAACACGCAATACCTTGGAAAAGGCGGAAAGCAGGGTATATGATAAGAGTTAATATTAAATTATTTATTATTTTTCCATAAAAATTCCAATAGTAACAGTTATTTGTTAGCATTGTACCTAATTACAGGAAGAATTCACCTTTTAACCTACTTGTTGTACCATTGTGGCACTTCATTGGTATTCGGCTTTCATCGGCCGCTGTGTTATCAAGTGTTTTAGATTCCATCCCGTTTCGCCATACATTGTTCTATACGCTATACTCTTCATTTCTTATACTGTTATCTATATGTTTATGTAATGTTATATTGAATTGTCAATTCTGTTTGTACGTAACTTAAAATCTAGTAAGTGCTAAAGAAAAATCTTTTTAAGTAAATCTTTTTTTCGTATATTTTAGCTTATCATATTAATATAAAGTATTTCACTAACATAAAACTATAGAAACAGAAAATAAATATTTTACACACTTTCAAATCCAAATCGAATCTGACTTTACATTGGTATGTAATATAAACTTGATTCTACCCAAATCTAATTTTTAAAATTGTGCACACACACACACACACATATATATATATATATATATATATATATATATATATATATATATATATATATATATATATATATATATATATATATATATATATATATATATATATATATATATATATATATATATATATATATATATATATATATATATATATATATATATATATATATATATATATATATATATATATATATATATATATATATATATATATATATATATATATATTTATATATATATATATATATATATATATATATATATACATAAATTTGAACGTAAAACCATATGTTAAACCTAGTATTCTAATATAAAAGAAAACAAACGGTAGCCTATTGTGATCAATTTAAGTAAATAGCGTATGAAATTGTAATAAGAGCTTTGTTAGCTTTGGAAATATTTCGGCGTCTTTGGACCATATGTATGAATGTTTGTCTGTTACTTAATGATTGTTTAGCTTTTTTTGTCCATCTACATTCAATATTGATATCTGCGTTACAAAAATAATTGGAATTTTGTATTTACTATATGCCTTATATGTATATGCATCATTAAGTATTTTTTGTATTCTTCGTTAAAACTGCATTATTTTTGTTTTTTGACGTTCTATTAAACATACTTTTAAGTCAGTGTATAGGTACGTCAGCATAGCTAACTACACTGTCTTAAATAAAAAGACCCAGTAATAGAAAAATTCGCCCTTTTTAGTTCGCTTTTCCAACGCAATCATCTCTGCATATAAATAAAAATGACACTATAAAAAATATCATCATAAAATACTTGTTACTTCGAATTTAATTCAACTTTGTATAACACATACAATATCTTGACCTACCTCAAATCAATCATACATCTGTCATTCCACATTTTATATGCCATATTATTTAAATAGCTTTCATCCTGTGAACGCATAGCAACAGACGACCTCTAACAATAAGTCATCGAACTTTTAAAATATTTCCTAAATCGGTAAACGTCCCAACACACTGTGCAGAACACGCATGCATTTTCACTGGAACCCAATTTTGGGCATATCTGAGTTGAATATAATTGATTTGTGCATATGATGATGTTACGGTACCATTTGGTATGAGAATATGGTTCACAAGCTTGACCCGCAACTTTGTCTACATGGGAAAGCAAATTTGAACTTACAGCTTTAATAAAATAAAACAGTTATTTTATAACGATTTCGATTTACATTTTTTTTTTCATTTATATAGTTTCTATGTTCATGAACCGAATAAAATAAAATAAACACTAAATATATTCGATTTATTTAAAAATTGTGTCTTTTTGCTATTTATTTAGAGAAACTGGGTGTAAATTGTCGGAACTTAACGCCGCACTCTGTCTAAGCATGTATTACTCACGATCTTCTTACAACAGGCAGATGTTAAAACATAATAGCCTTATACTTATATAAACGCAAAAAATATATGAACATTTACAATTCATAATATATTAGAAAATTAAACAAAAAAGATAAATAAAAAAGATTTAATATGAAAAATATATTAAAAGATACCTCGAGATAAAAACGTACTTATTTATTAAAGGAATTTATTTCACTTTACATATTTGTATCGCTACCTCGCATGCTCACCCGTATAATGAGACCGCCTAAAGCTATCTAGTTTATATAGAAATTTTTGATACTAATTTAAAGCTTACTAAATTTTGATAATTCATAATCGTCTTTTTAAATTTCTGAAGTCATGCAAAGAACGTTTACATTTACATCGTAAAACATTTTTGTGTAATATTTTTTTACTTCACTTTAATATCAATATGTAAAGAGTATAATGTTAAAACACTCCTTTTTCGCACTTCACTCATTTTCGAAGCACTTATACACTGAAACCCAAGACCGCACTTAGTTTGCTGTCGACAGCCTTTGCCGTCAGTGCTTAGGAGGAAAAAAGAAAAGAAAGCCTGCTTAATATTTCAATGTAAAGTTTGTAGGTAGTTTTGCTTTTATTTTATTGTTTCTGTAACTTTTGAAACGGGAAGGGTAATCTAATATAGAAATGTAATATACCATTTATACATTAACTTTTTCCTTAATTACAATTTTATTAAATATTACATATTAAAACCTAAAACTAAGACTGTACTGTGTATATGGATATAATTAATATACACTTTAAAAATGACTAAACGTAAATACTCTAAACAAGAATATATAAAAATATCCAATATAAAAACATAAATAACCACACTGTTGTGACCAATCGATTATACCAGCTATTGGTAGGAGAGTCTGGATTTAGACATAACAGAAAATACAAAAAAAAGCAAACAAATGGCAACGTTTACTGTCTTCGGACGGAATGGATATTGCGATGCGCTTATCGTATCTCCATGTGGGGATGAACAAAAGATTGTATTGATTTCGCCGACTGTTGGACGTTTGCGGGATTAGTGTGCGTGCTTGGATATTTTATTATAACTATAATATGTATTGAGTTATACTTAAATGTAATTTTTTTTAACATTTCTTGGTTATTGTCAAAATAATAAAATTTAAAAAAGTGCGTTAATTGTGGATAATTAATGTGAAAATATTTAGTTATGACCTTACATATCCTAATATTAGAACACTCCTTTCCCCGTTTTCCACCTAAATATTGATACATTGCATTTTGAGTGGTGGAGCTTTACGCCTGTCTGTCTGTCTGTCTTTTTACTAGAACAAGAAACAGAGAATAATTATTTTACCTGAGTTGATGTCAAAATAAGACACTATACCGTTGCATCACGATAAACTCGTGGTATACATAAATAATATACAGTTCTTTGTTATTTGCGTTTTTTTTTAAATATAACATTTACTAAATTCTAACTAGAATTTCGAAACGAAACAATTGCACTATGATCATGATAGAAAAGTTTACATAAACAATCATAATTGTTAACAAATTTATATTAGCAACACAGCTTTATATTACTTATTACAATTTGCACTAATTTATTTGACTGAACTGTGGACCTTCATCTTAGATTAGATGTATAAGAGACACACATTGCTATATTTTCCTTATTTTACAAATATAGACGTGGCTAGAAGTATAATTATAAAAATACTCCATTCACAAATTTGCTCACAACTAACATATAATAATTATAATAAAGTTAAATAAAGTTAAAATGTATCCCAAATAAATAATTTAATATTAAATGAAATAAAACAAAAGACGCACAACATTTTAGTGAAGGTATAACAAGCGTCTGCTCACGTCGGTCATTTAAAAATAATTCTGCGGGGTTGCCTCTCTCATATAACTGTTTAAGGAGTTGCCTCGCCAAAACGGGAGAGGCAAAAAATCTAAAGGCAAAGGAAACCCGAATACGATAAAAAATCAGACGTAGTAGAATTCTTACTACGAGTGTAAACAAACTGGTTGGCGTACGGTCCAACTACTCTGTAGATGTATATATGTACAAATATTGCTATATATATGTATTGGGTTCCTAATATCTGAAGATAGTAGCAAAGTAAGGGTTAAATGTGACACCATTTAAAAATATTTTAAATATAATTATTTTTTATATCATTATTTTTTGTAATTCATTACATGACTTATTTTTTGTAATTCATTATAAAAGCAATGATAACTAAATGTTTTATTAATTATTACACATCCATTTACCTCCAATTATGTACACATTGTATATAAAATGACGACACTCAAACTAAATTGTTTTCTTAACAAGATTAGAGAAACATCATTTTGTACCATTATATTAAAAGAAATCAAACCTACGACCGTCATTCATATTCAAACACATCCTAACTGAGCTACAATGGTGTCCTTACACACTATGTATATAAATATATATTCATTGTTCAACATTTCTCGTTCTAATCCAAACGCGGAGTACATTCCACAATACAAAAAAGTTATCCAAACGTTAATAAGCAGACTCTGTTAGCCAATTTGGGTAATGGTTAAACTGAAAATTCGATAAGTCGATTTGAGAATTTCAAACGCGAACGTCAGCTGGACAATGTATTTGTGTTTTTTTTAAACTTAATAATATGTAGATTGTATACCTTCGGATGTGTAAGTCTATATATTTATTATTTAATACACATTTCGTTTAATCGGGTAGTAGCTAAAGTTAATATAACTATTTATGTAATGTTGATTATACTAATACTAATGTATGTGTAGCTAAATAGGTTGTAAATTGAAAAAAAATATTACTTATTTTATTATATAATTTTATAAGAGGCTTTACAATGTTCGTTTATTGGCTTTTTTAATTACTAATCCAGAAGATTAATATCTTTAAATTACGTTCATATTCTATATAAAAAGGTAGTGTCTCAAAACTTCACCATTTTCTCTACGTCGTTTAAAATAACATTAATAATTCATAATAGCTACTGACCACAGAGTGTTAATTATTATATTAACTTAATGAATAATAAAATTTTGTAATCGCTCAATAAATTAGCTGAGAGAAAATGCAACTTACTTGGGTTAATCTCAGACACTGCTTCAAGCTCCTCTGTAAGCGACACGGGGCTGCCCCGTAGTATATAATAGAAGAAGATACTTCACCAAGATATATGACCTTACTATAGGGTACCTGAAAAAAATATACGAATATATAAAAAAATATTTAAAAATACTAACGATAAATGATCGTGATGTTTTCTTTAATTTCAAATAAACGAGAGGCACTAATTTCACGGCGTGTAAGTTGTAAATTATAAATGTATATTGTTGCCAATTCCTGTAAAAAGCTTAGGGAGAATTCATTTGGCAGATTGAATTGAATAATCGCTGTATGTGACTCATAGTAGTAGTGTCGTGTACGTCGTGTGTGTCGTACGTCGTACGTCGTACGCTTTTAGCAAAGAAATGTGCAGAACGAAAGAAACTTAAATACATATAAATATATAAGAAATGTTATAAATTAGTTTTATAATCAAAATTATATTTTCTTTTGTTTCGACACAATTTTATAAAAAGTCTATTTATTTTAAAAGTTACAACTATTTAAAAAAATATGATAGTTTCCCGCTTTATACAGCATATGTGGTAGAACGTAGTGTCAAGACTCCATTCGCCGGATTCTCTCAAATCGAAGATAAAATCGAGTCCATAAACCTCACTTTTGCATTTTCCACCGCGCCGCGATGCCGAAATATTTTTTTACAAATAAAGGAAAAAATTCCATAAATCCTTTCTTCCAATCAATTTAAATTGTTCATAAGCAGATCCTGATTGAAAAACATCAACTAAGTAATTTAAAAAAAATACTTTTACGAAAGTAACTTACACCCACAGTGAGAAATTTACTTATCACTGTTAAGCTTTACTGTATATTTTCCTTGTATTTAAGTATATATGACGTAATTCATTTCCCAGAGTTCGTTGCCATTGATGTTATAGATTACAAACGCAAGTACAAAAATTATGAAACTTTCTTAAATTTAGTGTTTATTATATATTATGCTGTACCCTTAGTATATAACCCTAATAAAGTTTAATTTAAATCACGTCTAAAATTAAAAAAAATTAAACTAAATTAGTATTTTTTGCAAAGTGGTAAAAATTTTTACATTTGTACTAGGAATTGATGAGACAAAAATCATTTCATCTTAAAGCATACTTCTCAAACACCCGTAGCTACAGAAAAGTCCTCACGAAACGTCAGACGTACTGACAATACGATTTTATTATTAGACATAGATATTAAGTCTGAATGACGGCCGGCTATCTTGGCGTTTGTCCAGCTTACCTGTTATTTGGTCGCGGGTTCGGTTTCCGCTCAGGATGTGCCTATTTATATTTATAATGTGTGACGAACACGATGACACCTGCTAAGCTAATTGGCTACATTTTTGGATGATGAAATTATGAGAGATATAGATTTTATGTTGCTTTACGTGGAAACTTAGTTTAGTAAAACTCTCTCTCTCTGTGTTATTCATATAGCTACTTTAAGTCGTAGATTTTAAATTCCAAAAAAAGTGTCTAGCCTTCTGTCTATTGCCTTAATGTTATATCTATCTCTCTTATATTGCTCCTTATCTTCTTCGTCATATCTAAATATCGATTGCGTTGCACTGGTATAAAAGCTGACGAGCAAGATCGATTTACTACAACCTTCAATTACTGAAGATTTTATTTTAAAGGACTTTATATGAATGAAGTCCTATAAACTATTTGATGGTAATTCGGATCATTTTCCAAGTAATCGCCTCTCTCCTCTCTATTTTCTACAAAAATATTTTTGAAATGGAATTCTTAAAAGCCTTAAATGAAAAATCTATGTATATTCTGGCTATGGAAGGTTTATATACTTTGTGTATGTTTAATAAATATTAAAATAAATTAAAGTCTTCAGTTATAATAATATATTATTAGTTATTATAATAATAATAAATCTCGGATGATGTCAGTAATTGTAGCATTTTTAAAAATCATCAACATTATGAATAATATTACAATGCCAAATGAGTAACGATTTGTCTGAGTATAAAATATGTATGTCCACAAAGTAATGTTTACAATAAATAATGTTCATAACAAATTTATTTCAATGGAGAATTTCACATTATTTAAATTTCAAGTAGCTTTGCCAAAATTATAAAAATTTGAGGAAAAAATACAAAACTTGAGATTATGTTCTTTGTAACTTAGCTGATATATGATTGTTATTCTTCTTACCATAAAGCTCTAAAAAGTGCACATGAAATATTCACGCTTGAACACTAAAAGAAATTCGTATAATTTGATAAATAAAAACGTGACATTGTGTTCTGCTTGGTTTATTATTAGATGAATCTGTGCATGCCGTTCATAATTTACATTTAGGCAACTTTGGCAATGTTAGAAACTCCTTATATACAAATATATATAAAGATAAGCCTGAATGAATGTCGTCATTTTGGCATGGTTCAAATGATTTGAACTTTCTTAGAGTTCAAAATATATTTTTGATGAATGGAAATATATACGTGGGAATACAAAAATACAGGAAACGTACGTCAATAACACTAAAAGTGTTTTTGTTTTGGTATTTATTATTAGTTCGAAGTCACTTGCGTGGGATTTGTGTGCTTAACTTTATTTCTTAAATTTGTCTTAGTTATTATTTATAAGTAAGTATATTGTGTAAATAGAAGTTATAATAATTAACTAAATTAATTAAATTAATTCGAATTCAGTATCTTTAAAATAATTATTCATTCAGTAGAAAATATTCTTAAAATTGAGGAAACTAATGGCAGAAGCTGACAAACTACTAATAGTTGTCGTCTGAAAAATATATTTAATGATTGCCATACTTACTTAATATTACGTGTTGAAATCTTTTGATATTAATTATAACAAAAGTTTACCAAATACACTTGTTATCTTTTTATTAATCATAAACTTGAACTTTTAATTAATTTTAATATTCAGCTAACAAAATTAATATTTTAAATTAAAACGTAAAATTAAAAAATAATACTATTTATGCCGTCATTATTGCATAATCTTTAATATATTTTTGTAATAATTTAAATTTTTAGTGCTATATAAAAAACAGCAGCACCAGTACATTTGTAATAAACATATCGATTTCACAAACATACTACCAAAGGAGCCAACACTCAATACATCGTAAAGCAATTACATTTCAGTTTATTTTCTACTGAAACGAAGCCAATATTTTTTTGTCCTGGTGTCAAACTGTTTAGATAATAACAGTTATTTCTGTTCTTACATATGTTACTCCTCAGTCCGAATTATAAGGCCATTGGCCTAATGACAGCGTTTTATATTTAGTTTGGGACTTTTGAAGGCGACTTTAAGTGATGATACACAAAAGTAGAAATTTATAAGACCAACGTTGTTTCATTTAGATTTAGTAACGATTTTGGCAAATATATATAAACAATAGCTGTAATCTAAATAAATCAAATTGAAAATGGTTGAATGTCTTTTGCCAAAGAGTTCGTGTGGGTCGTTCCAATCGCATCTTATTCACGAAAAACATTGTTATTTTCAATCTACGTATAATTACAATATTATCAGTGAAATTACTGAGTATGCTATTTTCTTATATTTATGTCTTGGTTATGAAGCAAGAATAAATATAAGAAAAAAGTGTGTTCGTGAATATATAGATCTTCTTTTTTAACTTTATTTAGAGATTTCGTATAAGAAGTATCAAAATCAATCAATTACATATAGGCAAGGGAGATTATGAAAAAAATATTTTTCCCACATATTTCTAGAACGATGAACTAGATTATATTACAACATACATATATGATGACAAGGATATTAATGAGAATGGTTCACGGGCGATTTATCAACAGTAAAGAGCTTCTTGTATATCTACTTCGCTTGTATAAAATAAAATATCTTTCGTGACTCAATTGTGTTCTAAATATATATGGAATCCGGATAAAATGCTTTGAAGTTAAATATAAAATCCAATTACGTATACGCGAATGTGTTTGCTGAAAAACTTTGGTGAAACTTATAAAAGTAATGTGACAGCAACAAAATTTTGAAAAAATTAAGGTTACTATGTAATGATTATCATTAGTAGTATAACATTAATAGGCGGAAAGGGGAGACGGAGTGCCATAACACTAGGCTCTCTCGGTTCAAGCGGCTCCGTCTGTTTACCCTTGCTGTCCTGATAAAGCGTGAAAGTAGAAAAAAATTTTAGTAGATTAAAATAATTCAAAATATTTGACAATTTCAAATTCACAATTTATTTACTTATTTATAGCAAACACAGCACTTACACACATATAATATGTATGTATATGTTTACAATAAATATTCTCATAGCAATCTATGATTTTTACGTATGTAGATCACAATCAAAATGGCGTAACTATACGAGTTTAATAATAACTAATTTCCTAAACTTCTTTATTCATTACTTCAAAATTGACGTAAACCTATTAGTAATCTGTGCTAATAAAAAAGTATTAATTATTATTTTTTTTCAAAATTTCACAAATTAACGTTATATGTTTTTACAGGTAGCCCAGCGCGTGTAGAAGCAATGCAGTCAGTGCGAGTGGCACAGGGCAAGCGGGTCCGGCTGGAGTGCCGGGCGAGTGCGCGCCCACCACCCCATATATCCTGGTACAAAGACGGGAAACCAGTAACCGATATCGCGTTACGGAGGTTCCGGGTGCAGAATTTTAGGTAAACGATTACTTCGAGAATTATTTTAGCCTTAATAGCAATAATTTGATTGATTAATGGTTTTCAATGAATTAGACAATATTTCTATGAATCTAGAATTTATTTTCATAGTAAATATTAATAAAATTAATATAAAAAACAGTAATAATAAATATTAATTAAATAAAATTATGCAAATTAAAAATATATCTTCAGATAAGTTTAAAAATCTTCTTCTTATTATAGTTTTTTTTTATGAAATATATCTATTATATATAACATTGAATTGTAATGTTTACCATTTCTGCTACTTTTCAGTTTTTCAGTCAGCTTATTTTAGGAAATTTAATTAATCACTTCTTTCACGGTAGGAATAATTGACTCATCTCATTTTTCTATTAAGATCTCACGCACAATATCTGAATCACATAGTTTTATTTTCTTTTTAAACAAAGTAGGCCGTATCGTACATTTCAGCGAAACATCACAAATTTCATCATATCTTTTGTTGTGACCCAATTTACTTTATAATGGTTTTAAATTCCTAAATTTAAGATGAGCTAGTGTATATATATGAATTTAATTTAATTATTACCTAATATTTTTATGAATAATAAATAATAGATTTTATTATTTAAACTTTATAACTATGTTTTTCATATATATAAAACTAATCTGGCTTCAATTTTTTTCTTATATATCAAGAAAAATCATATGTACATATATACAAATATACAAAATAATCATAATATTTGTAAACTAAATCCCCATAACAGTGTAACAACGTAACACACACAAACATACACATGAACGTTGCTTACATTACTAATGTGCGACGGTCAATTGCTTCAAAGAGATTACGTCGTACTAATTGCGTATACAGACTGTTTAGTTAAGGTGAAGCATATCGTAACCGACTTGGAAATGCTATATGGAAAAATGGAAAATGCTTCTGTTGTCGCAGACGATGATTAAATAGCAGCTCAGATTTAGCTTTAGTTCTAGCAAAATAGTACAAGTGAGACGTTCGACAATGGTCATGTAGTCGACTCCCATTTGAAGGAAGAAAGGAATTAATTTTCTTACTCAAGTAAGAACACAAACATGACATTTAGCGTATTAGATAGTACTGACCTCAAAATTATAAATATTTTTTTCGTAATAATTTTTAGCGAAAAAAGCTTACAAGCTGTATTACATAACATTGATCGTTTTTGATATGTCAAAAAGCACTTATTTATATTTCACGAAATGTTTAAAATAAAAATGACAGGTAAAATCTAATTCTAATGAGCTTTATAAACTTAAGAACTGTACGCTATTATTGTGATCATTACCTATTAATATTATTTCACTTATACATGCTACTCTACGCTTACCATTAGGTAATCTCCTTGTAAAAAAAATAACAAAACGTTGAAAAATGTATATACGTATTTGAAATATTGTTATCCATCGATCCGTACGTCATATTAAGAATATTTGCTTACATAAGAAATGAAAAGGATAGCGCAATTGGAGAAGCAATTATAATAAAGCGATGAGTGTTCATTTCACGGCTCGTTTGATCAGTCTGGTTAGCCAGTTGTATAAGAGGGCACTTAGAAGCTTTTTTATTCAAAAATATAAATATGTATGTAGACTTTTCGAAGTAAATTATGTATACAGTTTAGCTGTTTACATAGTTTGGTCATAAAATATTTTTTTTTGATTTGATTCGAGGATGATGGACTTTTTATTTTTCATTTTCGTGGCTCTGGCAACTAGGCATAGCCTAGTGTTGAGTTCCATAGAGGGAACAGAATGTCTTTACACTATGGTTACTGTGGTTCCTTCTACTTACCCTGCTATATGAGGGATAAAGCGTGATAATAAAAAAAAACAGTGCAGCTAGAGTAGAGTGACATAACACTAAACTTTGTTTAAATAACTTTATTAATTCTTAAAGAATCAAATGTGTATATTTCCTATAACACAATAATTTTAATTCCAGGAGGCGCTCGGTACTAGTAATAAGGCATGCGAGACGCGGGGATTCCGCGTCGTACGAATGTAGGGCGCAAGGCGCGGTAGGACCGCCGGCGATCGCTACAGCTAACGTTAGCGTTCTACCGCAGATCACTGCTACGCCAGATACACGTGAGTGTAATTAAATATATACAATGAAATTATTTTCGTATTCTATAGAGACAAATCTTGGCGTTAAGTGCTATTACTCTACACCCAATATGTTAATAAGCGGAAAGCGGATAAAAGAGTATATTATCACTAACTTTCCTCTGTCTCACGACGGGTGGGATACCGCGTGAGGCTAAAAAAATAAGTAATAAAATGAAATAAATAAAGTATAAAAAATATTATGAACTGTTTCCAGTAGTAGTAAAAACTTGGAATTTAAAAAAAAATGATCGATTAATAATTGTAATGCTATATATATAAAATGTATTTAACTATCAAAACATTTATTTTTGTACATTTAGAGTTGTATATATTATGTAACTACGTAATTATAAACGATATTGTAAGTATAAACATTCCCTTTTGCGTTATAAGTCGGATAATAAATTACAAAAATTACGAACTAAATATAAGTACGGTCTAGAACCTTTAGCCTAGAAAGGTAATATCATTTTTTATTTGTAAATATTTTCATTTTGAAGGAACCAATAAGGAAAATATTATAATAAAAATATATATACGTTTTATACAATATATGTATATGTTTATGTTGCCATTTAACGATGCCAACAGCTACACGACAATCAAAGTCAGATTTATTACAGCATTTTGGCACTGAAATAATATTTCTCAAAGTAAACATTACTTTAATAACTAAAGATCCTATTGTAATCCAAGTACATTTACCGAATGCTACAAACATATATACCTAATGGTATTCGGTAATATCCTTAAATATATTCTAACTATTTCGTTTAATTCGAAATTTCTTATGTTTATTAAGAAATTATGTCTAAAAAGTTTCGATTTTTTTATAGTAATTTGTTAGAAATTTTGACATTTCGATACATGACATAAAGTGAAACAAATATAGCATTATCATCCTAAATAATTTCTAAATAATAAGATATTATACTCAATTCTGTAGAATTCGTAGACGTATACGCAGACGTATACGTATAAGCAAGTAGTACAACAAATGTTTGTTTACACAACATTGTTTACAAAAACAATTTCAATACAACTCGTATAACAGAACTCGCGACTATGTATATCATAACTGGAAGGCATATTGTTTACTGTCACACAGTCAATGTGACATACGAGGTTCACACATGTTTCTGCGAAAGTAAGAATAGTCAATAAAACGTTACCCATCATTGTTTAGAATGTATGTGTATCAGCTTTTAACTGATTGTATATAAAAATCATATATCTCCTTATACGATAAGGTTTGTAACTGTTTATAGAAAAAAATCTAAACCAATTCGATTTTGTCAGATTTTATAAAGGAAATTTTTGGTGTACATAAATAGTGGACGCCTTTGGACCTTGTATCATACCTATTAATCATCAAACGCTTAAAAGTCTAGGAAAATAATATTTTACTATAATATTTATTTATATACGAATATGTATATATGTATTTACAGCACCTGGTGCGCCGTGTCCTATGCCAGACCCAGCCTCATACTGTCTAAATGGAGGCACTTGTTTATTCTTTGAAGTAGTCCAGGAACAGGCATGCAAGTAAGTATATAACAGCACATTTCAATCGCAATTTGGTCTATTTACTGCTATAAAATTATTAAAATTTTTAATTAACCTTCTTCGCAAATTTACGGTTGTATAAAAAATAACTTATTTTTAATTATTTGGCAAATTCTTATGAAATTCTGGTAAATTTTATCCAAATTCTTGGATTATGAAACAGAAACTCAAAGTAACTATTTCGTTGCAACGCTTCTAAATGGATTTAACCACTTCCTCACTAAAACTATAGATGTAAAAAGAACGAGGTTACAGTGAGCTTACGAAAATATAATTTTGAACAAAAACCTCAAACTATGTATGCGGTGGTTGCTCCAGTTTTATCCACTAGTTTCGTCTCTAACATGCTTATATACAAATTTATATTAATTATAATAATAAAAACATCGATACCGTATTTCATATTTGATCTTTCACAAATTTTTTATCAAGATAAAATATGATTTAAAAAAATCATTAGTTTCAAATACTTTCAAAACTTTTACAGTCTCAAAGCGTAAATTCCTTTTCCCCCAAAATCATTAAATATAATAAAAAAATAAATTTCCAGATGCCCCGAAGGTTTCAACGGGCAGCGCTGTGAGAACAAGGACGTGTCGAACAGGAGTAGTATGTATCATTCCTACACATGCAAACTGGGCCTGTCCACGTCCTACTACTGTTAGCTGTTACCCACCAAAATTATTGCTTCATCTTTCATGGAATTCCAATTTTATTTACAATTAAAATATAATCAATTAATTGTTATTTAAATTCAATTAAATTTATGTTCGTATTGCAATTGATTTATTATATTTTTATGGTAAATAAAATTTGAATAAAAAGAAGAAGTATGCAAATAATATAATCGGACACTCGAATCATAGACATATAGCGTGTGATCATAGTTTTTGAATCAATTAAAAATAACAATTTCTTACAATTATTTATGTTTAGTATAAGTTTGACATACAATCTGTCATTTTCGTTTTGTAATTTTTTTTAATTATTTTATTTTGTACGTACATTCCATGTTATATGTCTATGCGAGCTAGGACTTAGAAATATATTCCTTATTATTCCCCTTAATTCCTATCCCGTTTAAGTAATTTAATTTTTTTTTAATTTATTATATTAGTTCATCAAGATTTTGTAGCAAAAATAGGTGACGCTTCTTTAGTTGCATTTTGCAACGTTATTGTTAGGGCCAGCTGTTTAAATGGCCATTTTTGTTTTCATTTTAATTTTGAACCTCATGTCTCTCGCGCAAAGACGAGAGCACATGCAGCTTCTTCTATTTATTATGCACATAAATGTTTTATTTTGCTGGAAATTCTTATGCTTATAAACCTTTTTTTGTAAAAGCTTTAAATTATTATAGATATAAAATGTAAAATACATAATAATATGTATGTACGAATAGCTGGCCCAGTGAGATTATAATTATAAGTAAAATCTAGCACGTTTACTAAAATTTTACTAAAACACCGAAAATTTATCGAATATATTTGAAACAAATTTCTCCGCGATTAAGAAAAAGAAAAAAAAAGGAACTTATTTCGTTCTATCATATATTCGAAGCTGTAAATATTTTACACATATTTTGTAATTTTGCAATTTTTTTTATATTGTTATTAACTAATAAGGTTTGAAACTCATTTAGGTAATATTATTCTGATGAGACTTGCAAGTTGTGTACATATCTATTAGGATAAGTTTTTATAACAGTTAAACTAAAGAGACTCTCTATGCACATGATTTTTTAATATCAATTTATTCATACATTTTTAGATTTTAAATAACGCGCTAATGACTTTTGTAATCTGTATTTTTTTTTAATTTTCTATAAATATTACATATTCGATGTTCACATGCAATTTTTTTTTCATTCACATTGATTTTGTTTTACTTCAATTTTTTTTCTGTTAGATAAGTCATTAATGCGATACAAAACTATTTATAATATGTGATTTATTCAAAATCTCCATATTCGTACCAGATATACTCCACCTAGTCAAATAGCAGTTTTAATACCACCTTAGATAGTTAAATAATTATAAATGTGTGGTCAACGGAAGAATGGTTGTGGATATAGCGACAATAATATATCTGTTTACTTTATCTATGTACTTACATCGCTATATGGGACCGAATCTATTTATTCTGGATTTATTAGTTGATTTTTTTTTGTATAAAGTTCAATTTTAAGTTCATTATTTATACTGTAATTTAACTAGAAAGGACTATTTATTTTAGTTCAGTCTGAGGATTATAGGGCATTAGGGTGAAGTGACGTCATAATGTCGTAGAGCTCTCTCCAAATGACGCCATTTTGCTTTTATGTAGTCTCACAACAAATACTAAGGCGAAACTTATTGTGTTGTATAATGTAATGAAAATACCAAAATCACAATAAAAGAATGAGTGTTGGAATTAACAGAGAGGCGAAAATTTATTTGTTTTTTTTTTTTATTATTTAATTTTTTCCTTACCTTCAATTTTGAGTACAGTGGAATGAACCGAAGATGGTACGTATTTTATTCAAAATTATAATTTTATTTATGTTGTTCACTAAATCTTCACTATCCGCACTCATTTCACGTGGAAAAATGTAACACCGCCACCATTTTCCAACATCATCGCCATTTTCTCACATATCATATTTTATAATAGGTACAATGTGCAAAAATTATTTTATATTAAACTTTTAATAAGCGTCATTGTACCGTTGAGAGTTATCTTTATTAACAATCATCTTAGTTACATTTTTTCATTGTTCTGTTAAACTAATGCTTCTTCACTTTAACTAATTCATTTCACGGGAAGCATGCTTAGCTGGGTCCAATTAAACTTAATATTTGTTGTGAGATGCAATAACCGCATGTTAAAATTACCATTTATTTGTTTGACTTGTAAAGGTTTACTTTTTAAATGTCACGTAACTGGCGCCATTTTATTCACTTTATTTTTTAAAGCAGAAGCCTTAAAGCATACATCCATAAAAATATTTATTATAAATTGAAATGATTATTGAATTGAAGTGATATTTAATTAATAATGCTTTACAAATAAATTGAATTTGAAATAAAATAATATTAAAGAGTTCTGAATAACCTTGAATAAAATATTGCAATACGATATGATTTATTAAAGGGTTATCTCTATTTTCAGGTTTGGGGGAACGACTGTGGTGAACGAAAATCCAAACGAATTATTTATCAAGAATTTTCATTTATAAAGCATTCCCGCATTTAATTATATTAAGCTTAATATTTTAAGCTTAAATAGTAGTGATAAAATATATACGGAATTAAGGCGCTTTGTATAAATTATTGTATAATCTTATATATACTTTCAACAAGAGAAAAGCATTTTACCAAGCTTAATTTCCATAAACTGCAATCAATTAAAATAAAAAAAATGGTAAATGTACACCCACCAACATAGAATTACTTTATTTATTAAAAATAATGTTAATATAAAAATATTTGCGATGACGATTCACAAAATGCTAGGCTTAGTGCCTTAATGTATGGCCTTAGATTTTTTGTAAGGCATATTTTTGCATCTATTTATTTAAAAACGTATTTGTGAAATGTGAATATTGTCAGTGCTTAGAATTATATGTACAGCTTAAAATACTTATTTGTAAACACAGCTTATCGACTTTTTCGCAAATTAAAAATTAAACGTAGATATTTTTTAATAAACTACTTATATATTTAATTTTTAAATAAACTTTTAAATACCTAAATTTATTTGTTAGATTATTTAACTTTATGCAGTTAATAAATTGTCTTAAAAAATATAGCTTAATATGCTGTTAAAAGCTCAGTTTGCAATAATTAAACAAAATTTAGCTTAAATAAAGACCTCAAAGTAATCTTTATTTAAATCAACAGAATTACTTAACTAACTCAATATAATAGTATATTCAAAGTAAATGTAATGAGAAACTTCTGGAAAGAGTATGCACTTCTAGATAGAGAAGAAACTGCTTAGCATTCCACGGATTCACCGTGGGCGTTGTAGGAAGAGGAGCTCCGATCAGCGCTTGGGACTTGTGACCCAAGTGTAGGCTTAAAGGGGCCCCTGCGCTCACTTTCATTATCCGAGCTCCTCCCACTACCAAACCAAATTTCAAACGATTCTACCAAAGCCTCCATTGAAGTGCGTTCTAGAAATGAATTTATAATAGTTCTAGACAGACCGAGATCTTTCAGTCAACTATAGAGAGTTCGATGGTGACTTTTGGGGATATTTGTTTCCTACGTAACTGTAAGTTCTACCAGTACTACGCGTTTTAGGCTTCGAGAATACAGATAAATATCCGGTCTGGATGACGAAACACAAATATCCTCAGGGATTCTGTACTATTTCTCATACGTGTCCATCACAAGTGTCCAATCAGGAGCTGGATCTAATATGGAGAAACGTTTTTGTGTAGGTTTTTTATGAGAACCTTCTTTCACAAACTCTATTGAGCGGTTGCTGGTTAAGTTATGTTTCTCTGTGCTCTTGCTACTGAAAGACTAACGGCTTCACGTATGATTTAGTACATATAATAGTACTTTATCTTGGCGCCGTAAGTATTAACCACTATCCAAGAGTACCCTACAACCCACCAGCATATGTTTAGATGTCTCTACTACCTCTTTACAGATGTAGCAAGATTTATCGGTAGCTTTACCCTATCTTACTAAATTACTTTGATCTAGAAGAGTCATTTGGAACGCATTTAGATAGAATTTTAATAGTGCTGGAGACCAGTCGTGAATTAGGGTGCGCCATTTTAAAACTAAAGAAATCTCCTATAGTTAGCCGCTCGTTTTGCATTTCTAAACCCAACGCGTGCACCTTATAGGTGCCGAATAAAAGATTTTATTATGTCCATGTCTTGAACTTTCCTCTTTAATCCTAACCCTATTTTACTAGATTGTGCTCCTATCATAAATTGCTTATGGAATTGAAGACTTAACTTGAGCTCTGGGACACTTCTGTCTTTTGGAAGTGAGGTAACAATCTCGCCCCGTAATTTTCCCAGAATATGTGTTTTGGCTACTCTTAGGTGTTTATAGAGATCCGATGGTTTCTTTAATTTCAACCCAAAACTATTTTTGTTTCTAAATAAGGTTGAGATATCCGCCGAATGCGCTAACACAAGCCAAAACTTCAGCATCTTTATGACGCTTGCATTTAACTTTGCTAAGAGAGTCTTATTAAAATCATACACGAGAAAAGACCAATTTAGACGTGATGTTAGAAAATTGCCCTAAATACAAACTTTCTTGACATTACTATCTTTTTAAGATCCATCAAAAAGCTGTCGACTAGTACTTCTAAAGATGGAGTGCGGCCTTTGTAATCCATTTTCTTGCTGAGAAATTTAAAAGGTGCCGCTTTTGAAACTATAGCTATGCTTTTACCGCCAGTTTTAAGTCCCGGATCGTATGAGGTATATTTAGTGTTTCGTCTTCCTATGTAAATTGCCATAAACCTTTAATAGTTAAGTATTTTTAATTCAAATATGACTTAAATAATTAAAAAATTCTTAAAAAATTAAAACTACTGACGTGACTATTTTTATATATACCTGAACAAATTTTAATGATGTATATATATTTTTATTAAATATATAGACTCAATAACTTTATTTCTTATTCACTCTTTAATTACATATTTAAACATTTTTTTTTTGTGATACCTTGTGACAATTGTAATTGTATTGTATCTGTGGCATAAATAAAAAACTCAACAAATTGTTAGTAAACTGTTGATTTTTTTAAATCACTTTATGTTATATTAACTATTTTGTACAGTATTATTTGCTGAGTAGACATTATTTATTGTATTCTTAAAATAGCTATTTTGTAAGTGCTTTGTTATATTAAATAATAAAATAGATTTGTTTTTTTTTATTTATATGGTGTTTAAACTCATAAACTGGTTCATAGTGAAACTTCTTCATTCCCATTGGGCTACCTATTATTAATCTTGTAATACAAATCCTAAATAAAAATTAATTATAAATAATTTTCGTTAACTAAATACAAAATTAAAAATCCATATAATGGTATTAAATTACTTAATTGATTATGATACTGCTATTCAAGTGTTTCTTCAGAGAGAATTTTATGAATTAATTTATTGATAAGAAGTGGCAAAGACAAAATAAACTTTTTAACAATTATGTTTTATTAGTACCAAACATACAAATAACTTTAATTAAAAAAGTTGATGAGTAATCCTATCATTTAAACTTACTTACTATCACAGGTAGAAATACAAAAGCATTTATTTTTTAAAAAATGTTCAAGCATTATTTACAGCAAATTACAAAAACATGAGAACAAGTAAACATGAAGCATCACAATTTTAATTAAAATAGGGCAAATTTTTTGTATTTCAAATTATAGAAATATAATAGTAAAGATATTTTTTGTCATTGGTTTTACACACCAAGATCACAATTGTTTTTAGAAATACTTGTAGATTATCAGCAGAAACTATAATATAACAATTCTATATTTAAATGCAAACCAAACACAAAATATATATAATTGAATCTGTTTTACTCTTTATTAAGATTCAAAAAATTTTACATTTCATACAAAACTTGATTTCTCTATTGTTTCACTTAAAAACTAACATTATATACTAACTGCCACTTTGCTAAAATCAGTCTCAGAGAAAACTTAATTAAAACAAAAATTAATCAACAAGCTTATAACTAACAACTGTTTCCATTTTATGAAGACTTGTTGAATATGATTTTAATTGTACATTTTGAGCATTAACAATATTGACAGGATCAGCCTCTGCCCATTTCTCTGGAACATCGCAATCTGTTTTAGCATGAACTAGCACATCAAAAGAACATCTACAATCCAGTAAGGGTAAAAATGATATAGTTGCGGCCACTTGTAACATTACATCTCTGATTTCTTGCTTAATTTTCTTCAAGTCTTTAGTACCAACAGTTTCATTTTTTTCTTTTGATAATTCAATATCCCCATCTTCATATTGAACATTAAAATCCCAGCACTCTAAAACTTCTTTATTGGCGACATTGAGTATTATGAGTGATAGCTTTTTCACTTTTTTGTTAACAATCCATTCTGAAAAACATAACAATTACAATTTGTTATTAATTTTATTACAATGATATTCTTTGGGTAATCAGTATAGCATAAATATATATAGTAATATATATAATAACATCCAAAAAATAAGTAAAAGTGAACTAATGAAAAATTCTAAGAAAATATATATACTTCATTGAAGTTCTCAATTCATTATGACATTTATAAAGTTAAATGTGCTTAACTAGCATCCTCAAAACACATAAATAAATATACAGACAGAGCAAAGATTTGAATGTTGTGTAATATTCCTTGCACTTAAAAATACATTAATAAATTAACTAAACTAACATAATCTTTAGCAATATAATATAAATGTTACTATTATTACCTTCACTTTGAGATAAAAGATTTGAAAGAAAGTTCTTGATTTGTGGATCCTCTGATATCAGCAGCGTCATACCATATTGTTGTTCCGCTTTAAATGACTCCGGTGGATATAATCCTCTTTGAAACAACACCGAGTTAATTGCAAACTCTAAAAGTATAGTTAAAAGATTAAGTTATTGTAAAATATTATAAGTACATTACAAAAGAATAATGGAAGTAATTTTTTTTGGAAAACTTACTCAAATATTCACAAATGATTTGTGCTGAACCACGAAGAGTTATACAGTTTTTAGTTTGTTGTTGCGACATTTTTACCTAATTAAATAAAATTATAAACTTAAAACTGAATAAATATAATTTATGAAATAAAATTGGTAATAAGTAAACGACCATACAAAACCGTTAAAATAACGTTTACAATTTCAAAGTGATTAGTGACATTTGACATGAGGGTTTGACATTACTAATAAAAATTTCGTTCATAATAATTCTATTTGTTTATATTAAACTTTATAGTAAATTATATTATCTCAAATATATAGATTACACAATGATATTCGAATATATATTATACATATTCGAATATCATTGCGTAATCTATAATTTTAATGATTTCTTTCTAAGCTTTTCAAATAAATTAATAAGATATTAATTGTATTTATGTGCCAACTTAACGATGTGTCCATTGCAATAAATTTTGAACGCACTTAAATAGTTGTTATGTTTTTATTATTGTGAACGACATATGTCAGTGACATCGTGTTTAATCGATTATGTGTTGTGTACATTTCCACACGAAATAATTCATAGTATAAAGAATAAACACCGAAAATGCAATACTGAAATATAATTAATAGTCATCAAAGAAATGCAATAAATGAAGATTAATAATATTTAGTCAATTAAGGATATCAATTAGTTACCTCAAATAATAATGGGCCGAACTCAAAGACGGCGAAGACACAAGAATTTGACCAAGTTTCAAACGTGCAATAATGAAAAAGATTTAATATTACTAAACACATGGCTTTCTAAACAAGGTGTGTGTTATAATAAGAAACTCGTTCTAGCATTATTTAACGACACCGGTAGAGGTGTTCTTACAAAAAAGAAAATAAGTGCGGGAGAAGAACTTATAAATTTACCTCTTAACATAACTATAAATGTAACTAGTTTGTTAATGGATGTCGTATTTTGTAATATATTTTTAGAAAGCAAAATTTTATGCTTAGAATTGTACAAACGAAAAGTGTCATTCCAGTCATTAATGGCATTTTATTTGGTATATTTAAAAGCTCAAGGAGCTGAATGCAAATGGCATATTTATTTGGAGAGCCTGCCAAAAGAATATACTGTTCCTTATTTTTTACCAAGTGAAATAAAAGAAAATTTAGATGATGAAATACTATCTGTGATTAATAAGCAAGAAAATATTATTGAGAACTCATTTAATATTTTTGATGATATTTTACAAAATAGAATAAATGATAACTATGCAGTTCAATGTTTAAGAAAATATTTTACAATGTCTCATTATGAATGGGCCTATTTTACAGTTAATACAAGATGTGTTTACATGGACTTGTCTAGAGTGATTGATTTAGATGATGTAAATAGCTCTATTTTGTCATTGATTCATGATAATACTAAAATCTCTTTATGCCCATTTTTGGATATGATAAATCACAGTCCAAACACCAGAAATGAAACTAAGCTAATAGTTAATAAAGAAATGGTAAATATGTCTATTACTAAAATAAGTGTGAATACTTTTTCAGATGTCAGATTTTCTATTTATACAAAGAATAATTTTGAACCTTATACACAAGTTTTTATATGCTATGGGGACAGCCATAATTTAAAATTGATCACAGAATATGGATTTTTTTTACAGTCTAGTGATATAGATTTTGTATCATTTAGTTTTGAGAAAATTGAATCTTTTTTAAATAAAAATAATATCAAAATGTCTACAGATCAAATGTCATTTATAAATAACCACAGGTTAAATAAAGATTTGTATATTGACTTACGAGGCTTAAGTTTTAATTTTTATGGTTTGTTAATGGTAGTAAAATATTATTATAACAAAAATATAGATATAAGTAGGTTAATCTATTCTGCTGCCATTTGCTCCAATGACAGAGTCCTAATAGAATTTATTAAGCCATTAGTTATTGAAAAATTTGTGATCATTCAAAACAATCTTAGAAAATTAAGTATTTTTAGTAAGAGCTTTGTTTTAGGTAACTGTATAAATCTTATGTATTCATATGTTCGTATATTAGAAAAGTTTATTAAATGTTAGATCTGTGTGATATGTTGTATTATTCCAGTAGTTTTCAAGTCTTTTGTAGAAGCAATACAAACAAACATACAATCTAAATCACGTAAATATAATAAAAATATTTAAGTAAATGATTCATCGTTCAGAAAGTTGCTGTTTACGTTTAAGTAATTATATAACAATTTTTATCATATTTTTCACTAAAAGCATTAGGTACTTTATGGTTTCCCTTACGTTTTAACTCATTTCTTATTTGAATAAATGTTTGTATTATTACTTTTGGCTACAGCTAAATTGTTATATGAATAATGGTGAATCATTAATAAGAAACCTATATTTATTTTTGCATTAATTATCTTAATTCTTATTATGGATATTGGCAACACTATTATAATTTGTCTAATGTCTTATGTCAGTGTCAATGTTCGAGAAAAGTTACCATGGCGGCAGCACTTCTGTCGAATAGGAAAATTGATAAAATATTAAAAAGTCATATAAAATTAACGAAATCATTCTTAAATAATAGAACAGTAATTCTAAATAAACCTCAGCTTAATATCATTTGTAATCAATGTGTCGCCACGAGTTATTTCAGAGTATGTTTTAATTTGAAATTGTGATAAGAAATTTGTGATTTATTGATAAAGCATATACTTTGCGACATGTTTTTACTGAAATTTATATATATTTTTTAATTTTTTAGTTATATTCCTCGAATCCACCGAACAATCCTGGTCAAGATTCCGCCAAAAATGTTTTGGCGGCGGTTTTGGCTAATAAGCCCAAAACTGGGAAAATTCCAGTTGGTAAGTCATTATTTGACCATTTTATTTGTTTTAGATTAAACCCTATAATATTTTTAACTGCTTGACACTTTTGTCTAGTTTGTTATGTTGCGTAATTTTAAGCTGACCTTGAAATTACTCAAATATTTATTAGCAGCTATTATAAGTTTTACTAGTAAAGTTTTGAACAAAATTTATACAAATTTAATTTTTTTGTAAAATTTATATATTTTATATTAAAACATATGCAACATGCATATTTGTACAGTTTTGAATTTTTTTAATGTATATAAATTTTTATTTCAATATTTCGTCATTCACCTATATCATTTTGTAATATCTGCAATTTGTAACTAAAAGCACTGTTTATAATGTACATTTATGTTTAATTATTTAGCTACTTTTGCCTCATTAATGCTTGGTTGAATCAGTCTCTCACTTCCTTTTTCCACTCATACTCCACTATGCCTGTTTTGCCTTATCCTGACCTTTTTTGTTATCCATTAGGGTACATGACTAAATATTTATTTAATACATGATAATGACAAAATGTATATTAGTTTTACACACTCATTAATTGTTTATTTCTTATATTAGAATGCCATACTATTTAGAAATCTAATTTTAAGCATATTAATTAGTTCTTCTATAGTTAAAAAATATATATAAAAGAACTTTAAAATATATATAAAAGAACTTTGTAAATATGTTTAGTAATTACTTTATATTTATTTATATTTTTGCTTATTTAAAACTATTTTATATAATCATGTACCCATTTCCAATATCCTGATATGGTCTCCCGCCCCTAGGGATACAAAAGAGAGACTGCTTTCATCCAGGCGCATCTGTTCTTGATCGTGAAGATGTCAACTTGGGGGATGCTAAACCAGTTAGTGGCATGGACATGTTTAAAGGCATGCTGGCTTATGTATGGCCTAAGGTAATAAATACTTTATACATATTTTATATGTCAGAAGAATCTAATTTTTAAACTTTGCAACTTTTAGTTTAACTTTAAATTAAGTTTTGATTAATATGATAATATTACTACAGTGCTACCCTTTGTCTTACTTCTTCAAGAAAATAATGTAAAATTAAATATTTCCATTTTCTTTGCTCTGGCAAGCAGACCAAATGCATTATTCCGTCACTCAACATGCAATGCATTGATAAAAACCAGAGAATGGAGTGTCCAAACACTAATTTCCTGCAGTTCCCTCTGACTATCCTGCTATGTGCAGAATAAAGTGTGAAGCTACAAATCAATTATTTCAAAAATTTTACGCTAACATAATGCTGTTATGTACTTGGATGTGAGAAAAAAAAAATATTTCTTAAAAAAAAGGCCTTATTTATTTCAGGACAATCAAATGATAAGGAACAGGGTAATGTTATCCCTCTCCCTCCTTTTCGGAGCTAAAGTAATGAATGTGACTGTGCCATTTCTATTCAAATATGCAGTGGATGAAGTGAATCAACTGACTGTGTCTAGTAGTGGCGATGCTTTACTCGGCATGGCTACTGTGCCGCAGGCTTTGGGGACTACTGCTTTTAGTTTGTTAGTGGGATGTAAGTTGTCTTTTTTTGTTTATTATTTATTACTTTTTTTGTTTATTATTAAGTGGGGATGGAGTAAGCAGGGACTAAGTAACGGAGTGTCTTAACACTAGGTTCTTATGGTTTCTGCAGTTCCCTCTGCCTACCCTACCATGTGCGGGGCAAAGTGTGAAGCTAAAAATAATATATTACTATTTATTTATATTTATACTATACTTTCACTTTCACATATTTAACTTCTCCAATGCAATTTTAACTATAGCTATTCAACGCTTCATCTCGTCCAGGGAACTTTTTTTTTTTTTTTTTTTTTTTTTTTTTTTTTTTTTTTTTTTTTTTTTTTTTTTGCTGACGCAGGGGGAAATCTTCATAGATACCCGACTCCCTGGGGGGGAGGCCGGGTTATGTGAGATTGTACTCACTAAATCCCCCTGTGATGGCCGCCACAGCACGAAAAAACGGAGAGGCTACGGGATCGCTTTCGCAGCACGTCCGCGGCCTCTCCCGCGCGTTGCTCCGCTCGTGGCTTGCGGAGCCAATCTCATGAGGGAGAAGATGGTATAGCCCGACCCGCACCCCTCGCTGGTGCGTACACCAGCAGTCCGGGGCCATACCGGACTGCGGTCTTCCTCACGGCCGTATGAAAACGGATGCGTGAGACCCCCATCTCACGCATCAACGGCCGGAGAGAGTGCCCTATTTATTCCGCCCCGGGCACTGGGGCTTGGAGGCCGTGAAGGCGACCTGCAGGTCGCCTCCGCCGGGCGGGATCGGCCCTCTCCCGAGCCCGCTCCGCCGTCTCCTTCTGGACCATGACGGACTCACAAAAGTTGACTACGGCCTCCCACGCCGAATCCCTGCGTAGCATCGACGACACGACTGCTCGCAGGGAGAGATTTCGCCCGATTTGCTGGACCAAGACTTGCCTCTCCGCGGTCCACGCGGAACACGCCTCCAGCGTATGTTGGGCAGTGTCTTGGTCCGCCCCGCAGTGGTGGCAAACCGCCATCGCCTCGCGTCCGATCCTACACAGGTACTCTCCAAAGCAACCGTGACCGGTTAATACCTGTGTAAGTCGGAAGGTGACTCGTCGCTTCCTACGCATCCAGGCCTCGAAGGCGGGCAGGATCGCACTCACAACGCGTTTGTGCGCGTACCGATCTCCGCGGAGACGGGCGTACCACGTCGTGTGTGCCCTTCGTTGCTCCTGCCGCTTGAGTGCTTCGAGGACGCTGGTAGGGTAGGACGCACTTCCGCCGCTTTGACGAAGGGCGCGCGTCTGGTCGTAGACCCTCGCGTCCCTCTCCGCCAAGATGTCAAGCGGCGGAAAGCACGCCAGAAGGGTCGCCGCCTCGAAGGATATCGGGCGAGAGCCCCGCACCATGCGGATGGCCACTCCCCGCCGCAAACTCAGGATCTTAGTCTTACAGCGGCGGGTGCCCGTCAGTCCATGTGACCAAACGGGTGCCCCATAGAGGGCCATCGATCGCATGACACCAGCATAGAGGCGACGAACCTCCTCCCTCGGTCCCCCGAGATTAGGCAGCAGTCTGTGCAACGCACCCACTGCCTTCTCGATCCGGGGGGCCAGGAGCTTGAAGTGCTCCTCAAAGCTCCAGCGACCGTCCAGGACAAGGCCCAGGTATTTCATGTACCTGGACACCTGGACGTTTGAGTCACCTACGCGAATGATCTGCGAATAGGGTGGTTCCCGGCCCACCGGCCACTTGTGGAACCATAGCGCCTCCGTCTTATGCGGCGCTATCCGAAGACCCAATTCGCAGATTTTCGCGATGACGAGTTTGACTCCGAGCTCGGCTCGCCGTCTGGTCATCTCGAAGCTCAACCCACATGCCAGCACCAGCGTGTCATCTGCATAGCAGATCACGCTGACGCCTGCGGGGAGCTCGACACGCAGAACCGCATCGTACGCGAGGTTCCACAGGAGTGGTCCTAGGACCGATCCCTGCGGAACCCCGCAGTACACTTCCCTCCGGGTCCTCGCACCCTCCTGGCCCACGTACACAATGTACCTGTCGCGCAAGTAGCTCCCGACAATCGCCTGCAGGTAGAGAGGCACACGGTGATACACCAGGGCCTCCATGATGGCAACCCAGGGTAAAGCGTTAAAGGCATTGACGATATCCAGGCTTATCGCCAACGCCCCGCCCCCCCGAGCCACCGCCTGCTCCGACAGGGACCGGACGCGCATGATCGCGTCAACGGTCGAACGACCCTGACGGAACCCGAACTGGCTGTCGGCCAGGTCGGGACCGACGCACGACAGATGCTCGCTGAGACGAGAAGCGACAATACGCTCGAAGAGCTTGCCAGCCTCGTCCAGCAGGCATATGGGACGGTACGCAGAGGGAGAGTCCGCGTCTCTGCCGTCTTTCCTCAAGAGGACCAGACTTGCCTCCTTCCAGGCCTTGGGGAACGTGGCGTCGTCCAGGGAACTTAGTCTTACATATTCATATATTAAAGTCTTAATCTCACCCTTGTTTGAAATTAAGGCCTCAATATATGTATATGTACAATTAAACTCCACTACAATTTGCAATCTTAAAACTAGTAGGCTAACATGTTACATCTAGACAAACTAGATATTTTGCTAACCAACAAAATGGAGTGTTGCATACAGCAATATTTTCAATTTCAACCAGAGAGTAGGTATCTATTGCTTCTACAGTCTTTTGTCGTATTTTAGGAACTAATAAGCTAAGTTTTTATAGTTAGTAATTAAATAACCAATTATTGTGTACAAGTAAACATTAGGAAATCATACTATAATAGTGTTTGCTTATATATTTTCTTGATTTTTATACTCAAGCCATGGAAGGTACATACCAAATTAATCTAAGCTTTTCAACTATGAGTTATCTATAAGATGTTACACATATATCAACTAGTTTCGCATATAACTATGTGGGAAAGTAAATTTGAAAATTCAGCCATTTGGAATTAAACATTCATACTATAGCAATTTTGTAGTAATACTTTAAATTGATATTTTTATTTTATTTATAATATTATATTACAACTGCATTTGAACCCATTACAACTTTGCTGAGTTTAGCATGCACAAACAAATTGATAAACATTTTATAAATAAATGTTTTGAATTGTATGTTGACCAATTTTTTTAACATATTTTCTTATATAATTTTTATGATATGATTTTATATTTTTATGATAGATTGATTAGTTATTACCTGCAGTTTTATCCGCATTTAATTAGCTGTTTATAGCAAATCATTCAGTGTAAGTGCCCTAGGTAACTGTAACTACTGTGATTTACTTATAAACTATTGATGTGAGCCTAGCCTATAATATAGAATGGGTGTATAAGATAGCGCGGCCTTTGTCAAAACTACCTATAGGGTAAAATATTTAAATTTTGTACACAAAAAACCATTCAACAATTATGAACAATTTAGGCACAGGGCACAGGCACAGCCATTTTTTCTACTTTACGATTTTTATAAGTGCAGTTTTACGCGTCGCGTCATGGTTAAATATAAATGACGTTATTTCTTGTACTACAAAAATACTATTAAAATTATTTGTTAATCTGTCACTTTTCATTAAAAAAATAACCAAATGAGAAAGCTAATATATCAATTTGCCACTTTGACAAGATAGCATCACACTTGACAAATGGCATTTTTGAAACAATAATTTAATTATTTACTTTGTTTCAAAAAACTTGTTTTTTAATTATGAAAATGTTATTTTATAATTTTAACACGTTTATGCAGACTAGTTAAAACAATGCTTTCGTTTAAGGTCGGGAGTACATCTACACCTGTATAGTTTAAAAATAGCCTATATCTCTACAAATAGACTATTTGCCACAAAAGACAATTTGAACCAACAGTTCCTGAGATTAGTACGTTGAATGATACAAATTATTGAATACACCCATTTGTTTCCTCCAGACGGCATTGCAAGAGCCACAGCAGCGGGTTTCAATGAGCTCAGGAACGCGGTGTTCGCAAAAGTCGCGCAGCACTCCATTAGGAAGTTGGCGTGTAATGTTTTCACGCATTTGCATAATTTGGACTTGAGTTTCCATTTGGGAAGGCAGACTGGAGCTTTGTCTAAGGTTGGCTATTTTTCTTTTTCTTTTTTCATATGTTTTTTTTTTGCTATGTATGGAAAATAGAGGAAAGTAATGCAAAAGAAACGCCAATAAACAGTCGCAGTCACAAATTTACATTAAAATCGAAAAACAAAGTAATAATTATACGAAATGCATATTTTATAATAAATATATATTCTGGCTCTGCTCCTCTTGTTGAATATATATACATATACATACAATTCAAGGGTATTCGAACAAATTCTATGCAAATGACGTATATCATATATAACAGTCTAATTCGTTGTATATTATATTATATTAATGTTAATTCCAGACCATAGACCGAGGTTCCAGAGCAATTAACTTCGTGCTGTCCGCCATGGTGTTCAATATAGTGCCTACTATATTCGAATTGTCTCTAGTGTCTATGATATTGGGATTGAAAGGAGGGTTGGCTTTTGCAGGTAAAATCATTTTCAAGTTATTAAATGTATAGAAAAATTTAGAAGTAATTGCGAAAGCGTGCTAGTGAAAAATTTCCAATCATAAACTTTATGCTTTTAACTGCAAATAGTGTTAATTATTATTTTTATTGAAGACCGTCACGGTGTATAGAAGTGCAGCGTCTATATGTAAACGCGATTTGTGGGTTCGATTCCCTTTTATATTATGTTCCTGATTCCCTGTTATATTTTTGTGATTTTTGAAGTGTTAACGCTGAGGATAGAAAAAATACTTAAAAAAAACCGGTCAAGTGCGAAGTGTTGAAGTCGCGTGGAAAGGGTTCCGTACACAATATAGTTAAATATTTCCCCTGAAAACAATTTTTTATCGAATTTACCATTTTATTTTCAATTATGAAATCCTTATAGGTTTTCCTGTAATCTACAAGCCATAAACTATATTCAGAAATTTTTTCAAATTTTCGGCCCAGTAGTTTCGGTGATTAGGGGGGGGAGGGGGGTGGGAATAGTCAATTTTCGACTTTTTTCATGAATATCAACGAAACTATTTATTTTAAAAAATTAAAAAAAATATATCCAAGATTCTGATGACAAGCCCTTTCATTTGATATATGACTTAGTAAGGTTCGCAATTGTATCCCCCGAAAATTACCCTTATTTCAAAAAAATATTTTTTACGTTTACACATCTGTGTTCGGGTCAGGGCATTACACCATCCTGCCAAATTTCACCTGATTCTGTTTAGTAGATTCAGAGAAAATTGGCTGTGACAGACGGACGGACAGGAACACGATTCTATAAGGGTTCCGTTTTTTTATTTTTGTACGGAACCCTAAAAACCACCTGGCTCAGTACGGTTCGCTAGAGGGCGCGGGTCCGAGTCCCGCTGCGTGTGTTTAATCTGGATCGTGTTGTCGCACGCGCGGCAGGCGTGGCGTTCGGCTGCGTGGGCGTGTACGCGGCCTTCACGCTGGCGGTGACGCAGTGGCGCACCAAGTTCCGCGTGCACATGAACCGCGCCGAGAACGAGGCCGGCAACAAGGCCGTGGACTCGCTCATCAACTACGAGACCGTCAAGGTACCGCCTCGCTGGTGCTTTTTTTAATGGCATTAATTCATTGATCTACCACACCGTCACGAGGTGCCGCCTTACTGGTGTTTATTTTATATCTTTTTATAATTAATTGACTCTACAGACACATAGTCCGCACCCTTTTTTAAGTTATACTATACATATGTTCTTATCATAAATATTGATTATATTAATATTAAAACATAATATATAGAATTAATATATATCGTAATAAACTTACATTTTTTATGTTCAATATTACTTAGAGCTATGGTCCTTAGTGATGTTAACTATCTAGGTTAATGATTGTCAACGTTTTCTCTGACTACTCCACTAGGGATGGTGTGAAGTTAAGTTATTATTGCAAATGCGAAAGTTTATTAGTTAGGTTATTGACAGTAGACGAGGCGAAAAGGGTATGTAGGGAACATTCCCTATGACTACCCCGCTAGACTAATATGAAGTTAAGTTATTATTGTAAATGAAAAAAATTGTGAAGGTAATTGAAATCGATTAAATGACGAATTATGTTATTATCTGAAATACTGTATAGGATTGTTTTTATATCACGGGTACAGAATTAATTATCTTACTTCATATTTACTTTAGATAAATATATTCCATATTTATCTAAAGTTAATATGAGGTAAGGTAACCTTTACCTTAGTTTTATTAACGAGAAAAAGTAGTTGGTATAATTATACATTTCATTTAGCCTGTGTGGAAACTGGAAAGAGAGTAGAGTCATTCACTTGGTTTTTAATATAAATATGTAAACAAACAAGTTTTTGGAAAAATATCTCTATTCCTATAATTTGATTAGTTACTACTATTCAAATTACTTTAATTAATTTTATAATTTTTAAAAAGTACTCGTACTCTATTTTAATTGAAGTTCACTATAAATACAAATAAAACGCTAATTCCAGTACTTCAACAACGAGCACTACGAGCTGCAGAAGTACGACGACAGCCTGAAGAAGTACGAGGAGGCGTCCCTGAAGACGGCGTCCAGCCTCGCGCTGCTCAACTTCGGCCAGCACGCCATATTCAGCGCCGGACTCAGCGTCATCATGATCATGGCCGCCAACGAGATCGCTGCAGGTAAATTGACGGTTTGTAGGTTCGTTCGGGGATTTTGTATATTTCTATTTTGTTTTCCCCGCTGGCAATTAAGTAGAGCGTGGCGTTGAAAGAGCTGGAAAGCGGGGACGGAGAAAGCAGAGATTAAGTAGAATATTAATACTAGGTTCCTATGGTTCCCGCGGTTCCATGTGAACTGGCATGTGCGGGATAAAGCGTGAAGACAGTGTCGTATCCGAACGTCGCTCAAGTAAATAGAATAGGGTGTGGACCTAAGTTGTTTAATACAGTGGAACCTCGATTATCCGAACTACCCTTTATCCGAACGTAGTAACGTAGCTTCAGGGAGGCAAATAAAAATTCAAGATTTTTTGTTAGCGTTTAATCAAATTAGTTAACACCAGTTGTACTACAAGAGTCTGTGCTTTTTTTCCATTTTGTTTATTTTCTATTTGTTATTAAATTAAATAATGTGGTTTTCGTTTAGCTGTATGTACATTTGTAAGGCTGAATCGATATACGTTATACAATAATAATAAGGTATTCGGATAACGCGTTACGTATCAATATTTTAGAATAGTGTCCTTTTAATGAGGATCATTGCCTGTATGTAAGAGTCATTGCATTATTTTTATCGTCTTTGTTATCTAAGATGGGTAGTGTTTTACAAGAGTTTCCTTACTACGTAATTAAAGCAACATATATAACATTACAAAAAGAAAAGATTTGTATATCTGTTTGTTTGTGTTGGAACTCAGGAACTACTGGACTTATTTCAATGAAATTCGAAATTGAGCTCTAAGCCTCAACAAGTAAATAGGCTACTAATGTTAAGTTTCAAGTGAGGGAGTTCCGGAAGTCCATAAAGAGGGATTATTTAGGGGAGGTAGTTGGCAACGCATCCACATCCTTTCAGATTATGTGATTCTGTGTGATTCTGCCCATTGTTAGCTTATAATATATAAAAAAAATATTAAAAAAATGAGAGAGCAAACGCTGCAAAATGTGTCCATTATGGGCTTGAAGAAGTAAATTAAAAAAATAATTATAAAGACGAGGGGAAAAGTCTACAAAATGTGTCCGTCGCCAGGGCACATGTCGGTGGGCGACCTGGTGATGGTGAACGGGCTGCTGTTCCAGCTGTCGGTGCCGCTGGGCTTCCTGGGCTCCGTGTACCGCGAGGTGCGGCAGGCGCTCGTGGACATGCACACCATGTTCACGCTCATGACGCTGCAGTCCAAAGTGCAGGTGCCTGTTACTACTAGGTCTCGTTACGGTGCTCTATGTTCGAAAAAAAATTACGATGGACACCGCTTTTAAAATATACAATATACTCGTATACAATATTATACAACTTATATTAATATACTTATACGTATTCAAACAGCTTAGAAAAATAATCGGTATCCCTTCATCCATAATTGGGTTAATATTGTCACCCTTGTTCGGATATAATATCTTATGACTCAGTTCACACGTTTGTAGGTATTTTGTGACTGAAGCGCCGTTCTTTTTATACCTTTTGTTTGAGGTCACAGGCAAAACACTATATTATACAATCAAAATATATTTTATTTAAGCAAAGCCATTCCTTCTAACGTTAGAAGTGTAATCACCTCCGGATAATACAAATAGCGGTAGTAAAACTATTAGTATATATAAAAATTCAAACCTCGATTAGATATTCTTATAATTCATTCTTTCATTCTGTACAAGCTAGCACTGTCCACGTGCCTGTAAGTTCGTTGACACTTGACGTCACACAATTCGTATGACGATATATCCAGTTACGATCATTATGTTATTACATATTCAAATGTATTTATAGTGTAATAATGACGTAGTATCGGTTGGCTTGACAAGCATATTGTTTTCTTTGCTTGACGACAACCCCGATTGCTCTCCGATCTGCCTGACATCTGATATCTGACGAATTAAGTGAACTAGTGTGCTAACTAACCCGTTCACATTCATTCATTCACAATCGCTTATCATTCATTCAATCGTCGACTATTATTATTTATTTATTTATTTATTTATATATATATATTATTTATTTATTTCATCATTAAAATCGATATCAAACAGCCCAGATGTGTTTTTATATACTTTTGTTACATATATTTTTCATTTCCCAATGTGCACAGGAAAAGGAGCAAGCCCCGATGCTGAAAGTAGACGCCAAGACGGCGTCCATAGAGTTCAAGGACGTTAGCTTCAGATATATTAATGGGAAGCCGATATTCTCCAACCTCAGCTTCTCCATTCCCGCTGGGAAGAAGATCGGCATCGTCGGAGGTTCTGGAAGCGGGTGAGGAATTATTATTAGTTTAAAAGTATGTGAGATATGTGCTTATGTAATTTAGTTTGTAGGAATTGTGTGGGTTTGAAATACTCTCATTATTGTACTAGAACTTTTCTTAGTGCTTACGTATTCACTCCATGAATTAAAATATTATATTTAAGTTAGATTGTTAATTATTAATTGTTCTAATTTATAACGGCTATATACGGCTAGTACAAATTGACAAAATTGAAATTATTAAACTTTAAATATATATTTAACTTTTTACCCCAGTGGCGTTGATTGTAAGTACCTCAATACTTGTACTGTATTTATAATGACATAAAAATAACATACAATACATACATATAGTATATGACAGTAAATATGTTAACATAATATTGCAGTAAGTCGACAATGGTGCGTCTGCTGTTCCGCTTCTTCGAGCCGCAGTCCGGACACATCTCCATCGCGGGGCAGGACATCAAGGACCTGGACCTGGCCAGCTTGAGGAGAGCCATAGCCATTGTGCCGCAGGTATTGACACCCATCAAATGGAAAATGTACTAAAGAAAAAGAAAAAAGGGAAAATATAGTAAAATAGTAAAAAGGGGAGGCTTCATCCTGTATATGTGACTTTCCTTCAGTATCTTATATTGTGTATTCAAGAGTCAACCGCGGTCTCCCCATAACTCCATTACTCATTCTCAAACATGACATGCCAAAACCATCTGAGTACGTTCTTCTTCATTCTAACTGTGATATCCTCGTTGGTACCCACCATCTTGTGTATCTCTTATATATCGTAATTAAAGTAATATTATATTTTACATAATCACTTTGAATGACAATCTAACCCTTCCTAAAGTCAGTATGTTTTTTATGTTTTTTTTATAAATTAATTATTATTATTATTTCTACATTTATTTGTTAGGTAGGTTCTATGAATTCTATAATATAATATATTTGTAGATTATTATATATATAGCAAACTCATTAGTTCCTTTATATTAGATTGCTTGGAACAGATCACTTATAGTGATAATCCTTTTCACATTTTCTATTAACTTGCAATGCTTTAATAAATACTGAATATTACTTTAAAATAAAGATTATTAATTTTATTACTTACAATTTGTTTATGTAACAGGACTGTGTTCTATTCCACGACACGATATTACACAACTTGCACTACGGAGACTTGTCCAAGAGTCATGAAGAGGTGATAAAGGCCAGCAAGATGGCGGAGCTGCATGAGTCTGTTATCACTTGGCCTAAGGTTTGATGTTTTGATAATATTAATATTATTTAATATTCAACATATGTGAATAAAAATGAAAACAAATCTTTTATAAACAAATATTAATATTTAAATGCTTTAGAGAATGAAATATTATTTTCTTTTAAATTTTCACTATCAACTTATAAATATATGTATGTTGTACACGGAGTGTATTTATACTTAATCTCAAAACGCTTGTTCATTTGATACTTATATTGTAGTGCATTAAAAATAAATATTTCGCCATCTTGGACGGTCCACCATATTGGATTTAGAATGACGCCACACAACTTATATAGTATCGTTTAACGTGTGTACGGGTTCGATTCCCACTCGGGGAAGATGGAATTTCGATTCTATTTTCTTTGCCCTGGCAACTAGACAAAGCGGGGCGTCGAGTTGCGCCACTCAATACGCGGTGCTTCGAGAAAATGTGGAAACAAGGGAATGGAGTGTCTTAACACTTGATTTCTACGGTTCCCGTAGTACCCTCTGCTAATTCTGCTACGTGACGGGATGAAGCGTGAAAACATAAGAAAAAAAAAAACAATAAAAATTAGTCTTGTAATAGACTAGTAGGAACTTTTTTCCACGCACCACACTACTGTGGAATAGCCTACCTGTGGCAGTGTATCCAGATCGATACGACACGGGTATCTTCAAAAAGTGCGTCTACCTCCATCTTAAAGGCCGGCAACGCTCTTGTAACACCTGTGCTGTCACACAGGGCCGTGGGCGTCGGTGATCACTTACCATCAGGTGACCCGGCCGCTGGTTTGCCTTGTCCTCCCCGTAAAAAAAAACACTTGCTTACTTTTTGCTTATTTGTGGCGGCAGGGCTACGACACGCAGGTGGGCGAGCGCGGGCTGAAGCTGTCGGGCGGCGAGAAGCAGCGCGTGGCCATCGCGCGCGCCATACTCAAGGACGCGCCGCTCGTGGTGTTCGACGAGGCCACCTCCAGCCTGGACTCGCTCACCGAGCACGTGCGTACCCACCCAGTATTAACTAGCCTTTATAACCTTGGAAAAATTATAAAGGAACTAAATAACAGAATATATAATTAAATTATTGTTCCAAAATGAAACGCCATTACTCGAGTGTGACGCGAGCGTACACTGTACTGTCAGAGCGGGACAGAGATATATCTCTTTTTCGTTTGGCTATTTTTTTGAATGAAAGGTGACAGATTGACAATGTTCAATGGTATATTTGTAGAACGTCAATCGTATTTAATGATGTCTCACGCATTACACAGTACGTATAAATATCGTGAAATGAAAAAAATGATGCTGAACCCAAGCTATTAATAATTATCAAGTAGTTTTTTGTATATAGCCTCAAAATATTTTCCTCTATAAGTAGTTTTGATAATGGCCGCCGTGTCAGAAACACTCTGTATATACATTGTGTGGCTCAGTAGTATATTACTTTGTGGGTAATAGTACATACTTAACACTACGTTGTATTTTACACTATAGTGAATAGATTTGCTGCCGTTTATGCATTTTTGAGGGTGAGATTCATAATTTAATGATTGAAATGTAATTGAAAGGACCGTCGTGGCGCAGAGACACAACATGTGCCTGTAACGCGACGGTTACTGAGTTCGATTTTTCTATTTCCATTTTCTTTGCTCTGGCAACTAAGGCAAAGCGCGGCGTTGAGTTCCGCCACTCAACACGCAATGCCTCGAAAACGGCGGAAAGCAGGGACTAAGTAACGGAGTGTCTTAACACTAGGTTCTTATGGTTCCTGCATTAATAAGTGCCGAAGAGTAGCCGAATATTCGTTGTAAGTTATGTAATGAAGGGTATCAACACTAGGTTATCTTTGCTAGCATTGTAAATGCACTATGGAGTGTGATATAAAAACAAATTATTGTAAATATAATCCTACTAATATGATAAAGGTAACACTTTTAGAAAATTAATATCTTTTCTGGTTTCATATAAAATTACATACTGGAATTTATGAAATTTTGCAACCATATAACTTATATTTTTTTTTTATTTTTTTTTATTTTTAGCTTCACGCTTTTATCCCGCACATGGGAGGGTAGGCAGAGGGAATTGCAGGGACCGTGGGAACCTAGTGTTATGACACTTCGTTGCTTAGCCCCTGCTTTCTCCGTCCCCGCTTTCCGCCGTTTTTGAGGCATTGCGTGTTGAGTGGCGGAACTCAACGCCGCGCTTTGCCTAGTTTGCCAGAGCGAAGAAAATGGAAATAGAAAAATCCATCTTCTCCGACTGGGGATCGAACCCAGTAACCGTCGCGTTTACAGGCAGACATATAAACTATATCTAAGAATTATACAATTCAATTTACTAATAAATAAAAAAAATTCAAACTGACAGACACATATTATATATTTAAAATAAATTTGATTTATTTCCAGGCCATTCTCCAAGCACTAAAAGCAGCGACTGTCGGCAGAACATCAATATGTATAGCACATAGACTATCAACAGTGGCCGATGCGGATGAAATATTAGTACTGGAGAAAGGTGTCATATCCGAAAGAGGAAACCACGCCGAACTGATTAAGAATAAAAATTCACTGTATTATAGATTATGGGAAAAACAAAATAAAGACCCACTGCCTAAAGTTTAATTTGATTCCGCTGTATGTTATATAAAAAACTGTTGTGTATTATGTGATAGTTTTAAAGTGAGCTTACAAATTTCTTTATATTGTATCTAAATAAATATTGTATTGAAGTTCGATTAAATAGAGTAATTTTTTGTCGTTTGACATGTTTTGGAGAAAACATCTTCTCCTATTATGGAGAATAAAGAGAATATCTTAATAACAATATATGTACGGGGATTTATGATTTAACATGTTACTGTGTTTATGCAATCACATTTTTTTAAAAGAATCAATGTCCATTTATGTACTTTTATTTATTATTTTTCCATTACTATTTAGGGTTCGGTACCTCAATAGGAAAGAACAGAACTTGTAGTTTATTTTAACTGTTAATTTGCTATTATTAAACTGGTACGGAACCCTTGATGCGTGAATTCGATTCGCTTTTGACCGATTTTTTATAACTATGTATTTTAATCAGACATACGTCGAGTTTCCATTGTATGGAATATTAATTCATTTAAATATGTCGCTCTTCTTTAATATATGACAGCACGTCAATTTCATTAATTTCAGTATGTAATGAAGTATATGTTATGCCTAGTATATACTAGCATATAACATATATTATGTAAAGAAATTGACGTTATTGATTCTATTAATAAATGACAAAAGAAAATTAAAAATTGTTATAAACGAATGTGAATTAAATAGCAACAATTACTATATACATACATATGTATGTACTATATTTAAAAAGATATAGTATTTTTCATATATATTATTTATGACACAAAATTCAAATTGTTATTGTTATTAACACAAAAGATATCTTGTACTAAAAATATATAAATATAATCAAGTATTTATTATTTTATTTATAGTTCAAGTACAAAGCAACTACTAGAACTTTTAAAGGTTCTTTCAAATGTAAAATAATATGCATATGTAAAGAGAATGTATAATATATTTAAAAAGTATTATATTTAATAGAACTTTACAAGCATATATAAAAAAACTATGATGACAATTTAAATGCTATGTTTAGATACTGATAAAATAGTGTTTTAGCTTCCTAGCGTGTGAATAATACTTATTGAAAGTAGAGTATTGGAAGTAACGGGTTCAAATCCTATTGTCTTTTTCTTTATTACACATCATCTAGCATGTGTTTATTTGTAGGCTTTTTTTGTATATTAATATAATTTTTGTAATATGACCTCAATCTGCCTCAGTGAGGCAGTGATTTATATAACTTATCAATATAATTTGTGTAAGAGTATGACATATTATGTCAAGAATTTGGTCAGACGCATAGAACAGCGTGTCTGACCATTACATTTTTTATGCCTTTATTAAATATAGTCTATTGGAAGGATTATATTATAAAAAAAAATATATAAATATCTAATTGACTCTAATACAATCTCAATCTATATTTTAAACTTATATTAATATATATAAAGAACCATTTTCTCTGTTAAGTTTTGCCGCTCAACATTCAATGTATCAGAATTGAGAGCTATGTATATAATAGAGTGTCTTAACACTATTTTTTCTCTCTTCTGCTATATGAGAGAAAAAGCTTGAAATTGATTTATATTTTTTTTATTATTTGATTCGATTGCTCGCTTCTAATGTGTGTTTGTATCATCAAATTTGTGTTCTTATATGACTTATTAATGTAAATATTAAATTTACTATGGATTTACCTTGTAAATGTAAGCAATACACAAACTGTTGGGTTGAAAAATACGTGAAGAAAACATTCAAAAATTTGGAATGCGGCAGGGAAAAAATTATAACATTTTTATAAATTTTTAAAATTTTAATAATTTTTTTTTTTAATTTTTATGTCTTCTTTATGTATTTTTTGTATACTCGGCGTGTATTGACACTTTAAAAAATCATTAAAACACTGTTAGATTGTTTGAAATAATAATTTAAAGTATATATATGAAAATCATATAAACAAAACTATAGATATTTATTTCAATTTAAATTGTCGGTTTTTGTTAATTAATTGTTAAATATTTAGCTTTTGAATGTTTAAATTTCCTAAATGGTTTGAATTCCGTAAAACGGAATTAGTTACTTTATAATGAGAATTGAAACGTTATATCCTCACATGAAAAATAAATAAATAAATAAATAAATAGATAGATCAATATAAGAAATTGTAAGTGTATATAATGTACAGTTGCTGTTAAATAAGTATATTATTTTGTTTTTGTGTGTGTTTTATTTTTTTTTAAGGAGTACTTGTATCCTATCCTCTTTCCTTTTCTTTTGAAATGTTTATTAGTGTTGTAAAAAAGTTTTTTTTTTTTTTTTTCAAGTAGTCAGTCAGTCTGTCTTTCCGTTTTTCGGTGTCAATGTCCTAAACGGTTGAACCGTTCTTTATTTATCTTTCATCGGAATATATCTGCACAATCTGTTTAGTTATTATATTTATATTGGTAAAGATACTGAAAGAAAAGAAACTAACCAATTGTCCCTGAATATATTTAATATAAAAAAAAAATTATAGCACCGTCGTGGCGCAGAGGCGTAGCGTCTGCCTGTAAATTCGACAGTTTTGGGGTTCGATCCCCTCTCGAGGAATATAGATTTTTCCAATTCCATTTTCTTCGCTGTCAACTAGGCACAGCGCCGTTTTGAGTTCCGCCACTCAGAACGCAATGCCTCGAAAAAGCCGAAAGCGGGGAACGGAGTGTCTTAACACTAGGTTCCTGGTGTTACCTCCGCCTTCTCTGCTATAAGCGAAATAAAGCGTGAAGCTATAAATATACTTTTATTTATGAAGGTCTTAGTTTAATTTTGTGAGATCGAAAATACATTTAACGAAAATAAAGAAGCCACTTTTCTTTTTTTAGGAATGGAGTTTCGAGCGTGCCAGTTAAGCACAATTCACTTCGCCAATGCCACATTGAATGGAGATCACAAAGGAGAATGTACGGTAAAATGGATATATTATATTACAAAGAAGAATATATGTTTAAAAGAGATTCAATTTACAAAAGACTGTTTTTCTAAGCTTCACGCTTTTATCCTGCACGTGGCACATAGGAACCTAGTATAAAGACTGCTTAGTACCTGCTTTCTTGAGTTGAGTGTCGGAACTCAATGCCGCGCCTTATCTTGTTGCCTGGGCGAAGAATATGGAAATAGAAAATTCCATCTTCCCCGACTAGGAATCGAACACAGAAACCGTCGCAGTTACAAACTGCTTCACGATTGTCTTCAAAGACTTCTTTTTAAGACCAAACTTTTCTCTGGCCATACCATATGTCAGTCGACACGAATAAATTATTTAATAAATCTGTGAAAAAGTGTTAAAGGTAAGTCCTTTTTTATTTTTAACCAATAATTTAAACACTTTAAAAACAATATAGATAAAGTTTTTAATTTTTATCCAATTAAAATATAATGAAAAAAAATATATATATATATATATATATATTTAATTTTTCAGTTAAAATACTTTCTTCTAATAAATGCAGTGACATTACGATTACAATTTTCGAATAGCAATATGACATCGATTGACATATCGGTTGCCATAGAAACGAGTTAGATGACAAAGTTGGGAAAACATTTATTATTATTAACTTTTGCTACAAAAGTACAATTTTCTTATTGAAAATGGATATTTTATTACAATAATACGTAAATAATGTCGGTATTGAGTTTGGGGCCTGAAGATAAGAGAAGGGACCAAAGGTATGGTGTAAGCCTGTTACAATTTTGCCCTTTAGTCTAAGGGAATTTATTGTTTAAACTTCATAAGGGTGTTTTATTGGTATAACAGAATACAATTACAATATACATAGTATCCTCTTAAACCTGCGCTAGTAAAAATTATGTTGCGGACCTTAAATAAATGACATGTCCAATCAAACAAAATATTGTAAAAAAAATATGAATGGAAATAAAAAATATGTTTATGCTATTATGTTGTGCGTTTATGTGTACTTTCACACACATGTGTACATGTGTGTGTGTATATTGATTATATATATTTAATATTCTAATGCCGCCGTGTTGCCATATAATTGATTAGATACATAATGTTAAGTTAAAAAAATAATAAGCTATTAATTGTGGGTTCGAACCCGATGGTACAATGCATTTATTTTATTGATTCTCCTCTCGGTTTGGTTAACAAATATTCTTTACATTACCCATTTGCATCTAACGTCTAATTTTGAACAGAAATTTGACAATAGAATGATGTATTAATACTAGTTCGTTGTTAGTTATATATTTTGATAAAAAAATACAAAAGGTAAATTAATAAGCATTTCTGAATCATAACCTAAAATATTTTACTTGAAAATTGGATTTATTTATAAAATGTATTAATCTCAATCATTTTAGTATAAAATAACGCTTTAATTTTTGCACGTCCATTATAGAAATTCGCTAGAAAGCGTCTACAGCAGCGGCTCCCGTTTGAATCTGCTTACCAAACGTAAACGTTGCCCATCAGAAATGTCCACACAGTCCCAGACCGCTTTCAAAGGCGACAAATACGTAACACAGAGAGTTCTCTCCGCTAAGACGCATAGAGTGAAACAGTTGCAGAATCAGTTGGCCGACGCACATTATCATTTGCAGGTAAGTCAATGAAAATTCAATTAGACGCTTTATTTTGTATATACTTATATGTAATAAATTAAGTAAAACAAATTTAGTGTCAAGACACTCCGTTTTCCGCTTCGTGATTGTATTCGAGACATTGGCCAAATACTCAACGTTGAGCTATGCTTTTACAGCCATACATTGTTTCATTACGCTTCTAATACATACAGATTTCGTTGTAGATGTTTTCATGTCTCGTCTCGTACATGGCTAAGGGATGGCTTTTGTGTATTCTATAATATTAAAGGCGAACCGCCTTTACTTATTTTTTTTAGTTTACTTTAGTTTTAGTGTTTCGTTGAAAAAGGAACCCTATTACTAAGCCTTCGCTGTCTGTCTGTCACCAAATTTTCACAAATGATGTATATCTATGTGACTAATTATATATACTCGTAAATACTAAAGAACATTGAATTATTAAGACATCTCATATGGTAAACGTACGAGTACTATTTGCACTTAACCGATATTTTTTTTATTTCAGGAACTGAGCAATGAAAATCGTATATTACGCGCTGTACAGAAAAAGCATGAAATTGCTCTTCAAAGGTTACTGTTTTTATATATTACCTACGAAGAAAAAGTACAACTAAATATTTGTATAGCACAGTGCATTTTGCGCTGCATTAAATTATAAGATGATTTTCATAAGTCTATTTATTCGATTATTAATCGATTTTGTATCTAATCTAAATATTTTTACTCATATACCACGCTATCTCACGTATATTCATCTTTTACATCCGCCGTAGACTCGTAGCTATTCTACACTTGTTTTTAGCTTCACGCTTTATCCCGCACACGGCAGGGTAGGCAGAGGGAACTGCAGGAACTATTGGAACCTAGTGTTAAGTTGCTTAATCCCTGCTCCACTCCGTTGCTTAGTCCCTGCTTTCTACATCCCCGCTGCACTTACTTTTCTTAATACATACTAAAATTTTCTATATTCAATACACTTTAAATATACAAAATTCTCAAAATTTCGATATTAATCAATTTAAATGCCCGTAACGAAGATTTTACCTTACTTATAGGTATGAGAATTCCAACGCGGAACTACCTCAAATTTTGAACTCCCACAACGAAGAAATGAGAATACAACAAAGCAAATATAAGCAATTGAAACATCAGTATAAAGAAGTGTTACAGAAGCTCAAGGAGAGAGAAATGCAGCTGCAGCAGTTGAGAGATGAGCATCAGCATTTGTTGGATTTGAGTAAAGATAGGTAGAAATAATTATATTTTTTTAGCTTCACGCTTTATCCCGCATATTGCAGGGTAGGCAGAGGAAACTGCAGGAACCATTTGAACCATATGAAGTGTTAAGACACTCCGTTGCTTAATCCCTGCTTCCTCGGTGACCGCTTTACGCCTTAATGCTAAATATATAATTATAGTTCGAATAATTATAATTATATAATTTGTTTAAGCAATATCACACAGATATCATACACACGGGTTTACCGCGACCTTAATTAAAAGCATAATATTAAATAGCCTTTAAAAACTTGGTAAAATTATAAAACAATTTACTTGCTTTATAATTTTACCAAGATTTTTTAAATGATTTTTTGAAACTAAATAAATAATTATATTATTGACTTATTAATATTAATGTTAATTGACTTGAATGTTAATTGACTTATTAATATTAATTGACTTTTTGTTATTTTAGTTTATAGAAATTTACAAATAAGCCAATATCTCTTCAAATTATATACAAAGTGTTTCTAAAAGCACCTAAAACATAATGTTTTTGGAAACAAAAAAAAGCTTTAAAATAATATTACCATTACCATTATATTATCACTAACAGGAATCTTATAGAACGTGAAAAGCTTCAATCTCAACTAACAGAGCTCACGTCTAAAGTTCAACAGCAAAATGACACGATAAGTACTCTACAGCGACGCATAGCTTTGGAGGCGAAGAACTACAAACACCAATTGCAAGCGGAAATAAATAAACATAAAGACACTAGGCACGATTTGGATCTAGCTATAAGTAATGCTGACAAATTGTCGACTATTATAGAGGTAATGTATGCCTCTATATAGTAATAAAGCTTATCTGTAAGTTTTTGTTTTCCGTTACAATGAGCTGGTAAGAATGTTTTTCTTTTGTTTTTATTTTTCATGTTTACATTTTGCGTAATGCCTCGAAATTGGAAGAAAGTGGGTACGGAGTGTCGTAACACTAGGTAGTAGGTACTCACGGTTCTTGCGGTTCCCTCTGCCTATCCTGCTATGTCTTGGTTCAAACGTGAAGCTATAAAAAAATTAAAGATTTCTTTTTCATTACTTACAAGTGTATTCATTGTGTTTTAAATTGGTTTTGAACTTGAGCTTGAAGCGTTAAACCAACAGTCTTATAACTAAGTTCTGCTTATATATAGTGTAAAGTTGAAAATAATCGCTTAGAATTTTCTACATTTAAAGATTTATTTCCGAGAGAAAATAATATGAGATAAATACTTACGCCTATGCCTGTAACGCGACGGTTTCTGGGTTCGATCCCCAGTCGGGGTCAAGATGGAGTTTGTATTTCCATTTTCTTCGCTCTGGCAAACTAGGCAAAGCGCAGCGTTGAGTTCCACCACTCAACACGCAATGCCTCGAAAAAGGCGGAAAGTGAGGACGGAGAAAGCAGGAACTAAGCAACGGAGTGTCTTAACACTAGGTTCCTACGATTCCTGCAGTTCCCTCTGCCTACCCTGCCATGTGCGGAATGAAGCGTGAAGCTAAAAAAAAAAAAAAAAAAATACTTAGACGACAGATTTAAGATTTTTACTAATTTTAACCGTTATGTTATATTGCCTTAATGAATGGGGTCAGTGGGAATAGATTGGTACAACTAATTGACATACATTATAGGCACTCAATGGTATCTGCTACTAAATACTATTACAAAATTTGCTTTAAAGTGAGCGATATTGAAAGTCTTTAGGTTTTGTAGGTCATTTCTGACAATACAAAAAGGAAGTAGTACAAAAAGTATTTATTTTTAATTTTCGTTTCTCGCGGTAATCGATGGAACCATGGGAACCTAGTGTTGAGACACTCCGTATCTCGCTTTCCACCTTTTCGAGGCATTGCATGTTCAGTGGCAGAACACAACGAAGCAAAGAAAATAGAAATGAAAAATCCATCTTCCCCAAGTGCGAATTGAACCCACAAGCCGTACGCCTGTGCCACGACGGTTTTCATAAAGACTAACGCTTAATATAAATAAAATTAAATAAATATCATCTTATTTATTCACTAAAATGCGTTTACTAATTTACATATAACAACTGTTCTGTTGCACATACCAAAATATTTAGTTGTCAGTTAAGCGCTTTTTTACTTTTCTTGCGTTTTAGCCAACTAAGGGATAGAACCTTCATAAAAGTTATAATACTCTCTGTGGGAAGATTTTATCTTCATACAGCTATCTTTGTTACAAAATTTACTTTATTTTCTACGACTTATTTTCATAGTAAAAATCACATCTCGAATTCACAATTTAAAACTATATATTATGTTTTTACGATCTTATTTATAGCCACATAGTATTGTAGTTTCTCTACTGTTTATTTCACTCACATTCTATTAGATGAATTAGATTTTTTTCATATATTAGATGAAGGAAAAGATGCTAAGCACAGCTGCTGGCAGAGCAGGAAGGTCGCCTACTAAAATAGGATCCGTCACGAGTGTAACTCGCCCTCTGAGCAAAAGCGGGAAGGATAAAGGACTCGAGGAACAGACTAATGTATGGAATATTTATTAATATCTTGAATTTAGTGAAATAAATGTACAAAAAAATATATCTTTATATGTTTCACAAAATCACTATATAGTTATGATGAAAATAATTTTGTGTACTATATTATTTAAGTGTTAGATTTGTATCTACAGTTTACATATAGTAAAGTATATTACTTTACATAGTATGAGTTACTTAAAACAGAATTATCATTATACTTTTTTATAAGGAACCATAAAATATTTGCTGAGTAAATGAATTCCCTAAATAAAGTTAACTTTTTATGTTCTATTGATGGATTTTTTTTCTTATGTTTTTTTCTTATGGTTTTTCTTATGTTTTTACAAAAACTACAATCTTTATTGTTGCCATCTTAAGATTACATGTTTCTACATGCTTCCTAATTCATTATATTTTTCAGATGCCACATTTAGAGCAAAACATGTTAGCCAAATTATGCGAGAATTCACGTACAATCAGCACTTGTTTGTCGCACGAAGAAGACACTAGCTCGTCGACGGAAACCCGATCACGATACATTTCCAGTAGAAATTCAACGAGCAATAGAACAACACCAAATCAGATTAGAAAAAGCTCAAAAAGCTCAGACGAAATGATAGACATTGCTAAAACAGTCCAAGAGGGCATGGCTGAATTGAGTATTGTTGATAAAAACCCGAATACTGATAAGAAAATGGAAGCCCTGAAAGCAGAGCTTATGAATAAAATAAAGAATAACGAAGATACTTCTAGAAGATCAAGTGCTATAAGAAGACAGTCTACTGAGGAGTCTATAGAAGAAGTTATCGAAAGACCAAAATCGAGAGGATTAAGTTCGGTCTCTTTCTACGATAACACTACTTCAGAAGAAGATAAAATGAATCTGAAAAGAGAATTTAATGATAAAAAAGAAAAGCCATTAGATAAATATTGCAAAGATATTATACAAGATATAGAAAAAAGTAGCAAAGTCATTGATATTCACGTGAAACAATTCAGTCAGACTAAATACAATGGTGACAAGTTGGTCGAAAGGTTGCAGGAGATTGATAAATTGAATGAAATTGTCAATAAAAATGGCGCCATACCGGATGAAGCGCTAACGGAGTTGAATAATAATTTTAAAATGCTAACAGAGCAAGTTTTCACCGAGAGTGTACCAAAAAAACGAATCATTTCAAGCAAAAGGAGTTCTAGAGTCGATTTAGATTTCTTGGACGACGATATGAGCAATCAAGATTTACTTGAAGATTTACTGGGAAAGAAGTGAACTGCTCTGTAAAAGTTTTGTTACAGATTGAAATTTAAACTAAATAATTAGCTAGTATAAATGAGGGTAGTTTTGAATTTTTATATCTATTTTTGTATTTAGTAATTGAACTCATTGTTTCATAAAATATCACGAATCAAAAAAAAAATATGAATAATAAAGAAAACCTATAATAATTAATGTTTCAAGCGTTATATTGATTTGCTAACAAACGTTCTAGAAGCTCGTTCGTATTTCCTCATGTTCTAGTATCACAATGACACCTTGTGCAAGATGTGTCTCAATTAATATACCGCTTATAGCATTAAGTTATTAAAATAATTTACCTTATTCTTTAGTAATATTTTTATTTATTTATTTATATTTGAAATAAAATAGTTTTTATCAGATAAATGTCTATTATTTAAATTGGGACGTGGATTCATATCTATGAAATTTTCCTAACTAAATTCAATAAAACTAACTTTAACTAAGCTTTTATGAGCTATATATATCGTTTTCTGTTCGCAGTTCGCTTTTCCTCGTATATATTTTTAAGATATAACATCTTATGTGTGAATATTGTAAGTATATAGCTAAATATAGCATATGTTATATATAAATAGTATAAGCATACTGTTAAACAAATCTAAAATTTGTGAACGCCATAATAATGTGGAATAAATACGAGTTTCGCTGAATGTTGTATAAATCTGGATACCGTGTGAGACACTTCACTCTTCGCTTTCCGTCAAAATTGCAGACACTGTATTTAGTGGCAGTAATTACTTAATTTATCATACCAGTGGAGAATTATAAAAAAAAAACCTCCATTCTTCCCTACAGGAAACGAACTCAGTACGTTTACAGACTGCTACTTCACTGAGCTAGTAATATATTATTTAGAAATAAGTGTAAAGCATAAAGCGCTCAGTGATTTAGTAGTAGCAGGTTCGATACCCATTCCAAAACATTTAAAAACGAACAATTGCAGTAAATTATGTGTAAACAAATATTTACTTTAACGTTCATAAATACAGTTTGGCGTCAGTGTTTTATCGCGCTTTAAATAATGTTTTATTTTTGAATGAGCCCATAACTTTGTGATTAGGTCATGCTCGTCTCTTAGTCTAGTCTTGGCGGTGTAGCTGTCACACCCAGAAACGTAATTTAATATTTAACCGACATTACACAATTATTTTATTGATATAAAGTAAGGATAATGAAATTAGATATGGACATTTGTAAGATTCATGCCTTCTTTATTCTTCCGTTAGGTTCGATACGACTATTATTTTTGTTTTGTTATATTTTAATATTATTAATGATATTTAAAACATTAAAGAAGTATATCTAGAAACGGATTAAACCAAATTGTATCAAACGTGTTAGAATTTTGGCACTCTATAAGATATGAAAATTAGTACTAGTGGTTCTGAGACGGAATCAAACCCACAACCTTTTGTCATTTTTGTAAATGCAACAAAAAAAGAAATACCAAAAAATCTCATAGTTCTTCTATCAAGTTCAAAGCTCAGTCGTCTCCGTCTTAGAATGCTAAAACAACTTTACGTAACATTGTTTGTTATTTTCCATTTCATTACACGTAACGTGTTTAACCATTCCACAGTGACAAATGAGTTTAATCTTTAACGCTGCAACTTATGACTAAAGTTAAGGATTTCTTATTTACAATCTCCAGTTATAATTTTTCATTCCCTCCCAACAATTCCAAGCAAGATGTAGTTTGTTATATAAATGAATCAAATGCTTAATCCATTTTAATATACAAGTGCCGTCATGGCGCAGTGGCACAGTATTTACGTCAGCGCGACAGTTTTGTGCTCGAATCTCATATGCAATGGCTTAAAAGTGGGGATCTTAAATAACGTTCCCTCTGCCTATCCTGCTATATGAGGATTGTAGCGTGAAGCTATTTATATTCTTCTCAAAACACAATTCCGAAAGATAAACGATGCTTTAAGTCCTCAATCTCTATCTCTATATCGCTATATCTCTATGACTCGGTTACAAACAGAGAATTGTGTAATAGGTTCTAGGTTCTTTCTGCACAATTTGATATGTAGACCTATAGTCTCAGTGATAGTCTTAATACGAGAACAAGCTCTATTGACTTTGATTTACCTTTGTTTCTGCAATTTAAAAGCTTAAATTCAAAAGCTCTAAGCTTACAATAATATGTTTAGTTTTAAACGTTCAGTGGCCTAAATCTAACGTTCTTTTATAGGAGTGTATGAGAACGAAGTCGTTAGTTTCTTTTTTGTATACATTTTCTACAACTTGCCTGAAGCTGTGAATTCATTTTTCTCATTGTACTTTGAATACCAGTTATAAAAAATCCATGTTATTTCAGTTTTATATAATAATTTGAACTTTTTTAATGTTTTCGTTTCGTTCTTTTTGTTTTAATTTTGGTTTAAATTATATTATATATTTATTATAATTATACTTTTGGCATTGGATGTGAAAATTTCTTAATAATAATTTATGATTAAGGAATGGACTTTTTCTGTAAACGCGACGGTTTGCAGGTTCAATTCCCATGAGGGGAAGATGGATTTTTTTATTTTCATTTTTTTCGCTGTGGCAACTAGGAAAGTGTAGCGTTGAATCCCACCAATTAATACAAATTCCTCGAAAGAAGGGATCAAAATATCTTAAACTATATTACAGGAAACTACTAGGTTACTATATTTTCTGCAGTTCCCTCTACCTATTCTGCTATATGTGGAAAAAGCTATACAAAATAAAAATAGAATCCCACAACCTATCACAGTATTTCTCTTATATATTTCATACTAAGGTTATAAAACACTTAAAAATATCATTCTCTTGCTCAAAAAAATCTATTTTCCTCAACTCAGAATCGAACCCACAAACCATCGCATCTACAGGCAGGCGCTGCGCGTCAACTTATTTTATTAATGAAAGAAAAGAAACATACATTTAAAGCCGCCTCAAACAGGAATCGAACCCACAATAACAAATTGAGTATATCCATCAATAACCGTATTACCTAATAAATCACGGCCTCGATCGTTTTAAAGTATAAATATAAAATACTATCGTATAAATATAAATTTATCGCCGACGCTTATAGGATTTGGAAGCGATGTAGTAAAATGTAATGTTTGTAAGATTGGTGTTTTTTATCTCATCTTTATCTTTTTGTTTTGTAAAAGAAAATTTGTGATGTACATTTACTTCGTTCTAATAAAATTACGATCCGTTTAATATTTTGAGCAAGCTGTAATTAAAAAAATGGACGTCAATTTTATTGATTAATTTAGCATAACGTGACCGTACTTCTTTATAATAGATAGATACTCTACAATATAGACAAATATGTCTCTATAAAATGGAAAAAGAGGCAAGGGAAGTGTGAAATATCGGAAAACCTTCTAGTTTTCTTAAATCTTTAACACGTTTCACTAACAATAAACTTACAACAATATTATTACTGGAAAAAGTTCTACAAAACATCTTTTCATATAAAACACGATGAAAAAAGGATATCTAAAGACTAATCATATTTTTAATTCACCAATTAACTTGTACTAAACTACTTGATAATATAATATTATAAATATTTGAAGTCGTCGTGGTGTAGTGGAACAGTGTCTGATTGTAAACGCCATGGTTGTGGGTTCATTGAAGTAGCTCTGACCCTGAGCTAGATCTCTCCGTAAGCCGTGTAATAATATCATGTAGGTTTCAAAAAAAAGAAATGTTTAGCTTCTCGCTTTATACCTACCCTATGTAGAGAGAGCGACAGGAACCTTGAAAATTTATTAATATACATATATACATTAAAAATATTATGATATTTTACGCACCGCAGTTTCCCTATAAATTAATGGTAACATTGATATCAACAAACAAACGATAAATTAAACAAGAATAATGCTCCTTCGCTAAAATATACAACTCATGCTTACAATTGTAGCCTTGTGTGTAGAAATTGGTAATTTATGACGTTTTTACAAAAAAAACTATAACAAATGTAATGCAATTAATTTCCTTAGTCTAATTTTTCTTCTTAACTTCTTAAGCTTTTATAAGCTGTATAATAGAATAGGCGTTTAGTTACGCCAGTAAATTACATATATTTATAAAAATGCAAACTGCATAAGCTGCACTTTTAAAAAAAAATAACATAGATATGTGAAGTATTTCATTTGAAATAAAGAATTTGAGATAAGAATACAATACACATAATATGCTATGTTATTTGTATGAATAATGAAATGGATGTATGAATTGGAATAATATTGACATTGGTTCTGGCAATACTTGGATGTACTCGTGTGCGAATTGCAGTGATAATACTTATATGAGAGGGATCAATGACCCCAGACATTGTAAAAATATTTTGATACTTTTAGTGTTCTTATTAGGCTATACTTTGTAGCTTCACACTTTATCTCGCTCATAGGAGGGTAGGCAGAGGAACCATGGGCACCTAGTGTTCAGGGGTCTCCGGTCATGTTACCGGTCTATTTAAGTATTGTGTGTTAAGTGGCGGAATTCATTAGTGGGGTTGTCTGTTGACACACGAAGAAAGTGGAAAATGGATGTCCCACCCTACCCGAGTGGGGATCGAACTCACAAACAGTCGTATCTTCAAATATATAATAATAATATGTGTCTGTATTATAACTAACGATTCATATATAACTCTATATCTTTAGTGTTAATCAAGCTCATGTTTCGTTACTGCTTTGAATTAGAAATTATTTTTTTGTGTGCTAAAACACCATGGATGGTACCTGGATATTGACTTAAATATGTATGTTATTTATAATATATGACTTAATTGTAATGATAAAAATGTACCTAGCGTCTAACATAGAAAATGATAATTTATGATAATCTTAAGGAAATTCACAAAAGTTAGTATGTTGATAACATCCCAAAGAAAAACTTCAATCGACAGCTACATATCTGGCATTTAGCCCAAAAATACACACCACTCTATTAGATACTGATTATTGTTAAATTAAAACTATAAATTATTTTCCGTAATCGATCTTGCACTGCTTAAGTACTACAAAAAAGTGAACGATATTAGGTGCACATTAAGTGATCGCATTTGCTCGTTAATCCGCCACAGTTTTGTAATCAATTTTTTTTTTTTCCTTTCCAGTATGGTGACATCTTAGAGCAGTTGTGAGAGTTTGACACAGTTTAAAAATGAAAATAGCGTGTTTTGACACTCAGTTTTATATGCTTTCTCGTCAATAGAAATGAATTTATTTTCAGTCCGAATACAAACTGCAGCGTTGAGTTCGCCACTCAAGCACCAGTGTCTCGAACAGGGAAAGTAGGCAATTGACTGTTTAACGCTATGATAGTTCAGAAAAAGAGCGTTAGTTAGGATTTAAGAACTAAAAAAAGAATTATATAAATAATAAAACAAAATCGCAGCGTTGAGTTCGCCACTGTCGCCACGTATTGGCTTGACAGTTAGGCTCAATGATTAATAAATTATTTTAACAACGCTATAACCTGGGTAAAAGCGCCGAGGTCATGTAATTTATTAAACAAATAAAAGTACCTGATAATTTATTGTTCTTTAGATTATCTTTGAAATATTTGAAAACTCCAAAGTTTAAATATTAAAAAAAATATTATACTCTTTATGGGGAAATATAATAACCACATGGCCTCTGCTATGGCTAACGTTTTACCGTGTTAAAAAATTTACTAATAATCTTCACACCTATCTAGCCACACATAGTTTCATACAAAACGCTATACGTGCGAGTATGATCACTAAGCCATTAATACTATGTTGCTTAACTATATGTGTACGAAGGGTTATATGCTAAAAACAATATCGCTTTATAAAATTATCTTGCTTTGATACTCTAAACTGTAAAACGCTTTAATAAGACCTTTCATGACAAGGCTTGTATTGATGTAAATGCAGACTAAGTTTGGTTTGACAAAACGCTTTAGCTTACTTCTGTTGAAAAAGCCGCCGCCATTGCAGTTTTATGGATGTTTAAGAAAGCGAAGTGGCAGAGGGTTCGTATAGAATAGTAGTTGGAATACAGCATATGGGACTTTTTTTTTCATTTTTAAGGGTATGATATAATATTTTCTATCTGTATTAAGTATTATATAATTTTAGGTCTTTTTAACTTGTATGTACTGAAATTCCCACGAGGAATAGATAAAGGGAAACCAGTTGTTAAGGACACTTTAGTTCTCCACCAGCTTTGAATATTGCGTATAGAGTACCGGAATTAATTAATCGTTATTATTAAAATTTTTGCAAAGGAATAACTGGAAGTTTTTCACCGGTCTTTCAGCATAACCTGCCTTTCAAACCGATGATAAACAAAGGTGGAAGCTGGGTTCTGAAAGACTGATACTATGACATTTCAATATAAAATGACAATTCTAAAGTGCTTGTAATGATCTAATTGGAAGGAATATTTTGATTTGACAAAAATATTAACAGACAACACAGACAGGATCAAAGAAAACCGAACAAAGCGTTTATGTCTTCTTTCCCATAAAACAAGTAAATGAATTAATGATACATGTCAGATCAAGTTCATTAGCGCATGTCAATGGTGATTTTCGATGAATGGGACGTTTGAAAATGAGGCGGTTTACACACTAGTCTAATCGTTTTTACGGATTTAATAATAAAGCAAATGCCAATGCTGCATCATTAAGGCGTGTCATTGGAAAATCAATGCAAATTTTGATATTGTATTTTCCATATTACAATGATGATTGAGCATAAGATTATCTGTAATATTCAACGCATATTACTAACATATTTATACATAACATATAATTACCTATACAATATTTAAGTTCATGAGGATGTAGGTTTGGCCTTCCGGGATTATTATTGTAGTACATAAGCCAGTGAAAAAGTCAAACAGTTATAGAATATTTATTAAATCGCGGTATAATCGAATCAGAGGAATTTGAATATACTTATATCACGTGTGAACCCAGCCTACCAAGAAATCTTATTTTTTATTACGGACTACGAGGGAATGGCGTTTACGCAGACCGCCGTGCAAACAAAAGTGCTGTGGTTTTTACTCACCCTTATCGCCAAGGTACTACCCACTAAAATCAGCGGAAAAAAATATCCATATATATAAAGACGTCGCAGAAACCATTGTATGCAAACTACGACGACTCAATGGTAATCGCCTTCCATTGCACGCCACCGTTCAATTTCAGGGTATTGTAAGCGTTCAGGGTTGAGCAGCGCGTTCGTTTCTCCTGCATTGGTTACGGCAGGTCTCTTTTAGTGACAGGGACTGCTTCACTGAAAGAGATCATTGCGACCAATTTCTTTTGCTATCCAGCATAGCCCGAACCACTCTGGATAAGTAAGATCACTGCCACTAGGATTAATTTTCCAAACCACATTATTATTTTAAATATAATGACAATGAATATAGAGTACTATTATCATTACAGCTTCCGCGTCATTCAATTAGTAAACAGTTTAATGATATCAATGAACATTATTTCTAGGTTGAGATTATGAAAGGCCTACTTCATAGTGGCGTCCTTACATGCACACGCAAAGTTATTACGACAGTCAAGGCTATATAAAACGATTTTAAACGTGATGACGAAAAATTACTGAAAATAATGTATATAGTGTATAAGAATAGGTTGACACTGTAAATGTAGCTTTTGTTAAGTGTATTTAGATATGATCGTCACTAACGAATGTTAGGGAGTTCAAAGTATGGTTATTGTTTTATTCTACTAATTGACGACTATATATGTTTTTAAACTTTTTCTCTTCTAGTTATAATTTGAGATCTTATATGTTGTTAGTGGAACTTAACGTGCACCTTTGTTATAAAAACAAGACAATCCTTAATGCTTACTAAACTACAGAAATTAAAATAAAAAAGATTTATAATAAAATTTGAAGTAAAATAAACTTTGAAACGATAATTAAAGCGTAACTACATAAAAGCAGATGAATTTGTATTTCAGGTGAATATTTTACATAATTTAGAAAACAATTTGTTTAATTAAATTTTTTCACTCACTTTCTTATAAATTAAAAAAAGTATTATTGGGTTGCTTTCGAAGGCTTTCATAAGTACATTACAACTTGCTGAAAAAAAGAAATATTACAAGCGCTTTTAACAGAAAAGGGTCACGTAATGAGCTTAAAGTTTATTACATAAAAATTATAAAAAAATATAAAACATTTTTATCAACTTTCACGCTGTATTCAGTTGGTATGTGTATAATAAAGCAAAATGGTCGAGGAAGTAAAACACTCGACGGCTGGAGCCAAGTCAGATGCCATCATGGGACGTCCTGTTCTGACTACTCCTCTCAACAGACAAGACAGTGTTTGCTCTTCTTAGGGACAGAGTAAATATTTCCTCTCCTATCTAGGACCGCTGGATTAACAGATTAACCCACAAACTGATTAAAATAGGTATAAAATAACTTGATTATATAAATAAATAAGAATTTACTGTAAATTAAAATGAATTTATAACCAATATTAATTAATAATTAAGAAAAAAATATCCACCTGATTATCTTCCCTATAATACATCTACAAAAACAACGGTCTATCAAAAATAGATCGAGATATTGGCGAATTTATACATTTTCGAGGTACCGCTTTAAGGCTTTTAACTGTGTTTAACTCTTATATGAGTTTCTATAGTATTATAAAAACTTGCACGAGGAAGTCGTTTTTGGGTGTATTTCTGAGCCACCAAAAGCTCCATATGCCAGATAAAGAGTGTGGTAATGTACGATACGTGAATGTAAACTATATAGATCGGTTTGCAAATTTTCATAGTGCTCTGGCAAATTCACCCGTGAATAAAATTCTAAACTAAAATCTTAATAAAACATACGCTTACATGTGAATGTGGCAGTTATTAAAAACTTTGTATATAATTAAAGCGATCGTTTCTAAATTTTAAATGTCTAAATATGTTTGTGTCGATACGAACACATTTTATACTCAATATATCTGAGGACCGTCGTGGCGCAGAGGCGAAGTCGGCATATACACGACTGTTTTTGGATCGATTCCCAGTCGGAAATAAGATTTTTCTATTTCCATTTTTCGTTTGGCATCTAAGGCCCAAAAAAAAAGTGCGGACGTTGAGTTCCCGCCACTCAAACACGCATTGCCTCGAAACGGCGAAAGCGGGGACGGAGTAAGCAGGGACTAGAAGGAGTGTCTTACCAATAGGTTCGTAGGGTTCTGCGTTTCCCTCGCCCTACCCTGCAAGTGCGGGATAAAGCATGAAGCTAAAAAAAAATATAATATCTTCTTAAAAAAAATATATGAACCTATAATTATGACGCTGGTGTTCAAAATTAATTGAGCGAAATAAAATATAAAAATATTTAGCGTAGTCTGGGCACGCTCATGTGTTGGCTCGTTTTAAAACTCCTTGAATTTATGCGCCAGTGAGAAGGAGTGTATGACGAAAGTCAACAGCCTATTGACATACGTAGGCTGTAGATCGCTTTAAGTGTTCAAATGTTCACTAATTGAATATAATGGGAGGTCAAGCATGAACTTTGATATAAACTTGTGTTTTATGTATTATTGTAGACAAAATACTTAAGGAAAACTTAAAAAGTTTCGAAACGCAGAGGAATTGAGCCTGAAATGTAAAAGACCTAAACCCACAACCCTATACTTCTCTCCGTGTTGTTTTTTGTATTTACGTATTGGATAAAATAAAAAACATATTATGCAGTCGAATCACCATTTTATTAGAAAATAGTCTTAAATGGTTTATATAGTTGTGCTATATTTATTTTATTTATTAATTAAATTTCACTTAGAAAGACATCGTTTTCAAATGAATTTGTACATAACAAATATATATGTACAGAGATTATTTGCAACTCGTGCTACAAAAACTTACATCGGTTACATTTACAATACTCTCCACTTCCAACAATGTCGTACAACAGATATGTTAAAACGAGATAAACTTCTTTTTAAAATGCCGCCTTAAAATCTATTTACTTTCGATATTTTTAGAACGCTATATTTAGTCCATGACCGTAAATTTTTTTTAGTTTTTATATAAAAAATACTGAATTCTCTTTTTTACAGTAACTAAAAACTTCTTTCACAAGAATATTAGTAACATACCTGTTCTATATGAGCTTTATTAGGTGTACCTTGCCCTCTTTATTATGATGAACGCAGATTACGAGTAGCTTATTTGCTTCGTGTGATACAACAGTTTTTTTATGTCAGTGTGTACCAATCGATGAATGGATAATCAAATTACCACCCACGCTTGGACATCGTAATCTATTATGTTCAGAGTTACCATTCATTCTTTTGGACAAAAGGAAATCAATTCAGATAGAAGGTTATACCAAAACAAAATAAAATGTTTGTGTTTTAGTTAGTGCTAGTTTCAAAGACATCAAAACGACGTTAAATAGATTTTTTATTTAAAAGAAAAATTAAAAATATATGTGTATGGTAATTATAACATTTTCCTTAAAAAATTTTTTGACATACTATAGGTATTAATGAGACCTTTTCAATTTACTACGGACATGGGGAAACGAGATAAAATAAAAATGACCTTTACTCAAAACAACTACACTTTAATGGTAATCTTTCGATTGATAAATTCGGGTTAATGCCAAATATCAAATTTTCAACGTCATTAAAATGTTTATACGCGAGACAGTATTTTAAATGTTACTTTTTTAGCTTCACTTTTTCTCCCGCTTATAGCAGAAGAGGGTAGGCAGAGGGAAACTAACAGAAGCCACGAGAATCTAGTGTTATATTTTTCGTCCCTGCTTTCCGCCTTTTTCGAGGTATTGTGTGTTGAATGACGAGACTCAACACCACGTTTTGCCCAATTGATAGAGCGAAGAAAATGGAAATGAAAAATTCCATCTTCCCCAAGTAGGAATCGAAATCACAGCCCATAGCGTTTACAAGCAGACGAATAGCGTCTGTCTCCCTGCGCCACAACGGTGTAATAGATTCTAATAATTCTAATAGATTCTAATCAATTAGCAATAGAATTATTCCATACTTAATCCCCACCTTATTTATTTGGTATGAATATCTCTTGGTCTCGATCTGTACGTATGGTCTGTATATACCACATGTGCATATGAATATACATATTCATGTTGTAAATAGAGCTACTTTTATATAAAAGCTGCTACTAGCTACTTTTATATAAAACAACCAAAATCACAGTTTATAAGTCTCATAATATTATTATATATTTAATTGAGACTCTTCTAAACGATTTCACCCGAACAAATTTTCTGTTAAAACAAGGTATCGATTGCGTGTAAAGTGTTTGCACGGAGGCGTGAAACGTTCACTTCGTTTAATTAGAGGACACGACGCGGTGATTCGAGTCGAGTTGTGGGCGTAATTTTGTTTGCAAATCTGGATTTTCGATCTTTCTCTTTTTACTTGATATTTATTCTATTACGAAGTACTTAGTAAATTTGTTGCTTTTGTTTAGTATATTTGAACTAAAAGCTTTTTAAGTCACAATAAGCTTTTTCTTCGGATAATAAATTATTTTGCTTATGAATTGAAATCCGCGTAGCGTAGAGGGATTGTGAACGCAATGGTTATGGATTCCCATACGAAGGAACGAATAATGTCATTTCTATGTATTAAAAAATAAAGTGCTTTGTTAAGTTCAACTATAGTAATCAAATGCAAACTCAAATTTAGGCAGAGAACGGAGAATAGTGTCTTAAAACTAAAATCTCTCTAAACTTCTCCCTCGTATATATGCAGTGAAAACAAAATGTTGTAATTATACAATTAGGGATTATTCTCTTTATTACTCCTGTCTAGAATTTTCACAGATTTACACCAACTGGGCCGTTGTGTACACCAAATATTAAATTACAAGACAATTTGTTAAACGTCACTGTTCCAGTATTTCACAGAATGCTTGGGAACACTTCAAGAATAGCGCCTTAGTAAATATCAATCCAATTTATATACAACTGGTTTTATATAATATTAAAGCTAATTTCTTATATTTTTTTAAACGTACCTTAGGAATTTTATGATATTCAATAAAGTAATGAACCAAACTTGAAAAGAACCGAAAAAAATTCAGCGGGATTTTTTATTTAACTTTACGTTTGGTTAGTCATTTACAGATTTAATTAGTGACATTGATATATTTGAAGTAAACACCGAATTTAGTAGGATATATATATGAAAATAAATTTAAGATTTAGTTAATCGAGAAATCTTTTTACAGCTACAAAGAATCTATCTTTACGAGTAATCCCAATGTCTGACCGATGTCGATAGCACAAGTAAGCTGACTTTATTTTATTAGCTTTAATTATATATTTAACGTAATCCCGATTCACTTGTAATGTTTGTGACTAAACAAAACGGTCGTAAGTTGATATAATATAGATAACAGCAAGATCTGTTAAAAAATGCGTAATAAAGAATGAATAATTGTTTAAATTTAAACGATTTAGTCAACAATTTAGAAACTTAGTCACTCAAAATTTATTATAAAATTACTAACACTAAACCTAGAAGTATTGTTACTATTAAAGTATACTTTGACCACCTTAAAAATATACAAATTTTGTGTAAAAAAAACTATTGAAAATATTGTGAATCGTTTTAGAACTGTAAGTAATTCAATAGTGATAAAACCAAAAGCTCGTCATAGAATTTGATGCCAGAGTTTTCTATGTGAATTTGTAACCTACTTTGTGGTGACTGTACGAGCTTTTTGAGGTTTCCGTTACAGTTTTATATTTGTAATTTTATATTTGTTTGCTTGAAATTATATTATTTTGCAATTTTTAAGCTTACTTTGAAACAAGATCTATAAAGAGATGTAAATCATTCATAAGGGAATTTCTTCTTTATACTCAACGCAACTCGCAGTTGAAACTGCTTATTTATTTGTTTGTGCAAAGTCTTTTTATTTATCTAATGATATTCTAAGCGTCCTCTATTCTTGGTATTTCATAAAAGGAAGAAATAAGAGCTTTGATAAACCTAATTAAAATTTGACACGTACACTACTTCCATCAAACGCCGGTTTTTACTTCGCTTGGAGCTTTTGTTCTTTTTATTCAGTGTTTATATGAAACAGATTTCATTTCAGTTACAATAGTATTTTCACGTCGATATCTAGCTCCTGTCATTCGTAGAACATATGAATGGTTCTTTTTTAAGACTTCATTGTTGTAGGAATGAAACAGTATCGAAATGAAAGAATCTTATTGTAGTTATTTTAGCAATGTTTGTATTTTTTTTAGTCTAATTATATTTTTTGATACATTATATTTGTGGGTTTAATTCTACTTGTAAGTATTAAATATATTTTTTTCTTTTTTTATTAAATATTTATAATATTTTTATTAAATATTTTTTTTTCTTTTTTTTTAGCTTCACGCATTTATTTCGCACATGGCAGAGTAGGCAGAGGGAACTGCAGGAACCATACGAACCTAGTGTTAAGACACTCCGTTACTTAGTCCCTGCTTACTCCGTCCCCGCTTTCCGCCGTTTTCGAGGCATTGCGTGTTGAGTGGCGGAACTCAACGCCGCGCTTTGCCTTAGATGCCAGAGCGAAGAAAATGGAAATAGAAAAATCCATCCTCCCCGACTGGGAATCGAACCCAGTAACCGTCGCGTTACAGGCATACGTTGCGCCTGTACGTCACGACGGTCCTCATTAAATAAATACTATATATTTTCATAATTTTACATATATTTGCATCATAAAATAACTCGACTCACTCGATTTCGCTAAATCTAAAATCAAGTCTTGCTATTCTTAGTTTCCTGTTCATTAATTTAAGACATTGCCTGATAATTGGCAGAGTTAAACGCCACGTTTTTTTTCTATTGTGGAAAATTAAATAATATTTAGTGAGTATTGAACCCGCGAACACGCAAACCATATCCCACTGTGTCTCTATGTCCAGGCTGTATACATAAGATAAAGGTTTTATTACTTTTTTGCTAAGTCAAATTATTATTAATCTTTATACAAGGTAATAAAAGTGATAAAAATACGTAACAAAAGTTGTGTAAAGCTTCAGTCGTATCTTATAACTCGCGTTGTGACGACGTGTTCGATGTCGCGGGAAAGTTTACGATAAGCTTTGTAAATTGTTTATGAATATAATACAGAAATATTATATATATAATTTATAAGTGATTGTGAAGTGAAGTTCTTATTTTGTTGAGCTTTTTAAGGAGATTTGTGCTTTTGAATTGAGTGAAAATAGTATGAAGTTGGTTTTTTGTATATTATATATTATACTATAAATTATTATTAATCATTATTTGCAAATTGTTTTGAATTTAATCAATTCATCCGCTGTATTTATGTAAGAGAATCTTACACTGTTAATTTAACCTGCCTCATCGGATACGATTTACCTGAAAAACTGTACACGTGCCCAAATCCTAATATTATTTTCATATTATAAACTAGATTTCCTTCGCAATATTATCAGAAATAAAGGCAAAAGATTTTTTTTAGTTTATTAATATAATATATATGTTTGTTAATTGGAGCATATGCATCATAACATATCAAATTTTTTATTCAGTCTATTTCTAACAACAAATAAAACAAGGAACCGAGTGTCTTAATCCTAGGTTCCATGAGTCTGCTTCTGCTCGCCTCTGCTTAGCCTGCTACGTGCGGCATACAGTGTGAGACTAAAATGAACACTTACGTTTAGTTTCTAGTTTTGAATAAAAATATTATTACATATATCAAACGACTTTAAATGCTTATAATAAGTTTGACTCGTATAAAAGTTTGTAAATTAACTTTTTGAGCTAAACGTTTTATTAGGCATATACAAAAAAGGAGGTACACAAAAATTATCTTAAGAAATCTCCACTGTTTTTCTTTAAATTTTATCTTAAATGTACAATTTTTACATAAAATTATATATTAATATATAAAAGTATGTTTTTTTAATTATATTTCTTAAATAGTACTAGAGATCTTTATTAATGGCGGAAATTTCGATTGTATTAAAATTAGAGGACAAAACACATATTATATATATATACATATATTGTCAATGATCCTTGACCTATTTAAAAATGTCATTCAAAATCACTTTCATAGTTTCCCTTTCTTATTCGTACAATAGGTTCATACAAAGCTAATAATATATGTCACATATCCAAAGCTTTGAGTGTTTAGATATTTTTGGTATGTAATAAAATAGTTGACGTCAGCCAGTACAATGGTGTTTAGGTAACTCACATATCAAGACGTAATTTATAATTGTATGCATAAGCCTTACTGCATCCTTCATACAAAGATTGAATTACGACCGGATTTTTTGAAAGATTTATTTCCTTTTCAATAATAAATACATTAGTCGATGCATGTATTGTGCAAGAAAAATTCTAGTATCGATATCTTGATTTGGGATTTGAACCCGTGATCTTAATTTACAATACACAAAATAAGTAAGTTAAGAAAACTTTTCGCCTAAAAATTGTATCAAGTATTATTTCGATGTCTTGAAGGGAGACCAGCTTAGAGCAGCGCCTAGTATTAGTGACACAGGTTTACGTCTTACACTTCAGACTCCTCACACTACGTCACGCCGAGACTATATTTATATGCTTATCACTAATAAGCGTATAAAATTTACAAACAAATGTAAAGCATCGCATTTATATATTTATAAATAAATATAAAACTGAAACTACAGTAAAGCTTTCATGAAACTGAAAATTTACGAACGTCAATAGTAATTGTTGGTAATGCTCTGTTACTGTCGTCCTTTCGAGATTTACTGGCACGTCGTCGGTAAATCTTAGGTAACGCGTAGGCACTAACTCTAACTTAACAGGCTATAAGAGCGTTTAGTGCCAGTATTTTGGTAAAATTATAAAGATTTACTTTGTTGAGGTATTTTTTGTGTTTAAATGTATAACTGAGAGGTGCGAGTTCGATTACTACTTAAAGAAACATTTCAATTTAAAATTGAAGTTACTTAGATATTTAAAATGGTAGTTCAATGCTGAAGATAAGTAATAACGTAACAACTAAATAATAAAATCAAATTATGGTTAATTTGATTTTGTTATTTAGTTGTTAAAGTGGAGAACCCTGCCCTACTAAATGCAAGTGAGGACCTAAAAACGTTTCTGATCGAAATCGGCTTACTCGAGAACAAACATATCCTTATAGGTTCAAACTTCAAAGGAGATCAGCAATCAGGGCGTTTTAACTTTTGCTTTTGACAAGGGTAACTCTTATGCCACGAGTATTATAGTGTATATAAATATAGATACTATTTTGGTTTAGTGTTTTTTTTTATTATTATTCTACTAAAATAATTATTTTGTTTATATTATTTTACTTAATATTATTATTTGAAAAAAAAAAAAGATTATTTTGAGGCTATCGAATTATAATTGTAGGATAAATATTTACCTAAGAAGTATTTGAAATTAATGAAGACGAAGTCATACATTTCATATGAAATTATTATATCTCAATACTTTTAAAACGTTAATTCAACGAAAGTACCCTCCCTCTATGTTTCTCTATTACTATGTTCTCACATTTAATAATATCGCCGTGACGTTTTATGATTTGGTTCAGTGCTGCAAACCTATGTGGAAAATTTTACTATATCTTTACCCTTAATTGCTTTCGCAATACCGAAGTATACTTAATAAGGCCAACCCAAAAAAATAGTACACTACGCTATTAAGCAGTACATAGAACCTTAGTTTTATGGCGAAACGATCGTTAACTTTACTACCTTTTTAAATTCACCGACCTATCCCACTTTGTGTTTTTGCCATATTTTATTTGGTTAAGAAATATTTACCGTTGGATATTGAAAATTTGGATTATTTGTTTTGTTACGTTAAGAAAGTTTTTGAACAGAAATATTCTAGTAATACAAATGGTAACAATTTTCTGTATATACGCAGGTCTTGAGTTCGATTTCTGCACTACATGTAGGAGAGAGACTTTTTTAAACGATTCCCTGGCAAGAGAGCCCTTTATGCGTTTATATTTTTAAAAAGAGGAGAGTGGATTGTTCAGACCCTGGATTTCTCTATTATTGTGTAGTGAATAGAGGAGCTATACAAATATTACATACCATAATTGAAAAGCAACTTATAGTTGTGAAAAAATAACAAACAAATCGTTACCAAAATGCGTAACTAGGTGTTGTTAATGTTTTCCAGAAACTGTGGAAGTAAATTAAACTAGAACTATATAGGGATTTTTTATTACTTACATCGCGCATTAGACGCAATGATTTGAGAGCTGGATGACATTGTATGGGCTCTTTGTGTGTCACATACTGATATAAATCTTGGATCAAAGACCGTTGACTTGTGTATAGAACAAAATAACTAAACAGAAAATCTACTGTATATTACGACATTTTTAGAAAAAGAAACGTTATGAATTATGAGAAAAAAAAATATAAAAAATAGATTTTTTTGTACATTTCGATAGATGTTTCATATTTCGCTTTCATTCGAAACCAATCTTGCAAAGTCGCATTTGTCGTATAATTCATAGCCCCGTTTAGAGATTGAAAACACATTACTTTAAATGCAGACGCTCGTTGCCGTAAACGTATATAGTTACATAAAATAGTAGCTTACATGTTGGGAGCCTAGTGTTAAGTCACTCCGTTCACCGCTTACCGAGCAATTTTAAGATATTGTGTGTTGAGTGGCGGAACACAATGCCGTACTTTATTGTATTTTTAACACAACGAGCAAATATTTTCCATGCTAATTTTGTTTTTCCTAAATGGGAAGCGAACCCGCAACCGTCATGTTTACAGTTGGACGCTGTCCCGCTGTGCTACATTGATTACAATTTTTATAAAAATAAACTCCTATAAATATACATAACGATATAATGCGGTGTGATTGTAATAGTATCGTTAGTGATTTTTTTTTTGTTGACGCAGGGGGAAATCTTCATAGATACCCGACTCCTAGGAGGGAGGCCGGGTTATGTGAGATTGTACTCACTAAAACCCCCTACGATGGCTGCCACAGCGCAGAAAAACGGAGAGGCTACGGGATCGCTTTCGCAGCACGTCCGCGGCCTCTCCCGTGCGTTGCTCCGCTCGTGGCTTGATCGTTTGTGAATCTTGTATAGCTTCTTCATATATTTCTTTACAATTTATCACATATCTTTGAGATCACATATCATGATCTTTATTTATAAAAATATATATACAACAGCTAACAAAAAATACGAGAGCTTAACTAAACTAAATTGAACAAATATTATTTTTAATTTCATTTCTTTTTGCTAATGATATAATTTTGACTGAATTGATTTTTAATATTATTTCAGTGAATTTGTACGTTGCCAAACTGTTGTTTATGAGGTCGTAAAAACAATAAAACATTATTTAATCACAGAACGATCGTTTCCTGCTTTTTATATGTTTTTCTATGATTCATTATATTATGGACCATATTTGTTAGTATGTAGTACTTGCAATTTGAAAGTTTTATTTTTATCTTAACATCTATTCGTATGATGATAATTTATGTTATTAAAGCTTTTTGCTTAAAAGCGCATATTCGCATTCTTTATATGTCCATATATATTACCATATAACGTAAATAACCGTAAATTACGTCATATATTATCGCAGGATGAAGTAACGTTATCACTAATCTAAATTTCACCCTTCCTCAACGGAATGAAGCAATGAAAACAATTTATTTAAAAATGAATTTTATCTGTCGGTTTCAGTTGAACTCTATCATCCGCCACATTGTATTTTGTTTGAACGTAAAAGCTCAACTAGTACTGACTGAAATCGGATAAAGTAGTAATAGAAAAACAAAAAATATTGTAAAAATATAAAAAAAACTGAACTGAATTTGTACGAATAGTATAAATTGAGAGCTTTTCCTTACAATGTGGTTTTAGCTTAAAATATAAGCTAATGAGATATTTTTTAGCGGCATAACATTAAATAAACATTATTTCAAACATGTTTCAGTCATCTTATATCTTATAAATCATTGAATCAGTGAAAATACACATCCTTTCTTTGGCCCACACTTAGTCATTCTCTGCTAGAAACAGTTGCACGTGTCCGTATCAGTTGTCTGTACAATATTATCATATCGTCCACCTGATGTCAGTACAAGGACAAATATAATAACTTGCTATAAATATAAAAGTGTTTTCTTGACTTTTAAAGTATACCATTTCAATATCTTTTTATTTTTTTTATTAGGGGAGGCAAAAGAAAAAGTTTACTTAATTCGTTTTTGTTCAAGCTTATATAGATTTAATTTTAAAAATATCTATAAAGGATGATTAAAAGCTCATTAAACACATTTATAATATTAAGTAAATATATATTCTTATAAATATATAGGTAAAAATGAACGCAGTAAAATCGCTGTGCCATAGTGGTACCGCTGTGTTTCAATTCCCATTCTGGAAAAATACCTAATTCGTTTGGTACGACTAACAAGATAAAACGCGGCATCTATGTCTCTAAATATATTATATTACATAATATTTTTTTTTTTTTTAGCTTCACGCTTTATCCCGCACATGGCAGGGTAGGCAGAGGGAACTGCAGGGACCGTGGGGGTAGTGTTAAGACACTCCGTAGCTTAGTCCCTGCTTTCTCCATCCCCGCTTTCCGCCTTTTTCGAGGCATTGCGTGTTGAGTGGCGGAACTCAACGCCGCGCTTTGCCTAGTTTGCCAGAGCGAAGAAAATGGAAATAGAAAAATCTATCTTCTTCGACTGGGAATCGAACCCAGAAACCGTCGCGTTACAGGCAGACGTTGCGCCTCTTCGCCTGTAACGCGACTAACACGATGGTTTCTGGGTTCGATCCCCAGTCGGGGAAGATGGTTTTTCTATTTCCATTTTCTTCGCTCTGGCAACTAAGGCAAAGCGCGGCGTTGAGTTCCGCCACTCAACACGCAATGCCTCGAAAACGGCGGAAAGCGGGGACTAAGTAACGGAGTGTCTTAACACTAGGTTCGTATGGTTCCTGCATTTCCCTCTGCCTACCCTGCCATGTGCGGGATTAAAGCTTGTAGCTATAAAAAAAAATAAAAAAAAGTATGAAGTAATTTTGAAATTTATTGACAGACGATGCTTCATTTTTCTTTATTATTTTAACTTTTCGATGAAAAAAACATATTAAGATGTAACATTCGTCACTTCTAATAATCTCTCTATGTACAAAGTTTCATAACGATTGGTTGAGTTGTTTTCGCGTGAAAGCGTAACAAACAAACGTATATTCGCATTTATAATAGTAGGGATATACCAGAGTAGACCAGGATCGGTTAGAATATAAGTGTACATGGGAAGATAGATAGCGAAATACATACAAAACTTATGGTTGAAATATGTAAAAAAGTTACATTATATAATTAGTTATAACGTACTTTCTTAAGTTTGATAATATCTTAATATATTTGACAGATCGCGTAGCAAAATCGATGGAAGTTCTTTATCAAAATATAAAAACTAAAATAAAGGATAACTAAAAAAAGGAATGGAATCTACACTTATGACAATTATTACTATTGTTTATAAAATAGAAAGAACCATTTATAAAAGTCACGGTAGTAGATAGGTAATTTGCACGAAAAGCAAAAAAATCCATAAGCATTGTTCTCGTTGCGAATAAAAGCTCGGAAGATTTACCTTGAAACGATTCTAGAAAATAATTACCTGAAAGTAATTACCTCAGGATTTTTAATATTTTTGAAGCATATTTATTTCTTAGATTTATTTAAATAGCTTAAGAAGCGATTGTGCTCTTTTTGAATCCGCGGTTGAGTAATTCAGTTATTTCTTTGTATAAAAAATTGTAAGGCTCTTAACACTCAGTTACGCCTGAAGCTGGAAATATCGAAAATAAAAAAAAATGTTATTGAGGCAACATTTTTTATTTATACATTTGAGGTAGGGGGAGGTAATGGGGTGTTTCAAACATTTTACAATTTAAATAATCAAGAATTATTGAGTTATTTTTTTAGATAAAAAATATATAATAGGCATAGAACCTCACGAGTTATAGAACCTCACGTTCTATAACTCAGTTTTGCCTGAAGCTGAAAATATCGCGATAATCAGGAAATGTTATCAAGGCAACATTTTTATCTGGGAGCACGGCAGTGCCTCCGCCAAGTCGAGCAAAAAAAAGAGGCACAGTCGTACCATTCTTTTCTCGAAGCCATTGAGGCCATTTTTGACCCCCTATAATTTGGTTGTGGATAATACAAGAAACCTGAATTTTTAGTAACTAATCGAGGATTATATAAACACGATATATTTAAAATTTCGTTCAATTTGAGCCTGAAATTTTGGAAAGACAACTTGTCAAAATTTCTAAATTTTGTCACTCACTGACTCACCGATTATCAAAAGTCCAAGGCACTAGCAGACAGAAGTTTTAAATTTAGAATACAAATAGAATTTAGTGTCTTAATCATGGGAAAACCCAAATATTTTGTAATTTCGGTCCAGTTTTCCAAATACACCACATGCATGAATACTAGTAGGGGAGCCCATTAGGCCTTTTTGGGGGGGCCCGAGCGTCATGGAGACTTAGTGGGTTTGAAGATAATGTAATTTAGAAACAAAAAGTTCATATGTCGTATGACCGTTCAGTGGTGGGGGAAGTGTGTACAGCTTTTCAAAACAAACATTGCATGGCAAACTTAAGCGCATCAGATGTTTACTCTTTAACAAAATTCGTTAGAAGTAAATGGTACCAAAAAGTAGGACTTTACAAAAAGAACTGAAATACCTAGTCCTTTCCTTTCTACCGTAAAAAGTTGTGAGATGTATGTAATACCAAGTCGGTTAATCTATTTAGTCTCTACTTAAAGGACCTTCTGTCTTAAGTTATTATCATGCCAATATGAAAATATTTTACTTTTTAAACAAATAGTAATAATTTTTACGGTAGAAAGACTGACTTGGGCTATGGTTGATATTTTAGAGCCATCTTGATAGATATGAGGTAATGGGGTATTTTATACATGTTTTTAGATATAATTGCTTTAGTTACTAAATTATAGCTACATGACTATCTAATCAAAAATATTATAACAACTCAATAAGTAAAGAATTATTGAAGTCCATTATGGCACAGAGGCACAGCGTTTGGATGTAAACATAACGGTGTAAGAGTTCAAGTCACAGTCGAGATGAACTAATTATTTTTATTTTCTTTCTTTGCTCTGGCTTCAAATCTCATCGTCGAGTTCCGTGGACTGTGATAGGTTCAACCGTAAGTTGAACCTAGTGTCTTAACACTAGGTTCACCTATTCCCTCTCTCTACCCTGCTATCTTCACGATAAAGCATGAACCTTAATAGAAGGTACCAAATATTACGTAACAACAACAGTATCGTATTACAAACATTAAATTACATATAATGTATAAACCGTTAACGACGTCCATCAGGGACGTAAACACGTTAAGAGTAGGAATGGGTTATATACGCTTTAAATTAATTTTACAACTGTCAACTGAGCGTTTCAAATTAGTTTTTTCAACATTTATCTCTAATTCGTTGAAGGGCGAAGTGTTAAATAGGTCACGACAGATTATCCAATAATCTATTTTTAATTATAGTTGTTGTAGTTTTCTAACGTACCGCTGTATGTATCACTGCTAGCATTAAGTAGGTTAGGTAAAGAGAACCTAGTGGTCAGTTAGTCCATTTTGCTTTCCGTTTAAGTATAAACAGAGTTTTGTACATTTCTGTTCCAGCTTGTAAAATTTGACTTATTCCAAAATAATATAGGAAATTTGACTTGTTACTTTTTTTAAAAATGTATGTAATAAGATATACAAATAATAAACGCAGATTATTATTTTGATCTTTCTCCAAATGTCATTAGAAGTTTGCACAATTACTATAACAAAACTAAAGTAAATTGAAACAACCTATGATTATCACTATATTGAAAAAATATGAATACCCACATGTACAAAACAAAAGTGCCAAAAAAGTGAAAAATATCTTAGTGTAAGTGAAAGTGAAAATGACTGTGAAGTTCAAGTGAAAAAATTACAAAAAATGCCTTTAAAAAGCACAAACACCTCCATGGGAATGTCCAACGAGAGTGACGTTTGGGGGATGACCTCCATGGACTTGGACGTGTTCTACAATCCGGATGTCGTCATAATAGTGCTGTACGTGGCGGTGCTGACAGCGTCGCTGTCCGCTAACACGCTGCTCATCTTTATAGTCGTCAAGTTCCAGTACATGAGGAGGTAATGCCAGATATAGCTTTCTATTTTATATCTGACTAGCTTTTAAATGCGGGTTAGAACTATATAAATAAGCTTGTAATATTTTATTATAAGTTCCTTATTCCAAAATATCAGAACTCTTATATATAAAGGATTTTACATATACACCCCATGTTATACATTATACATACATACAGTCAAAATGCTGTAACTATACATAACCTAACGACTCGCCTGCGGTTTCACTTGTTTGAATTGCGTTATAATTAATTATTATATTAACTGAAGTTAATTTGACCGATAATAATATTGCGAATCTATATAGCCTTCCTGGCTATAATATGTACACAAAACTACGAAATGATAGGCGGGGCGGAGGGATAATAATTTACGTAAAAAATCACTTTAAATTTACTATTATACCATATAAAACCGTAATGTTCGAAACCTTAATTGGCACTGTAAAGTTAGGCGCATCCCTCGACGTGGTTTTGTGTGCAGTATATAGATCACCCTCGTCTAATAAACACTTTTTTATTAAAGAGCTTGGTAAATGTATTTCAACATTTAACTCAAAACAAAACTGTTTATTAATTGGTGACACTAATATTGATCTTAAGTCATTTACATCGCACAGGGAAGCATATCTGGAAACACTTGGCGAGTCCGGACTGTCATGTGGAATATCAGATTATACAAGGATTGAAAATAAATTTGACATTGTTACTAAATCATGTATTGACCATATATTTTTACGATTTCCCACATTACGTCCATACACGGCAGTGTTAGATACTGTACTGGCAGATCATAGAGGTATTATATTTACTTGTATAATGATGCGAGATTTGTAAGAAAACAGGCTATTCCATCGAAAGTTATTGATTATAATATCATGCGGAAACAACTTGCTAATATTAACTGGTATGTTACTAATAATATGACACAACCAAATGATATTTATATATTTATATACAATGCATTTCAAAACGCAATAAAATCGGCAATTAGAACTAAAATTCAAAATAAAAATAAGACAACTAGAATACCTTGGATTGATGATAATGTCACTCGGTTATGTAAGAAACGTGACTCATTGTTTAGTAAATGGAAAAAAGTTTTGATCCCAAAGTAAGATTGGAGTATAATAAAACACGAAATAAACTAAACAAAGTTATGATAACTAAGAGGGACACATACTACTATAAAAAAATAAATAATAATATTAACGATATAAAAAAAGTTTATCAAATACTTAACAAAATATTGGGACGAGTGACCCTGTCTATTGATGCATCAATATGCAAGGCATTTGAAACACTTACTTCTACAGAGGTTGCTGATAACTTTGCTGCGGGATTTAATAGAGCTGTTAAGGATATTATTCCGAGTTGTAATATAAGACTTCTAGAGGAAAAATCCTATAGTAAGCAGTTAGATTCAAGCATTTTATTTAAAGCTGCCGAAAATAAAAAGATATGTAAAATAATTAAAGATCTCAATCATCATAAGGCACCTGGCTTTGATAATATTGAAGTATCAGTTGTAAAAGTCATAAATAAGGAAATTTCAGTTGCAATAACTAACCTTATAAACCGAAGTATAAAAACCGGATTATACCCAGATCGACTGAAGATAGGCTGTGTTAGACCAGTGTATAAGAAAGGTAAGCAAGATGAATACGCTAACTATCGTCCTATTACACTTCTCTCATCCATCGACAAAATTGTAGAAAAATATGTTTGTGAACAAATACATCAGTTTTATCGTAAACATGACGTCATAGCGAAAAGTCAGTTTGGATTTCAGCCTGGTAAGGGTACAACAGACTTAGTGGATAAATTTACAGATGAAGTCAATGAACATTTAAATAAAAAAAATCATGTTTATGCGCTTTTCATTGACTTTTCACGCGCGTTTGATAACTTAAATCACAAACAACTCGTCAAAAAACTAGAAGGCTGTGGAATACGTGGTCCCCTACTTGCATGGTGTGAGAACTACCTGAATAACCGCTCATATACTGTTAAAATTAATAATTCATTGAGCGAATCAATATCAGTGTCAGAAGGCACAGCACAAGGGTCAGTCCTGGGTCCGTTGCACTTTTTATCATATGTTATCGATTTAAGCAATAATGTGAAGTACTGCACGTGTTATCAATTTGCAGACGACACATGTCTCATAGCTGCTAGCAATGATGCGGATAAAGCCAGGCAATTGTTACAAAAAGATTTTAACAGCCTTATAATGTGGTGTCATGATGTAGGACTAGTTCTTAATGCCAGTAAAACAAAATTAGTAGTAATTAAATCGCCGTATGTTAGACAATATCCTATACAAAGTATAATCGCCCATAATCATATATGTTTGCATACAACTAGAAATAAAACTAGATTATGCCACTGTCCCTATATTGAAATGGTTAACAAGCACACTTATCTAGGACTTATAAGTGATAATAATTTCAATTGGAGACATCATATAGACTACGTATGCAACAAACTTAGACAGTTTTTAGCTATAATTAAAATTGTAAAAAATCATATCCCATCTAAAGTGAAGCTTCTGTTATATTACGCGTTAGCTCACTCGTATATACAATATGGGCTTGAGTGCTATGGGCGAACTTACAAAACTTATCTTACTAATATATATAATTTACAAGTGAAAATAATAAAAAATGTAGCCTCCAGTAATATACTACGTAAATATGAGGATAATAAAGAAGGTCTTTTGAAATTTTACAAAATTTTATCTGTACATAGCCTGTTAAAGTATAATTTATTAAAAAAATACTATTTTTGTGATGAATTTAAGATTCCCATTGAACATCCTGTATGTACACGATCAGTCACTAATAACCGGTTGCGTACGACACGAGCTAACAATACTTACGGCGAACGTACTGCTGCTTACCTTATTCCAAGATTAATCAATAAATTACCTTTAAGCTTATGTAGTACTATTTCAAAAGATAATATTAAAGCCAAGCTAAAAAATTATTTTTTAAATATTTTTTTGTAATTTTTATTAAACCATTTCTTTACAAACATTAAGTAACCATGTAATTTAATTTATTTTATTTAATGTAACATAATTTTTATTTAATTTAATGCATTTTATTTAATTTAATGTAACATCAACACAAACCAGTTCAGGTTTTTATGATGTTCTGTATACCCATAGTAATGTACCAAATTGTAATATGATAATAAATAAATAAATAAATAACTATATAAATAAATAATTTATTATTAAACAGAATTGCATTATTCTGATGAGTAAGTTACATGAATGCGGTTTCATCTTAATCCGCTCCGCAGTTTATGCGTGATACCGGAACAAACACACACATATATCTTACATTTATAATATCAGCATTGCTAGTACGATTGTACGTAAATTGAATTATTTAGTCAACAGCGTTGTAGTACTCACAACTTCCTTAATTGTAATATGAGAAACAAAAGAATTACTGAAGTCGTGTAAAGTAAATTTCGTTTTCTTTCAATGTTGATATCCTGTTGAAAGTTTGTTTAAAAGTTTATTGGTGAAATTCTTAATGAAAGTTATTATATTTCTGAGTAAATAAATAAATATTTTTATATAAGCCTCATGAACAACTTAACGTACCTATAATTACAACTTCCTGTTCTTCCTCATACTTACAAGATATGGTGTATTTGAACTCAACAAACGAACTTTCTCTCCCGGGTGGGAATAAAAAACGATTACAGTTATACTATTGCTTCAAAAATATTCTTTATAGCTTTACGCTGTATTCAACATCATTACCTGTAGTAGTAACAAAGTGAAAGTGAGGGACATAGTTTTCCTTTAAACTACAATTTTTTACATACACTATTTAGTAGGATTGGAAAAGAGAACCTAACAATTAATGAGATGCATTGAAGTAAGCCTTTATTAATTATTAATTTAAAGTTTAATAATTATTAATTTATCATTAAGCCTTTTATTAAAGACAGTTAATAATTTCAGTTGTAACTCTAAAATTCTTAAGTTACTTTACTTTAAATCTAGTAAGTATGTAAGTGACATTTTATAATGTAACTAATTTGGCAGCCATTATTTTAAGAAAATGCTTTTGTTTACCGCTAGATTATGATGCAAGTGTTTTTTTCTATTTAAATCAAACTTTATATTTTAATAAGCTTTTCTAGTGGCTGTGTCCAGTGGCCAAGTGAAGGAGAATGTGGTAGTGAGTCGAGTGGTTACGTTACTTGTTACGAATTACTTCAAAACGATTAACATAATGTAACATATGTCTTTTTCATTTTTTCCAAACATTTTGTCCCATGTCCATTTGAATATTTATTAAATTTTTATGCTTTTCATACATATTTTTTTAAATTAAAAATTGTTTTTCACATAAGAAACATGAATGATAAATATTCATAAGAAGTCTAAAAACAAAATGAAATGAAGCTTGTACTTCTTATTTTGAACAAAATTGTTTTGACTTTGACTTTGACTACACCCTTCCTCAAAAAAGGAAATTCATAGTCTACAATATTTTTTACATTTCAATTATTTCTAGTAGTCTTTAAGACATTTACAACCAAACAAACTTTCTGTTTCATAATATAAGTCAAGGGATGTCAGTTTTTTTTTTTGTTTTTTTTTTTTTTTTTAGCTTCACACTTTTATCCCGCACATGGCAGGCTGAGGGAACTGCAGGAACCATACGAACCTAGTGTTAAGACACTCCGTTACATAGTCCCTGCTTACTCCGTCCCCGCTTTCCGTCGTTTTCGAGACATTGCGTGTTGATTGGCGGAACTCAACGCCGCGCTTTGCCTTAGATGCTAGAGCGAAGAAAATGGAAATAGAAAAATTCATCCTCCCCGACTGGGAATCGAACCCAGTAACCGTCGCGTTACAGGCAGACGTTGCGCCTCTGCGCCACGACGGTCCTCAGGAACGGAATGTCAGTTTCGATTATATTTTTCCATTTGCGAATGTCACTCTTCACCTGGTTTAAGCAAATGGAAAAGAAAAAGCTTTTGACATGTCAAAATATGAAATATATTTATTTCAGCAAATCAAGAGACATGTGATGGCTCTTATTAAGGCGTGACGTGTTATGCTTCAAAGTGTCAACTTTATTTTCTACTAGCGACTCGATCACGGCTACACCCACTGTATGTCGATTCAACATTACAAGCATGTATTGTGCATATAAGTTTTCATTTTTACTTTTTATATATATATATCCAAAAACAAATGATTATAATTACGATAAGGAGATGTATAAACAGAAACAGAAATTGGAGGAGACGTGTCTAGGCTGAAACCTCGTTAACTTGTTAGTACAAATTAGTTAATTTACTTAGTTCGAGGAAGTCGTTTGGAAATCATCCAATTATAGGCCAATTAATTTGTAGCTTAAAACCACATTAAGATTATTTAAAAGCACAGTATATAATATTATATATTAGTCAAATTCAAAGTTTTAATTGACATAGAAAATATTCCTTGATTTTCATACTTGTGTGTAATATCTCTTATTTTCATTCATGTATTAAATTTTTTGAGGTTTTATTTTTTTTATTCTATTTTAAAAAAGTTGTAAATATTTTTAAAAGATGTACTTAAGCTTGAACGAAATCAAACTTTGCTCTGTTTAATAATTTTATGTTTCTTTAAAAACACGCGACAAGTAAACATGACAGTATGTGAGATCGATTCTTATTCGGGGAAAATAGAACATATCACCTTTATTTTCTTAGCTCTGGCGACTAGGCAAGTGCGGCGTTGTGTTCCGCCACATAAAAAGGCGGAAAGCAGGAAACGGAGTGTCTTAACACTAGGTTGCTATGATTCCTGCAGTTTTGAAAAGTATATTTGATATGCTTCGTGATAAGCTATTACAGGACTTTGTTTTGATATTTTAAAAGTATTTTATAACCTATACATCAATCTTATTTAGCTTTGTTAAACAAAGTATGGTTTAATTAAAAATAACGAGGAAGCATTTATATTGTAAAGTTTGTCCCTAAGGAAATTTTGAATGCCATCTCAATAGCACAAATTAGCTGTTTTAAATAAGCAATAAGCTTGTAAACGTAAAAGTTCGTGGGTTCAATTCCCACTCGAGGAAGACAGACTTTTTATATCTTAATATATACAATATCCTACTATTTATATAAGACTATATGATATTGTATATATTTAAACGCTAAAGGAAGATAGATATTTAAAAACGATTATAGCATCTTAAATACAGGTAAGAATAAGGTGCGGTTTAAATTTCAGTTAAGTTCAAAATATAGAATGTTTAATTTTTTTTTTATGTTTCTAATTTAAATATTTAAGAAATATCTTAACGATTTACAGCTTCCAAACATCAAATTCATCATCGTCATCATAAAGTTCATCCAGAAAGCTTTAAGAAGATTTAAAGTTCAAAAGTAAGACCAAAAGTAAGCTTCATTTTAGTTTATATTCATATATTTCACATTATGGGTGAAAAGTACGCAAAATTTTATAGTACGCAAAATTTTGACAGTTTGACAGACAAGCATAAGATTTACTCAAGGAATGCCATGACATGATAGATACGCCATTTGGTAAATACGTTCGTGGGATAAAAAAAATAAGCTTTACATATAAATAATGACAGTTCAGGAAAATTTTCTATGTATAGATGGATACAAATATACTGGAACGATGTGGTGTATTACGTATCTGACTCTAAATGCGGTCATTGTAGATTCGATTTCCACTCGAGGTAATGATTACATTTAAATAATTTTAATTTTACTGTCGTAACGCAGAGGCACATCATCTGTCTGTAAACGCAACGGTTTTCGGATTTGGTTCACGCTCGGGGGGAAGGATTATTTCGTTCCTATTTTCTTCGCTCTGACAACTAGGCAAGCAGAGCGTTGAGTTGTGCCAATAATAATGTGTGTTGAGCACAATACCTAGAAAGGCGGAAAGCAGGGAACGGATTATTTTAGAACTAGGTTCCCAAGGTTCCTGCGCTTCCATCTCCCTACTCTGCTAGAAGTGCAAAGCAATACATCATAACAACGTATACTAAATGGAAACATTGCTATATTCTTTCAAAATAAATCACAAATATCGGAAACAGGAAAGAGCAATTCTAAATCTCTTTTAATCTTACGTGAAGACAACTATGAGGGTTTTTATATTTACTTTCATAATAAAGTAAATATGTAAAAGCACAGGAAATAACACTTCTGGGTCTCAAAATAATAATTATAATAATAATGAGAAATTTCGCAAAATGCACATTCAGGCATTCGGTTCTGTGTTTTCCTTCTTTTTTTGACGCCGCATTGTGTGCTGAGAATAGAAATGAAAATATCATTCTTCTTGAGTGAGAATGGAACCCACAAGCTGACGTATTTACAGGCAGATATTACGCTTCTGCACCACGACGGTCCTAAGAATATTTTTAATCTACAAATTTAAAGATTTGTTTCAAAAAGAAAATATAAAACTTTGATAGGATTACTTTTTAAATTGTTGTCTGTCTATGTATACAGTTATTACAATATTTTGATAAATTTTATTCAACCAACTCAACATAAGTATAATATTACAGAATGTAGTGTATATTATTAATTATTATAAATATCTATCGAGATCTTTACCTAGTGAACAAAAGCTCTTTGCTTAGTTTAAGGACCAGTCTTCCGCATAAAATGTAACGTAGCGTGAAAAAGAAACAAATTTAAAATACTAACTTATTTTATAAATTCAGTTATCATTATTCAGACTTAAATAACACATTTTGGTCCAAAGTCGTAATGACAATAAAATCTACAAGAAATTTTTAAGACGCCTTTTCATTCAAGGTTGCAGAGTGCCTTGAATACATAATCAACTCCAGATAAAAATGGAAAATGGTTTTTGAGATGTCTTAAGGCAAGCGGTCTAATATTATAGACCTCTAATACTTTATTGAATTATTAAACGGTACCTACAAACTGTACGTATATGTATAATTATTTATATTGCAATTTTTACATACAAATTATGCAAATATTGATTTTTTATTATCTTGACGTTTTATCCCACTCGTAGCAGAGTAGGCAGAAGGAACGGCAAGAACCGCCGGTGCCTACGTTATGATACTTTTTTCCACCTTCTGCCTTTCGAAGCATCGGGTGTTGATTGGCCCATAAGCCTTTTGCGTAGGTGCTAGAGCGAAGAAAATAAAAATTAAGCAATTCTAATCCGCTTGGAGTTGGAATCGAACCTACAAACTGTCGTCTTTACAGGCAGACACTACGCCTTTGCGCCACGACGGTGCTTTGTATTCATATACAAATAAAAGGACAGCAACCAAAAGCAATGATAGTGACCTAGAAATTCAAAAAAAAACAAAACGTACAATAATATTCTTAACCGTTTTATTACATGTAGATAGGAAAATCGTAAAAGGATTCTTTCTACATAAAGAGTTCAAGTGAAAATTATTTGGTTGAAAAAACGATTGTCCTTTCGCTTGTGTTAATATGTATATATTCTTTTATACCGTCTGCCTCACGGGTTTTAGCATAAGTAAATAGAGGGGTTTAAACTTACGTGAGGCCATTGCAACTCAGTTGTTAATTATCAGAACGTAAATGCAATGACAGTAGGTTCGATTTCCAGTCGAGATAAAATATTTGCTTTATTAATAAAAAATTTCTCAAATGTTCATTTATACAAAACCTATACCTAAAAACTGTACGTATGTAATTTCTCTGTACACTGGGTTACGTGGCCTGCAAATGTATCCTGGCATTACACAAAAGTACAACTTATTTAAACTGTCTCGGCAAATGGACTTGGTTGTTTTCTTCATGTCCAAGATTCCGAGATTATCGCCTTTAAGTAGAAATGTACTTTAGCTTTACGATAAAAGTAAACTTTTAAAACAATTCGTCACAGCAACATACTTATATACATATAAATTGAAAAGTATTCTAACTAATCCCTACAACTTCAACTTGGTTTACCTTCAAACAACTAAGATATTGTGTATAAAGGCAAATCGTCCCTTCATTGTTTATTCTGAGACCCACGAGATAGAAAAGCTATTTGTTTTCTTCATTCATGTTCTAAATATAACATAGTGCGTGAGATTTGGTCCGTTTTGAATATAATATCGTATCATATTAAGTGTGGACATATCATATTAACTGAGGACGCCGCGCTTTGCCTTAGTTGCCAGAGCGAAGAAAATGGAAATAGATCTTCCCCGACTGGGGATCGAACCTAGAAACCGTCTCGTTACAGGCAGACGTTGCGCCTCTGCGCCACGACGGTCCTCAAACAAAATAACTGTTTTATTTTAATTAAATAATTATTGAATTTGCTGAAACTACAAATTTACTTTTACTTGTATTTATTTTTAGCTATCCAAATCATAAGGTATAAATATAGATGAACCAAATGGTTGCATTTATTTTATATATTATGGAGCTTATAAAAATAACAGTATACAGTGTAAAGCTATAAAAATAAAAAATAATTTAACTATAAATATATTTGAATGCCTCAGTAACATTCGATTGTGACTTGTACCGAAATAGTTAAAAATACATTGACTTAAAAGCACACAAAAGCTTCAGATAAGCTTCATGATGTCATTCAGCACAGGTAATAAGAGAAGAATAAAATAACCGAGTTCCAACACATTTCTTGTCACTATGGTGAAGAAAATTAAATTAATTCATTCTTTTAAAGTGGAAATTGAACCCGCAATCCTCGTGTTTACAGGCAAGCTGCTGTGTTTAAAGAATTTGATTACTTTTAAATAAAATAAAATTATTAACGTACAAAGGTTTTATAAATTTTTGTTTAAATAAATTAAAAAAAAAAAAAAGGGAAAGTGAACAATATATTGCAAGAGCCACTTACAATTATTCTCACTTCATATTTAACCATTTATACTCATAAGTTTGTTATACATTTTAAAAAAGAGTGTATTAAAGAGATGTATTCCGTATTTTTATATGGACAAAAAGAAAATACTTTCATCTAATTTAAAACGAGTAGATGTACATTATTTTACCTTTTTACTTTTTTTAAATAAGATTTCTTTTTAAATGTAGGCATATTTAAATATTTAAGTGTAAAACACAAGCTTGTTAAAGTTTAATCATCCATAAGCAACGCTCGTCGTGAATGCTCTGAAAGATATAAACTCTTATGATATAATAAACCTAGAAATTTGGTTATAAATGTCGAATTTACTGACATGTATAATGCTTTACTTGTTCATTTGGGATGGAGTGTAGAGTACAATGACAGACACCAGTGTACGTATTAAGATGAAGAAAGCAGATGAAGAAATATTTAAAATGTTAAATATAAACACAAAACAGGGTAGGCGGGAGATCCTCTCCACTGTCCGCTCAATTTCCGGGACATTAGGTGTTGCTAGCGGATTTCAACCTCGTGTTTTGTCTACTAGAATAAGAAAATTAAAATAATGTTAATGAAATGATTAATTAATTAATAAATACAATATTTACTTGAAATTTGCATAATTTCAATTGGAAAGTCATCTTTTAAACACAGTATCACTCAGTGTCTCTCAAATGGAAAGGTTCTTCTCGTACAAAATAACGTTTGATTTTAGCAATCTCTACTTAATATTACTTATTTCTTTACCACTTCTGAAATACAAATAGAATCGTATAATTAATACCGACCGAATTTTTCCTCTCAACGCGTTTACTATTATTTACTTTTTAATTCCTCGCCCTTTGTTTAGGTGTCGGGGCGTTGGACCGTCGAGAGAGCTTCCATAGTAATTCTGTGAACGTTTAATTGAAATAACTTTTAACTTCCTTTTTTCATAAAAAGTTTTTCAATCGAAACTTTTAGCCGTTATAGTATTTAGAGTAAAGATATTTCTCGAAATTGTCAGCGGAGTGTTATATCACTCTATATTAAAAAAAAAACAAATAAAATTACTGTAGTATAATAATTATAAGTTTCTTAAAGTTTTTATCCTCTCATTGTCACATATATTAGATAATGCAGAAGGTATCCAGAGTTAAAACAGTATTTTCTCTCTTTTGTTGTGGTGGGTCACGAAACTCAACGCCACGCTTTGTCTAATACTAACTGCGTCATACATTTTGTGGTAGTACAGATTTTTGCTTAAGCATTATTTATCTAAGATATTTATTAGTCTTTTTATTTTCACATACTAATACATTTGGTAAAATGGTTTAAAAGCTTAAAAAATAAATTAGGAAACGGTCACTTGTGACTTGTCAGCTTAACCTCAATGTCACGGTCAATCTAGCTTTAAACCTAATTTTAGTGTATTTTAAACATGACACGTATATGTGTCGTAAAGAGCAGTGAAACGATTTCATCTAACCTTTAAAACTTTATATAAATGTTAAAAGTATATAAAATTGAATTAAATAGAGCATTCAGTAATAATTTTTTTACAGCTTAGCTTTTTTAAAAATTAATTATAATATTTTGTCACGTTGTTTTTCACTATTTGGTCGTATTCGAGACGGTCGTATTCGTGTGGTAGGTTTTAACGCAGTACTTTATCTTAGAAGAGCAAGGAATCGAAAATAAAATCCTTATGTGGGGATTCGAACAAGGAAGCCATAGCTATCGATGTATGCAAATTTGATGACAGTATCTCATTAAGGCACGATGAACTTTTCATGATGACAATATTACAATGCAAATGTAAATATAGAATTGCATTTATAATACAATTTTATAATTACAATTGTATAATTACATTGAAATATCTTTAAATAATAAGCATAAAGAGTTAAATTCACACACATTTTAATATAGTATTGCGAACTAATATTATAATATTTTAGTCTAACAAAAAGCAAGGCAAAATAAATATATTCATCGCTATATAACAGGCGACGTCTCCATAGCAGTTACTCCTTCGCTAAATTAAGTATTAACCCATAAAAATTATTTTAATCAAAATAATTACTTCCCGGGATTATCCCTTTGAACAGAATACACTTTTCATATGTGTAATATTAAAATAACTTTTATTGATATAGGTAAGTAGAGTTAAGTATTAAAAAAACAGTGTTACAAATTATAATTAAACTCAAAAATATGTTTCATTTTAAAGAATATCACAAGTGTTATCGTCTATATTGTCGTTCTGTCGTTCTTCCCGCTTCAACTTTTGTCTCGAAAGGCAATTTTGCTGATAAGAGCCATTCGAGAAATGTATTTTACAATACTTAATATAATAAATATTAACCTATTTCGTTTAAATACTCTTGTTTTAAATTTAAATATATACAATTATTTTACTTTGCTTAGAAATGTTTAAATCCTCCCCATCCCTTGCTTTGCGTTTTATTTTACGACATAGTAAGGCGCTCCGTTCTCTGTGATTACCCTTCTATGTATTTATGTTTGTATGTATGTATATATGTATGTATGTATGTATGTATGTATGTATGTATGTATGTATGTATGTATAAATATAGGCAAACGATCGCATCCCACACGTGGTCAGGTTGAAAAAGGAATCTGTAGGAACCGTAGTGTCAAGACTTTTTAGTTATTGCATGTTTAATGGAATAATTTAACTATAACTCGAGTAGGAAAACAACCCTTAAGCTTCATTTATGGTTACATGAGGTTCCATATGTCTACCTAAGAAGTATCGCTTATAATAAAAAAGAAAAACCTGTTGAAAAATTCTCACGAAACAGGAATAACATTCTGAAGGTTTAGGCACTATTTTAACAATCCCTCATCAAACAAAATGCGGCGTTAAATTCCGACAGCTGACGTAAAAAATACCAGGTCCATATATTTCTAGTAGAGAATAATATTTCAACGTAAACATATAAATGTTAAGACACACAACATGTTACTTTTCCTTGATTTGATGTCGGTCAATAAAAACAAACTTCCCACAGACTGACTCGACAGTTACAAATGATAATACCCTATTATATAACTTTTAGCATCATTACTTTTGCTTTAACTTATTACCGTATTCTATTTCCTTAAATATAATTTGGCTGGGATGGAGTGTATTATCTGTGTATATTTTTGTATCTGTATCTAGCAAAATAAGTATGGATTTATGCGATTATCAATGTTTAAAAAAAATACTACCTAGTACCGTCGTGGCGCAGAGGCGCAGCGACGGTTTGTGGGTTCAATTCTCACTTAGGAATTTGCAGGAACCATATGAACCTAGTGTTAAGACACTCCGTTTCCTGGTTTCCTTCTTTCTTTCGAGGAATTGCGTTGTTGTTACCAGAGTCAAGAAAATGGATATAAAATAATCTATTTTTATAAATATATCTAAAATTATATTTTCATAAAAATAATTACTTTAAAAATGTAAAACTTTATAATATTTGTGAGGACCGTCGTGGCGCAGAGGCGCAACTTCTGCCTGTAACGCGACGGTTACTGGGTTCGATCCCCAGTCGGAGAAGATGGATTTTTCTATTTCCATTTTCTTCGCTCTGGTAAACTAGGCAAAGCGCGGCGTTGAGTTCCGCCACCCAACACGCAATAATGCCTCGAAAACGGCGAAAAGTGGGGACGGAGTAAGCAGGGACTAAGTAACGGAGTGTTATAACACTAGGTTCTTATGGTTCCTGCAGTTCCCTCTGCCTACCCTGCCATGTGCGGGATAAAGCGTGAAGCTAAAAAAAAAAAAAAAAATTATATTTGTCATTTCTCACACTTTAAAGCAAATAAATTAGCAAATCTCCTTCACATACTCTGAAACATATAAATAAACGTAAATAAATCACGCGAATTTAGTTCACTTTCCCTTATAGTAAAAGTAGTTTAACACGTCAATGCAAGCGCACTATGACATCATTTCACGCCACTCATCACGTCAATTTATACCGTAATAGTTGAATTTGTACCCTATATGTCATTATAGACAACTATATATATTACTGACATATATTCTTTTGACAATGATATACAAATAAGAAAGAGTCCTCGTGGCGGCTGCATCTGCTTGGAAATATGACGGTTTTGAATTTAGCGAGAATGACACTATCCTAGTATAAAAACAATATATTGTCCATTTAACAAAATGTGACACAGAAATTCCTTTGAGTTATGACCTTATGTTATATAAAGTACTTAGTTCGAACTATCTTTTTATATATGGGGTATCGAATAAAAGTTCAACATTGTTTTACTGTATTTATTACATACAATAACAAATTTCTGTAGCGTCGTCACCCCGTCCTTTCCACCTACATAGACTTTGAGTGTGGTGACACTATAAGGTGAAACATGTGCGGAAAACGGAGTGTTTTGACACTACGTTCTTATTGGCCACCTGGCTTCAAACTCAAATAAAAACTTTAGTACTTATTTAACGTATTACTAGATAATGAAAAAACTAGATGATCCCAATATCGAAGCATCCATGAGTTCATTCGTAAAGATTGTTAAACTTATTAAAGCCGAGTAAAATTCCCAAGTCCACGAAGTTCAAAAGTATTTGACGGGAGATTTTCCTTTTAATTTACCAAATTCCAAAAGCTTTTACGAAGCTAGTGACACCACAAGTCCGATCCTGAATAGAATAATCGTTTATTTGAGTCTATGACTCTCTTCGATGTCTGTCTGAAAAACGCATCACACTATATGTGTAATAACTTAATGTATATAATTATAATTATATTTATTTATAACTCAATCTAAAGCTTGAACCCTGGAGAAAATTACTTTTTCTCCTTATATGATATATCATAAAAGTAGAATGTGACAGAAAATCACATAAACTTATTAAGATTACATTTAATTAGGAGCCAATATGTTAGTAAGGAAAATCCTTAATCGATAGCTGTCAATAGTATGATAACCGTCATTACCGGAGGCGATATCTACTTTCCTATTCGGGATTACCACTTAATATTTTAGTAGATGTTAATAAAATGATAAATCTAGTTAACAATAAATTGAAATGTAAGTTAAAATTGTAATAAAATACAATCTATAGACATAAATAGTCAGCGCATCCCGTATGCGAAAAAGCTGTATTTCACATTCTTACAAAAATTACATATAAATATTATAAGTGAAACAAAACAAATTATGTCAAAAGCCTTAATGATACTCGACTCGTCACTTTAAAAGCAAGAGCACCCCTGGAGGTACGAATGAAAACTTTGTCATATAACATGAAACATAATAAAATCGGTCAAGTAAGAGCTCGATATGCTTTCACGTTTTCATTTATATATATTTGTAAACTAAATATTATAGTTGTATAAATTTTGATATTAATTTAAAAACTACACTTTCTAAGGGAAAAGAAAGGATCCTTTATAGGATTATAGGATCACGTTGTTATCCATCTGTTTGACAGCGTCTGTCTGTCTGTCTGTCTGTACAGATCATAAAAATATGTATCAAGCTGAAATTAATAATAATTGACCTCTTGAGACCCAGAAATAACCAAACTTCTATGGTTATATTTTTACATCTATGCTTATATTTTTTACATTTTGTCGACTTTAACTTAGACTTAATAAATTTTACAAAAAATGTGATTCTATATTATTCATAAAGCAAAAATCTCAATCTTGGTAACATATAATCTTAAAACAGGATTAAGTCATTATAAGGCTATATTTGCAGTTTGTTTCATTTACATAAGTGGATACAACTATGTGGCCTTATGTAAGTTAGTCTTTTATATACGTAATAATGTTTTCTTCAGCAAAATAACTACAATCAAGAAATTGATATGGAACCCTCAGTGCGAGAGTACAGCTTACACTTGGCTTATACTTTTAAATTGCTGTGGTCAAACGTTACTTCAATAAGCAATAAGGAAAATATTATTGAATAATTGTACTCATATATTCGTTGGGGACAGTCGTGGCGCAGAGGCACGGCGTATGTCAGTCAACGTGACGGTGTGTAGGTTCGATTCCACTCAGAGAGAATTAATTATTACACTTTCATATTACACTAGCATCAAGGTACAAGGTATAATGTACAAGTTTCTTCGACTTCACGGTCCCTATAAAGAGCTTTAAATTCCATTTGTAATAAATCAATCTTGAATTTAAATATTACATAATAATATATTAACGATCCCAGATTTTTTTTTAAATTTAATTATAAACAGAAATATGCTCATATTGCTGCCAAACAGGAGGAACCTTAGCCGAAGGATGAAATCAAAAGAAATGTAAATTTTTCATTTGGAATTTGTATTATATTAGATTAAAAGAATTATTTAAAATCATTTTCAGATATAAAGTCCTACTCATGCGTTATTTCGAAACATTTTAGCATTAACTTATTATTTTAAGTAGTCATTACTTTTCGAATGAATACACGACAACAAATATTTACAATACAACGTTAAAACGGGCGTAGAATTTAACATAATTTCTAACAATATTTCTAATAACTTAACGAAAATATTACATTGTGAAATGTTTCAAAGCAATAAATGAATCTTGAGAGTACAAATAAACACTTAAGGGGAGTGTTTTCTTTAATTTTGACATCAAAGTATAAGACTAGGAACTTCAAATATTTGCTGTTTATAATAGAAGGTCAAACGTTACATCAATAAGCAATAAGGAAAATATTATTGAATAATTGTACTCATATATTCGTTGAGGACAGTCGTGGCGCAGAGGCACGGCGTATGTCAGTCAACGTGACGGTGTGTAGGTTCGATTCCACTCAGAGAGAATCAATTATTTCACTTTCATTATTCTAGCATCAAGGTACAAGGTATAATGTACAAGTTTCTTCGACTCACGGTCCCTATAAAAAGCAATCTGTCATGGCTTAACGACACAGTACTGTCTGGCACGATAGCTGTGACTTCGATTTTCGGGTAGAGAAATACAGGGTGTAATGTATATCGCCTTAATATCAAAATCTATACAACTATAATATTTAGTTTAACTGGTAAAATGTGACCTACAAATATATATAAATAAAAACGTGGAAGCATATCGAGCTCTTACTTGACCAATTTTATTATGTTCCATGTTATATCACAAAGTTTTTATTCGTACCTCCGGGAGTGTTCTTGCTTTTTAAGTGACCTCGAGAATCATTAAGGCTTTTGACATGATTTGTTTTGTTTCACTTATAATATTTATATGTAATTTTTGTAAGATGTGAAATACAGCTTTTTCGCATACGGGACGCGGTGACTGTTTATGTCTATAGATTGTATTTTATTACAATTTTAACTTACATTTCAATTTATTGTTAACTAGATTTATCATTTTATTAACATCGACTAAAATATTAAGGGGTAACCCCGAATAGAAAAGTAGATGTCGCCTCCGGTAATGACGGTTATCATACTATTGACAGCTATCAAGTAAGGATTTTCCTTACTAACATATTGGCTCCTAATTAAATATAATCCTAATAAGTTTATGTGATTTTCTGTCACATTCTACTTTTGTGATATATTATATGAGGGGAAATAATATTTTTTTCCAGTGTTCAAGCTTTAGATTGAGTTATAAAAAATATAAATATTTTTTTTAGACATTCACGATGACATCGAGTAATATTTGGTTGGAGAAAGAAAACGTTATTTTGAACGCGTTTTATTATTCTAATGAAAGGACCATTCATCAGGTGTCTTTCACTTAATTACTTATTATATATTTTAAATTACGTTTGTTTGAATATTTTTTGTGTCATTAGATGTCAAAAATTATACTTATCTATATTTTTTATAAATTTCCTATAACATTAACTAACACTTACACAATATATATTATTGGTTCAGTATATACTCAAACAAATAATTACGTACAATATACGTTAACAATTGTTAGACTGAATTCGGTATTAAGTCCCACCTCTCACTATATAATCTCTCAACTTTAGCTGTGTACTTATATCTGGTTATAAATAAATATAAAAAAAACAAATGGAAAAAATACAAAAAAAGTATCAAAGACATGTCAGTGGTAAGTTTTGCTTAATAAATTTAAAAAACAAACTCTCTAATTTATACAGAGGTCGAAGAGAGACATAGACTCGAATAAACTATTGTTTTTAATTGCGATATAAAACAACCTTGGACGTTTTCTAGGATCTTATAGTAGAAGCATACAGACTGTACCGTGAAAGAATTGCTCGAATACGTTCGAAATATTTAGTATAAATAATATCTGCGTGTATGTTATTTCTTTTTAAATAACCACTTTTGCTTTCTAAAGATAGAGGGCTTTTAACTATAAGAGCAGTGTTAAACTAATTAAAGATGGTATAACGGCTATATTAAACTGTATTAGTTCTAAATAAGAAGAGAACACGAACTATTTGAAATATCCTACACATTACACCAAAAGCTACCGATCAAATCCCGATGTCAACATTATTTACCTAATTTGCCTAATGTTATGATTGTTTTTGATGTACTAATTTACCAAAGTTAAGAAATATGGTAAAATATGTTAGGTTATATTAAGCATGATCGTATATAAATCAGCAAAAATACGTTATTTCGACTGGACAAAATTATTATAATTTAATCTGAAATTTGTTCAGGAAGTGGAAAGTAGATTGGTTCAACTGACCTCAGTACTTACACTGCTATAGACATATAAAAATGAATAAATAAACAGAAAATCCTTTTGATAAATGCCTGCTTATTTAGCTAATTTAGTAACTGGCATAAAATAGCTTACACATTATTTTCTTCAACGATGCAGATGGTGAAATTATGCGACCTGTAAATTATGGGTCAAGTTATAACTGAAGGTAGGAAAGAGATAATAAAAGCCTTATAAAGGTTAGGTCTAGTCACGGTAAAAAACTTGAATGATGGTAAAAATATAAAAACCTAGATTAAATTATATCTTACTTGAGGACTGAAGTATTAACTTTCAGGAATATTTATAATAAGGTTTTCTTTTCAGAAGACGTCGATTAAAGTATATTTTATAAGACTATAGATTTTTTCTATCCTCAGTGTGGATTAACACTTTAAAAAATCATAAAAATATGTAATTATCATTATTGTACCTAATATATAGCAACTTTTACTAAGGTTAAGTTTTATAAGAAATCAAATTTCGAAGTTATTCTCCAAGAGTGCTTTTGTTTGTTACATTTGAGAACAGCTTTTATTATTACAAAGGTTTCCGTGTCAAAGGGATACAGATGAAAATAAGTCAAAGTTCTGTGGTTTTTATCAAATATATAAGCAACGTGACGGCTTGAAAAACCTTTTACATTTATATTTAAAAAAAATATAAAATAAAACGAGATTAGGTTATTTATCATGGTTGTATATATTTATATAACGTTTAAAGTACCGAAGAATAATATATATAGGACCTAGGATTTGTTTGTTCAAGATGAGTTTAGTAGAAAAGGGTTATTTTAGATGATAAAGCATACAAAAACTATGAAATCATGTCAATCGGGGCTATTACATGCAGGCAATCGTACTGAAAGAATCTAAAATATTGTTCTTAACTGACGAATGTCATTTACAAATACGTAGAATCTCTGTCCGTCATACACTCGAAATATATGGTCTAATAAAGTGTTTCGTAATATTAAATTTCTTGAGTCAGAAGTTACGAAAGTTAATTTAATATAAGTTTCTAAGTAAAAAGACAGCTAGCGACTGCAACTGAAATTATCTACTACAACTATAGTACTTAAGTATTTTTTTTTATTAAAAAGAAGGTAAAGAATGTAAATAAATAATATATACAGTTCGATAACACTCAACTTGTACTGTAACACTGGAAGTATGGCAATATTATGAGCTAAGTTTCTACTCTACATTTCTATGTAGGAAAGTTGTAACAAGACAAACTTTGTGGTGCACTTGTAGCTTACAGGGTAATGTATCTATATGTGAATATTTAAGCTATGGAGACATTGTATAGATCTAGTTCTGGGTTCAATATCAGCCAAAAGGATATTTCAAAATATTTTCACCAACTTAGTAAGTTAAAGTATGACGTTTTTTTTATTATTTAGCATCATGACTATGACACATAAGTCTTGTAAAATTATTTGTTTGAGATCAATTTTAAAATACAAAAACCTTATATATTCTAGTTTTTAGATATAATCCCTACCAACGAGTTTTCTGAATTTGTTAACTAAAAACAAGAAATCTTTGAATTTTATTCACACCAGCAATTCATTCAAAAAATGTTCACTAGCTCATACTCGTAGTACTTGCAAAATGAGTAATTTTAAGTAATTGCGTGGTTTTTGGAACCTTTTGAGGTTTTGCGGTTGTGATTTAACCTTTTATATGTTTACAAGTTAAAGTGGAGGACCGTCGTGGCGCAGAGGCGCAACGTCTGCCTGTAACGCGACGGTTACTGGGTTCGATCCCCAGTCGGAGAAGATGGATTTTTCTATTTCCATTTTCTTCGCTCTGGCATCTAAGGCAAAGCGCGGCGTTGAGTTCCGCCACTCAACACGCAATGCCTCGAAAACGGCGGAAAGTGGGGACGGAGTAAGCAGGGACTAAGTAACGGAGTGTCTTAACACTAGGTTCATATGGTTCCTGCAGTTCCCTCTGCCTACCCTGCCATGTGCGGGATAAAGCGTGAAGCTAAAAAAAAAAAAAAAAAAAAAAAAAAAAAAAAATTGTATTACATATATTCTCACTGTTTATATATTTATTTCCATATATTTGTATAAAGAAAATATATATAAATATTGTATGAACTTTACATGTTACGAAACAAAATGTGTGCGCAAAATTTTACGCCTATATATTTTTTATTAACATATATCGTTAATTAAAAAAATGAACGTAGAAAAGAGTATCTCAACACTGTCCTCTTGATAGCCATACAAAGGAAATTGTAAAGTTAAAAAATTTAGGTTTTGAAATTCCAAATATATGAGTATTTGTAAGTTGAAATGCTTCTATAAATAATATAACATTAATATTATAACATTAATATCAGAACAATAAGCTATTATTAGTTTGTAAAACATTCACTTTCATATCATATTCCTTTGTTGAATGATAAATTGTTTTCGTTGACATTTATATGTTTTTAGACCTTTTAAAACTTACCGTCAGTAGTAGTGTTAGGTAATCAGCGCTAGGTCATTTTTTAGCAATTTTTTAGCCCCTCAACTGTTAAGTGTTAAGACATTTGGATGTTCTAAAAAATGAAAATATTCAAATTTTCTTTAGTTCGAATCGCCGCAGTTTCAGGCAGACGCATTGAGTTTTTCTGCCACGACGGTCTTCCTATATTTAAAGTAAACACAATTTAGATTGTTCAAAAAGGATTAGAATCACAGGTTTCATTCAATCGAAAGATCTCAACACTGTTCTAACTTTCGTAGCCAAAATTAATAAATTGCAAATCATCAAAGCGTTTCCCTTAGAACCTTGATTAATACTTGTTATTTAGTTTTTGTTTTAACTACACCTAACTCTTCATACTAACTAATCGTAAAAATCCTTATATAATGTACTCATGTGCTGTCCTAGCTACTTTCACCCATTCCAAATTGAAATGTATGGAGATTAGTTTATTTGGTAGTTTTTTTAGATGGAGTCACACTAGCAACACTTCAATTGAATTTTGTTATATAGTGCTATAATAGAAATAAAATTAGTAAACAGCGTTTCTTGTTCATCTACGAGTGTAAGTATACTAATTTTCAAATAGGCTGGGCGTTTGGGAGATTACATCTAAGCGGCCCTTGTAGGTGATCAGCAGTTAGAGTGACTTTCGAGGGCGGCACTACAAGATTGTTTATTATTAATGGCTTATTGTGAAGATTTTAGTAGAAAGTTAGATTCATTGTCACTAGATCTCCATAACCAATTATTAAGTTTGTATAATTTTATTATTGTTGTAATCATTGTGAAGTACACTCACCAGCGCTAGTTTAAACGAATTGTAAGCGTGTCTTTTAGTAACGGGTTGGTGAGTTTCGATTCCCCTGTGAGGATTGATTATTTTCATTTCATTTTCTTTTTCAGGTAATTGCAGAGTAAGTTCCCCACCGAAGGCGGAAAGCAAGTACGTAATGTCTAAACATTAGGTTTGCACGGCTCTTGCTGCTCCCCTGCATATCCTTCGATTGAGGATAGCCGGGATAGCATGAGATAAAGAAATATATTGTTTTTAACAAAGGTTTAAGACATAATATTAAAAATATATAACGCAAACAGTCATAATGTGCAGGCAGAATAACTTTATGTCATTATTTTATATATACGTGTGTTAGTAAATTACATCAAGTACTTTATTATTACCTTTGTATATTTAATTAGTAAAAATACAGCATTTATCAACTAAATAACTCTACGCCCCCCCTAAAACTATCACTAATTTTAGAACAGAAAAACAAACTATAATTAACACGTATGTATGTTTGTTTGTACTTTATGAATAACACATTACATCAATCATATTGAAACAGAGCTTTAATAATAGACGGGTGGCATGAAACTAATCGGCATAACTTTCCCGAATATAACGTATCGGGGGAAGACATGAATTTTTATAATTGTCATTAATTTTACGTTTTATAACTTTAGTCTATTTTTGTATTATGCGTGTATTTACGTAGCTCTGTGTAGAGATGGTTCATTAAGTATTCTAAAATTTAAATATAGATAGAAATATGTTGTTGTATGCTCTTCACTTCTGTATCCCCACATAGCAGGATAGGCAGAGGCAAACCGCAGTAACCGTATTGACCACGAGTTACGACACCGTTCTTGCTTCCGTCTTTTCGATGCAATACGTGTTTGAGTGAACGTAACTCAACGCGCTCTTTACTAGTTCCAAACCGAAAAAGACTAGAAATGAAAAAATCCATCTGCCCTGAGTGGGACTCAACATCACAAAACTGTCCCTTTAACAGGCAGATCAACGCCCTGCGTCACATTCAGAAATATGTTGACTTATATCATTCATAGCTGTTCATGATATAGGCTACTACCTATGTTAAAATATTTTTGTTTATATCCTTTTACCACATTTTATTAAATACTGCCAGGCGCAGTCTGTCCAGGTCATACGGACCTTTGAATCCACAGAATTTGGAAACCCGTTAGATAATAACATACAATTAATAATATAATTTTAATTTAATGCCATTATAGGTAGTTAGTTTACCATGTTCATACATTACTCAGTCAGTACACAAGTGTAACGCAACTGTATGGTAGGTACAATATAAACTATATTGACTCATTTCTAGAGATTTTCCTACAGAATATGAATGGTAAAAATGCTTCATGCGTATGTATAGTAAGTAGCATAAAAGTCTAGTGGTTAGACTTTTCGTACAAAACGCTGTGGTTTGTTCTTCTTTATCACAGCAACGAATTAAAATAATTGGAATCCCTAAATAGACATCAAATCTACAACCATTGTATCAATGCTGTCTCACTGCGTAAATAGCGTGTTACATTAACTCATTCTCCAGATCAATTACGACTAATGTTTGAACTTTTGTATTCAAATTCATTATACAGTAAAGCCGTGTCCTCTTTGAACGATTGTGGTTCCCTGACCGTATATCAATATCTTAATTAATATCGTTTTTTAATGTCTTGCCATTTTGCAGTACCTACCAGTCTAATTCCTAATAATGTGGTAATATTTCTAGAAAATTAATTTCTAATCGAGATACATTATAATGTGTGCTTCCCTCCTAGCCTCGTAACAAAGTGGGTTTGTTACCTACGCAATGTTATTGTATAAATCCTAAAATCACATCGTGCCTATCAGTAATAAGTGACTGCAGTTGTGGTTCAACTCTTACTCAGGGCATGGTGTTGTAATAAAACGAAGTGTGTTTTGCTTTCCGTCACTCAACAAGCGTGTTTTCGAAAAGATGGCGAGAAAGAGGTATTTTGAACTCTTCTATATATATCCTTAAACACGTAAAGCTTTAAACTGTTAGTCCTTAATGAAAATTATGACTGTCCTTGATTTAAAATGTAACATAATTAAAACCCTTATCTTTTAAAATATTGGTTTTTATAATATTTATTGGTATAATATTTATAACAAATCCATAATGAATCGTAAAGAGGAAAACAAATAACCGCCAATTATTTTCATATTGCAGAGTCAGAGAAGTAAGAAAACTTAAAAATATCTTGGAATATGTCTTTGATATTATTTATTTGCCCTCAATTCTTAAGGAAACTCTACAATATTTAAAAAAAATGTTTTTTTTTAGACTAAAATAACTAGAAATATACAAAAGGGAATTAATTTCTCAGAAGTGTAGATTCAATGAATTGAATTTGATTGATTTTTTTAAAAGAAAATTATAAAATGAATTTTTATTCATCCAATTATAAGTGTAAAAAGCAGAGAAAGGAATCTTTGTGACCTATGTTTTTTTAGAAGAAATGTGAAGCCAAAAACTAAAATCATAATAGTAATAGCGACAGTATTCCGAGTATCTGTGTGTTAATTTATATTCCAGTTGTTGTCGATAAAAATCATTTTATATGTTCTCGATATAATTTTATATTATATTCTTTCATTTTTGAATCAGACTGTCCTATTATTTAACGTGGAAAACTATATGTATGTAGGAAAGGTAATGAATATTTGTGTACTATAATGTATATGAATGTGAAGTGGAAAAATATAATAATATCTGTATATACTGTATGTACAATCATTTTTGACATTTGGTTTAATAATTTTCCAAACCGATTTTCTCACAATTTAATATCTCAAATCCATTCAAAATATTTTTTTTTTTTACCCTCGTTTAGTTCTTTGTAAGTTTAGTTAATTATGTATAACGTCTTTAACTTTTAATTGTTTTTATTATTGTTATAAATATGTTTTTATATTTAATAATGTCAAATTTTGTACAAAAATAATTAACATTTTCTTAAAATGTTATATATTCGCTTCACTTTGTGAGTTTTCAACGTAATTAAAATTGCAACTGCATATATGGAGAATCTATATTTTCTTTATACTTATCTTAACTATATTTTGAAAATACGGGATATCTTACAACAATTAAAAAATTAATTTGACTATTAAATCATTTTTAAATTAATTTTTTAAAAATAGTTACTTCACTTATTTAAATTTTAAGAGCCATTTCACCCGTTCCGTGACTAAAGGCCCTAGATAAAAATATGTTCCTAATTGAGATAAAAAATAACAAATATTGGTGGCACAGGCTCATAAAGAACATCAAAAAGACATATTTATCAATCAGACCTCCTCTTTAAAAATCTGCTCTAACGAGTATATCTGTGGCTGCAAGTAACCGCCGCTTACATCTAACACTTTATCCGTAACCGTTTATTAACATATCAATATCAGGACCAATTTTGAGTGATATGAATCTTTATAATTAAAATATTTATTACAATGTAAAATTCAATAATAATTAACTGTAATTACATATGACGCAACATAAATTAGCCATGGTTGCCATAAAACAGCAATTGTAATCATACTCTAAAAATATAATATATAAACTAATTTTCATTCCGTCTCCAGTAAGGATAACGCGGGGTGTCCACTTCCACTCACCGTTGTGTCTCGAGTATTCTCTGACATAAGAAGATCGGCTAACGGCTCTCTGCTATCAAGTAGTATACGAAGCGCGGGGCCTGTTTAATATTATTTTATAATTCAGAAAAGAGAATTTATATATAGCTAACTCCGCTATGCAATAGTAGTTATTCAATTAGTGCACGCCCCGTCCCGCCCTCTGATACATGCGCGTGCAGTAAGCAATGCTAAAACAAACTACACCGTCACTAAACTCTACAACGTGTTTCACTCCTCACCGAGCATCTTCCATGAGATGTTAGACGACCAGTGCTAAACACCGGTATCTATTATGGTTATTGTTTTAGGAAAAATTTGTAATTTATTAACTTTATAATGTTATGATGACGTTTAAACATGCTACATCCATATTTTGTTGTTTTAAATGACGATTATATTGTATTGGAATTTCTACTTATATATCACCACTATAATACTTGCACAAATAATTATACTGGCAAAAACTGTTATTACGAATAACATTACGACGAGCAGAGAGCCATAGAGCTGACACCACGCTTTTTTACAGCGTTTGTAAACATTCCGCCCGTCAAATTTTGACTTGATTATTACTTACTTATTAATATAAATAATACTGACGGTAAGTTTTAAATGAAATTAAATTAATTCACATTCGGTTTCCCTCATTTAACTTTACATGACTTATTAATACTAAACTCCAGTATTAAGTTCAGCTTGTAAACTTGCAGTAATGATTTATAGTGGTTAATTTAATAGTATGAAAAAAGCTGTGAAAAATATTAATCCATAGAGGTATAAACCTATTTAATGAACATTACATTCAAGAATAGTTGGATTTTGTCGAAACTAGCGTTCTTTGTGGGGGTAAACAGGAAGCACTATGAGATTGGGTCACAGCTTGCTAGTACGTTATTCGTATCTCGTCTACTACGTTTCCCAGAGAAGGTCAACACTTTAACGTAAAAGAGTTCAAGTAAATTCGAAAGTCCTAAAACGCAGCGTGTCAAGACCGTTAAGTGTGTTCATCAATAAACTAGCTTACTTATTTTTGTGTGCATATCTTTTCTATATATAGGATAGAAAGAAACTCTAGGGATCACTTCCTATAAAAACATATATTTACGGATTGATTACTTTTACTTGTGAAATTAGACTGCTAAATAAATTCTATCTTATAAGTATTGCTTAAATGTCTCATTCAACTCTCTTTTTAAACTAGGTACTTATCTAATTATTTAATCTCTCGATCAGATAAGTAGTATAAATTATGCAGCGTTTAGCAATGTAAAGATAGTGAAAGCTGAAAATTAATTAATTATTAATTATCCACTAAGTCCATCAAGAAGCAATATTTAAATGGCGGTCTTAAGAAACTAAGCCCTCCCTCATATTCACGCGCGCACACTACTCATCATTATCCATATGTACATACAGCAACCGCAAACACACACACACAGTACATAAACGCACCTATACGGTTTTCCATACCTAGGTTTTAATATGATACGCGCAAAACTATTTTGCAGACTGTAGTACATAAATGTTTATTATAGAGTAGGACTCACGGACAGAACGTGGTATATATAAACTGAACTTATTATTTGTGTATTTATTTGTATCTTTAGTGTTTGTGGAAAATGCATACTTCATACATATGCAGAATAAATTTTAATTAATATCTACATCCTAATATATGAGTAAAAGTTCGGCCGTTATTATTTTATTATCGCTAATTCCTCTAAACGCCAGTCTTATTCATCCAAACTTTCTTAAACTTTTATAGATCATAATGTCTGTGGTAATAATTTAGTAATGGACATCTTGCAGTAGTGGAATAAGTCTATGAACGTGAACGGTTTTTGTTCGATTTTTCTGCTGAAACATATTATTTATTTTTAATTTTTTCTTTGTTGACAGGTAATCCCTATATGTGTAGCCGGACCTTTAGGAGGAAGGTAATAAAACAAAGTGTCTTTTGATATTATCCATCCTGCCGTGGAGCTGTAACTTATAACAATTTATATAAAAATTTTTAGTATTTTGAAATATATACAATCGTACTAACCTTAAGACGAATAGTTCGTTGGTAATCAGGCCTTGCCATTCTGTAGTTTAAAAAAATCCATTTCAACATTTCACTGTACCGATACCGTTTCGCTAATTTCTATAGTTTCAGAGCGTCCTAAATTAGCATGAAACCATTTAAACCTAAGTCATGTAGGTACAATATGCTAACGCTAAGAATGTAGTTTCTTCAAGGAGCTTATATAAATGGAATGTATTTTCACCTTATTTATTTTATTTTAGAAACACTTTTTTTCAATGAATAGTATAAGTTGCTACCGTCAGTAATATTGGGTACTTTTGTGGTAAAGAAACTATCTATCTAAGCGAATGTAACGCCTAATATACTGCACTACGAAAAACTAATTTGAACTTTGGCTTATTTGCAAAATCACACAAACAATTTTCTTTTAATCTCGCAATTGAATTACGCGATGTCAGAAGAAATATTTTAAGTTCATTTGATCAAATCCACATTTAGCGTAATCAAGTGTAATTTCCTATTTTTCTATATGTCATATTTTTAATACTTTCAAACTGAAATAAAATTTTAGCTTACAAAACAACTCGCTTATTAGTTTTGAATTATTTTAAATAAATTGGTTATCTTAACATCAGAACTTCAGTTTCCTAGCTATGTAATAAGAAATAGAGGTCATTTTAATCCGTTGAAATCCGTTTACCTGATTTTGAAGCGCAAACTTCACTTGAACTAGAGCTTTGGTATTTTTTAAGTAAAATGTTGAAATGATTAAAGTTTTTCGAACTTGCCGTTTGTGAAACACGTTTTGCTCTAAATATGTGAAGTAGGCAGAATTGTTAAAAGATGCTTCTCTTGATTATTAAAATAAGCTCAATGTTACATGGATTCAGTTTCTTCAGTCAATGAATTCCTTTTGTATCCAAGTAGTTCGTCTCTTTAAAATCTACTTAGCACCTCTCATTATTGCAGAATTTAAAAGAAAATCTTAATTGGCTATTGGAAGTACAATATAAAACGTGTATAAGCTTAACACCAAACACAGTTACTTGTTATAATAAAACATTTGTTAAAGTGAATATAATTATGACACAAAATCACATATAGCCATTGTTACATCTAAATACTTACGACCCTTTTACTACTAAATCAAAGTGAAGTAGCGACACGAATAGAGCTTGATTTGAGATAGATTGCTATACTCTTCAAGCTTTAACTTCGTTACAGCACTGACAGAGCACCTCACTTGTAAAAATTTTGACAGAGAAAAAATAGTGATAAATCACTCTGTTGTACTAGAAAAACGCTTTCTTTAAATATTATTGCTCCCTATATGATAGTGCCTGGTTCCGTATTCAGAGAACTGAAAAATTAATTACTCAAATTTAAAAGAAATATGTTTTCATTCATAATACTATAATAAATTGTCCTTCAACAAAAGCCAAAAATTTTCATTTTAAGAAATATCCGGTTGACTGTATTGAATTTTACGATTATTATTACAATCAATTGACTTGTTTAGAATGATCAAACATGAGATATATCTTGCATTTCATTTGCGTGGATTACAATATTTTCTATTTTTGTAATCCACGCAAATGGAATTGCAAAATATTTAATTTTCCATTTTCCAAATTATGACACTTTTTAAGTCTTTTAGTAATTAATACGCTTTTATTAGTTTCGCTTGTAACTGAGTAACTCTCCTTTAACTGAGAGATCGTGGCTTATATACATAAATTGTTAATATGTCTAAATATAGTATGAGACTCGATAGCCGAGCGGTCTGACATGCGAGTTCCAAGTGATTTTTTGCAGTGACTTTAGATACTGTGATCGTAGGTTCGAATCCCGTCCGTACAAGTAAAAGCAAAATATTTTATTTGTTATTCTATTTTTATTTGTTTTGTAATAAATGTTTTATTTTAATTTTTACTTTATTCACCAGTAAAAAAGTTTAATATTTAATTAAATAAAAAGAAATGAAATTATAATAATATATCACATTGAACAAAAAAAAATAAATATAGTTTACAAAAATCTTTTGTACTTTTTTGTTTATGAAACTAAAAAGTAAACAATAATTCTTAAAACAAGTTAAAAGCAGTAATGATCGAAAAATACTAATATTATTGTGAAAAATTTTCATTTCTTTTTCCTTAGCCTTCATACTCAATCTCTATAAATATGCACAATATAATTTCAGTTGCTTAATATACGAAAAATATACAAATACTTCTAAAACGCCTTTAAAATATAACGTAAGTTTTCATGTTGCAGTTGATTATACTTTACATATAAAATTATGCGGCGTTGAGTTCCGTCACTTAACTCACATTGACTCACGTACAGTACGGATAAATCGCTATAAGGTTTTGTGTCTATATCATAATTACTATGTGATTTCGTTTTCCTTTTTTATACAAATTAACAGCCTCACACTGTAAATGGCTTCCATCGTTTTTCATTTCAGTCAATGCCGCATACTGTGACAAACATCTGTATTAAGTAGCGGAACTTAACGCCGCGCTTTGTCTTGTGATCAGACAATAAAATGTATAATAATAACGACTACAGTCACGTCACACAAATGCTGTGCTACTGAGCAGCTACACCCCGATTATTGTTTTAGAAATGTAAATTTATTTTAAAATAGAGACAAACACAAAAGGATAAGGCTATATTACTTTGAGACAAGATCGTTAGTCTTTTGTTATCTATAATTTGAATACTTGTAACTTTCCAATGTCTTAATTGAATCAAACTCCTGCTGAATAAAGCGTGACAATAAAATTAGTTGTGATCAAAAGATTTCTGATAAACTAATATTTAGTGAAATGAAAAATTTGTTTATTTATCGATATACGGATTTCCGGTGCTGCACATAATTTTAAATGCGAGGAAATATATAATCTCCTTTTTCGGGCATATATGGATTTTGTAATTTATTTTTTTTTAAAAGTCAAAAACAAGAATTGAATGACTACAATTGTCATTTGCATATAAAAATTACAAAACCATATTATATATCATGTTTACTTGAAAACGGTATGTATTGATTTACATAATACTCGTTATTATTGCTGTATTGGTTTATATATATATATATATATATATATATATATATATATATATATATATATATATATATATATATATATATATATATATATATATATATATATATATATATTATATATATATATATATATATATATATATATATATATATATATATATATATATATATATATATATATATATATATATATATATATATATATATATATATATATATATATATATATATATATATATATATATATATATTGAAAAATTGGCAGCAATATTAATATGATATGATCAGAAATATATTATGTTTGTATCCAAAAAAAAAGCAAAAAATCTATGATAGTTTGTTTTATGAAAATATTAAAGAACTGTATGAGTAATTTAAAATATGTATTATCTCATAATGGACATGCACACATTGAGTTTCAATAGAACTAGTAAATAAACATAAGATAGTACTGATGGTTGACATGTGGTGGAACCCCTAAGTGTAGTAAACAATATACGAAAATTAACAGATACATAAATTGCCTTTTTTATTTTATATTTGTTTAAGGTTTTTCTTTTTATTATTTTTGATTTGTTAAATATTATAAGTACTTCTAATTTGTAAGCATTTTGTTGACATCATTAAGCTATGATATAATATCAAATTTAAAAAAAAAAATCTATCAGTACAAATGGTTATTTGTTATATAATAATGATATCAATGAAGACTTATATTTCCATAATAAATGCCAACTAAATTAAAATTATATAAAAAGTGTAAATTGCTAAGTAATATTTTTGATTGAAAATTAAACTCTAATGTAAGAACATCTCACATACAAAATAAATTTGGCATACGAAATAAGGATAGTAAAGTATTTAACTCAATTCTGTAGCTCTTTATAGTAAAATATTTGTAGATCAAACGGTTAGCCTTAGACAAAGTCGCAGATCTATTCAGATAGTGTCATAATTATTTTAAATCACTTATTATATCTATATGTCTATGTTTTTAATATTTAAAAGCTAGAAAGTTTGAGATTGTTAATCTCAGAAACTACTGGTAATGTTTGATGCGACATTCATCCTTCTATATATTGTGACATATTGTTAATAGTTTTTTGTATTTATTTAATTTAAAAGACACACCATCGTCATACACACAATAAAAATAGTAGTTAATAAAGGAACATCAGACTTATTCTGTGTGGTACATCATTAAATGGAAGTGCAATTTCGGGAAATCTTCTTTTCTAATCCTCCTGACACTACTGAAGGGCCATGGAATATAAATTTGCGTGTGCGTCTGTCAGTCACTTGGCAACGGAATGTTTACGTACTTATAGACTGACACATATGTTCTTATAACATTAGTATGATATTATATGATTTAATGTAGTTATTGTTGTATATATTTTTATTAAGAATATTTTAAAAACTGGACTACTTTTAATAATTTAAATAATAAGTAAATAATATTTTTTTACAACAAATAACGTCATCAAGATGATATTTTGAAGATGTTCTTATTAAAAAGCTGCAGTCAATTACATAACACACGTGACCTAAATTAATTAAAGTGAATTGTATTAGCGAGGATGAAACGTTCCAACATATATTTCTTTCGTATAATATACCATACTAAAAGACCAATAAATTTAAAATATTCTATAAAAGGTGTTAACGTAATGTGGGTTCTATTTGAAACTGAGATTTGTGTTCCTAAACTAAGTTGACTTTTCACTAGTTTTTGATTTTGTTATTTTCATCTTCTCATATTATATTTTATACCTTTTCTTTCTCCATATTAATGTCTTCTTTAGAAACTTTTCGTGTAACATTGCGGCAAAGACGATCTACATACAATAACCATAACAATAATCTTATTTACCACAATCTCAATAAACGTTATTTATCGTTAGATTGCGGTTACAGAACTACTTTCAATAAGGCACAGTCAGTTTCAATCAAATTATTTACATTATAAATTACCTTATAATTATATAGTTAACAACATGTTATATGTAAAGCTTTGTATGACATAAGTGGCACATGTAACGTTAAATTATGTGAAGTACACCTTTGTTGAGACCTAAGCAAATATAATTAACAGGATTTGTTGTTTTAACAAGAGAATTTAATGTGAAATTTCAACTTAATTATAATTTTAACTAAAAGAGAGTTATAGCCGTTCAGTTTGACTGTTTTCTCACAAATCAGTCGGGTAGATGAAACATGGAACTAAGACGCTCCTTTCTCCTTTTTGCCAGATTTTAAAATTACTAATTGATTTAAGTCAGCGCAACAAATTAACGAATAGGTTTGTCAAATCTAGAAAATGCATAGAAATTCATTTCCTCTCATAGGGATTGAAACAACAAACTGCGGTTTTTACCATTTCATATCAACTAACGCAGTTCACTTGAACTTCGTTCATTTTAAACAATTTTTTGGCATTACTTCAAACATCATAGCAGTTCTCGGATGATCTCAAATTTACTATTCACATTATATTGTATATATGAATATTACCTTTGAAAGACGATGTATATAAAAATATTTAAATGCTTATTATATATCAATTAATTTAATTATAATTTAACTAATAAGTACTTCGTCTACGTGTTGTTCTGTAATGGCTTCTTTCCAACAAAAGTTTGATAAAACTCTGTTCCGGAGATTATCCAGGATAAACAAGAAAACAGACAGATATACATTTTTATAGTCATTTATTTAGATATTACTATTATATAAATATATATACTTAAAAAATAATTGTTTTGTACAAAATCAATGTTAAAAAAATTTAATTAAAACATAAACATATACACTAGTTCTATTACAATAGTATCTTAGATAAACATTATTGGATTCAAATGTGTAGATCCAATTATACGTTACAGCTAACAAAAGGTAAACATTGTATTTATCTGTAATTACAGAACGTTATTTATAAATAAATAAATAATAATGTATTAGCGTGTAATATATTTTTTTTAACATTTTTGTCTCATTTTCTTATATATTTATTATACTGGACCGGCGATTTGGCTCCTTTTTACGGTTGTTACATCATCATCGTCGACATAATTTTATTATTTTAAACCTGTAAAACCCTGTATTTATGTTAAAAACTGAAAAGCTTAGCTTCAAAAATATATAGAAAAGCAGAAGGGGCTAGTGTTAATTATTAGTTTATTTTAAATTATTTCGAGCGTATTCCGATTGACATTCTACGTTATTGTAGTAAATGACATATCACAGTGTTTCTGAGCAGTTCTTTTACAATATGGACCATTGCCGTTGCCATTGCATGCAACAGCCAATTTCATCATCTAACACTACCCTTTTTTTACAATAAACTCCTAACTATTCATCTATATTTTTTTATAGCTTCACGCTTTTATCCCGCATATAGCAGGGTAGGCAGAGGGAACTGCAGGAACCATATGAACCTATTGTTAAGACACTGCGTTGCTTAGTCCCTAGTTTCTCCGTCCCCGCTTTCCGCCTTACTCGAAGCATTGCGTATTGAGTGGCGGACCTCAACGCCGCGCTTTGCCTAGTTGCCAGAGCGAAGAAAATGGAAAAAGAAAAATCCATCTTCTTTGAGTGGGAATTGAACCCTCAAACTGTCGCGTTTACAGGCAGATACTTACGCCTCTGCGCCACGACGGCACATCATCTATATACAGTGAGTTTTTTCATTATTACTTCAACTATTGTGAAACACGCATGTATATTTTAATATGTATTTATTACAGTTATATTATGTGTTCTTAATTGCGTTATTAGAGAGTAATTATAATTTATCATACAAAGAGCTGTAACTAATGAGGGCCGTCGCGGCGCAGAGGCATAGCGTCTGCCTTTAAACGAGACGGGTTGTGGGTTCGATTCTTAATTCAAATTTTATTTTAATATGACGATAATATTGACTAAGGGAATTTCAGCAGTGTTTATTTATGATTTCATTGTTTTTGAGCTTAAAAACAATGTACTTCATTAGTGGTTAGAAAATGTGCCAATTTAAGAATAAATTATCCATAACAGAAAAACTGGACTAAAAATAAATTTAAGGTCGATATGGCTATTGTTATAAATTTAGTTCTGTTTTATTAAAACATTAGAGAAGTATATCTAGGAAAGGATTAAAGCAAGTTGTAGCAATCGTGTCAGGATTTCGGCCTCGATGAGATATGAAAATAAGTAATTTTTCTGAGACGGAATCAAATTCACAACCTGTTGTCATATTTGTAAACGAACCAAAAATAGAAAACACCTAAAAATCTCATAGTTCTCATAGTCTATCAAGTTTAAAACTCAGTCTTTCAAAATTACTTGTGTGAGATAAATAAGTCTTTCAAAATTACTTGTGTGAGATCAATTGTAAAATACAAAAATCTTATATTTTCTAGTTTTTAGATATAATGCCTACCAACGAGTTTTCTGAATTCATTAACTAAAAACAAGAAATTTTTGAATTTTATTCACACCAGAAATTCATTCAAAATATAATCACTACTTGCAAAATGAAAGTTATTTTAAGTGATTGCGTGGTTTTTGGAACCTTTTGAAGTTTTGCGGTTGTGATTTAACCTTTTATATGTTTGCAAGATAAAGTGGACATTTGTAACATTTGTAAGTCGTATTACATATATTTTCACTGTTTATATATTTATTTCCATATATTGGTATAAGGAAATATATATAAATATTGTATATAATGTATGAACTTTACATGTCATGAAACCAAGCGGGAAGCTCATTCTGTATTCAAACCTTAAAAATAAGAAATATTTTGCTCTTTCGCCGCCTTATACTTGTTGTCAATCTTAGTGTACGTGATAGTTATTTTATGTATAAAGTTTATTTTTTGTGAAGCGTTTCCTAAAATATTACAAAGGATTTAATTATAAGAAAAAGCTTTATGTAATTATTTAAATCGTAAATGTACGAGTATTTGTAGTTTGAAACGCTTCTATAAAAAACATTAAATTTAGCGTCGTTATGACATTAATATCATCTATATATCTTTCATATCGTATTCCTTTGTTGGATGATAAATTGTTTTCGGTTGACATTTATATGTTGTTAACAACTTTAAAACTTATGGTCCTTTTTTTAGGCAATTTTAAGTACGGCACTGTTAAGTATTAAGACACTTTGCCCTGTTGCTAAAAAGTGAAAATAATACAATGTTCTTTAGTTTGAATCGTCTCAGTTTCAGGCAGACGCTACACAACTACAAATCAGTTTGTCAGTATTAGAATCATAGGTTCATTAAATTAAAGATCTCACACTGTTTCAACTTCGTAGGCCAAAAATTAATAAATTTGCAAATCAATCAAAGCGTTTCCTCAGAATTTGATTAGTACTTGTTATTTTTAGTTTTGTTTAACTTTTAGTACGACGGTTCGTGAGTTCGTTTCCCGCTGGGTGAGTATGGACTATTTCATTTCTATTTTCGTTTTTCAGGTAAGTGCAGCGTTAAGTTCCACCACCGAAGGCGAAGCAGGGAACGTAATGTCTAAGCATTAGGTTGGCACGGTTCTTGATGTTCCCTCTACCCTGCTATGTGAGGGATAAAACATGAGGTAAAGAAAATATATAGTTTTAACAAATGCTTAAGACATATATTACAAAATATATAACAAAACAGAATAATGTGCATGCAGAATAACTTTTATGTCATTATTTTATATATATGTTGTTAGTAATTACTCAAAGTATTTAGTATTACATTTGTGTATTTAATTGATATAAAATACAGCATTTATTTGATAATATCTAACTACGCAACCATAAAACTATCTCTAATTTTAATGAAGCAGGAAAAAAACTATAAAATTAACACGCATATGTAGGTATATATGTATGTACGCCACGGTAAAACCTTCTTTAATACATTCATAATAACTAAATATTTAGCTAAACAGAAAAAAATAACGAACTAACATACAACTGTATGTATATGTGTACGTACTTACGAATGTATGTGTGTATGTATGTGTGTATGTATGTGTGTATGCATGTATGCATGTATGTATGTATGTACGTTTATGTATAACACATTAACATCAATCTATTGAAACAGAGCTTTTATATACGACGGGTGCATGAAAATAATCGACTATAACTTTCAGAATATAACGTACCGAAGAAATTACTTTTTTATATTGTCATTAATTTTACGTTTATAACGTAGCTATTTTGTATTATGACGTGGATTTACATAGCTCTGTGTAGAGACGGTCTATTAAATATTCTAAAATTTAAATAGATATAGAAATATGTTGTTGTATGTCTTCACTCTGTATCCCACACATAGCAGGATAGACAGAGGCAACCGCAGTAACCGTAGGGACCAAGAGTTAAGACACTCCGTTTCTTGCTTTCCGTCTTTTCGAGGCATTACGTGTTGAGTGACGTAACTCAATGCCGCGCTTTACCTAGTTGCCAAACCGAAGAAACTAGAAATGAAAAAATGCATCTACCCTGAGTGGGAATCAAACTCACAAACCGTCGCCTTAACAGGCAGACGCAACGCCACTGCGCCAAAACACTCCAGAAATATGTTGACTTATAATCATTCATCTCATGTATCATGACAGAGGCTACTACCTGGTGTTAAAATACTTTGTTGTATACTTTTACCACATTTTATTAAATACGTGCCAGGCGCAGTCTATCAGGTCATATCGGGATCTTTGAATACAAATGAATTTGGAACCCGTTAGATAATAACACATCAATTAATAAGTATAATTTTTTATGCAATATAGAGTAGTTAATTGACCATGTTCATATATTGCCATTAGTCAGTACACAAGTGTACGCAAATGTATGGTAGATACAATATAAAGTATATTGACTTATTTCTAGAGATTTTCCTACAGAATATGAATGGTAAAAAAGCTTCATGCTTATGTATATAGTAAGGTAGGCATAAAGAGTCTAGTGTTAAGACTTTTCGGTACTAAACACCGTGTTTTGTCTTCTTATCAGAGCAACGAATTAAATAATTGAATCCCTAAATAGACATCAAATCTACAACCATTGTATCAAATGCTGTCTCACTTCGTAAATAGCGTATTACATTAACTCATTCTCCAGATTCAATTACGAGCTAATGTTTGAACGTTTGTATTCAAAATCATTATAAAGTAAAGCCGTTTCCTCTTTGTAAACGATGTGGTTACTTACAAATTATATCAGATATCTTAATTAAAATAGTTTATATCTTGCACATTTTGCAGTACATACGAGTCTAATAATGGGTAAGTAGTTTCTAGAAAATTAATTTCTATTTCGATATACATATATATGTGCTTCCTAGCCTCGTCACAAAAGTGGGTTAATGTTATTGTATAAAATCATAAATCCATCGTGGCCTAGCAGTAATAGTCACTAATAGTCAATTCACCGTGGGAGAGCCTTGCATTTGCACGAATTGGCCGGCTCGACCGGAGTGATACCACGGCCTCACAGAAAACCGGCGTAAAATGACGCTTGCGTCGTGTTTCGTCGCGTGATTGCGGGTACCGGAGGCCCAATTCCCCCCACCCCCCTCCCTTATGATGGCGCAGGTTACAGAAAATCTACCCCAGGAGGGTACCAACTGCGCTAGCGTTGGAGAATCCCTCTCTGGACATCCAGGCTCAGGACTCAACTCAGCGGAGCGTGGATGTCCAGGCCGCCCCACGAATTCTGGGGGCGGGGGGGCAAAACCGCGCTAAATAATTCCCGGGGCAAGAGCGGACTTTACACGGCGTCCCCTGCCACACTAGTTGTGGAGTTTTGCAACATCAGGGGCTTACATTCTAACATCAACGCTGTCCACTACCACCTCGAGACAGTAAAGCCAGCTTTGCTCTTTTTGACCGAGACGCAAATATCGTCTCTGGCGGACACCTCTTACTTGCATTACCCTGGTTACAGTTTGGAACACTTCTTCGTACCAAAAGCAGGTGTGTGCGTGTACGTTAGAGACGATGTTAGCTCACGCCGCCTCAGGAATCTTGAAGGTAGGGACCTCTCCCTCTTGTGGCTACGTGTAGATAGCGACGACCACCCCCGCATCTACGCTTGCGTCTACAGATCCCATAGCGGTGATGCCGAAACCGAGCGACTCCTTGAGCACGTCCAAATGGCTACAGATTTGTTGCAACAGCAGATCCCTTCCACGGAGATCGTGATACTCGGCGATTTTAACGCCCACTACGTCGAATGGCTTAGTTCACGCAAGACCGATCACGCTGGAAGATCTGTTCATGACTTCGCCCTGACCTATGATTTTACGCAGCTGGTTACAATGCCCACGCGAATCCCAGATGTGGATTGCGATCCTTCTTTGCATCCTACCCATTGAGTCAGATTTGCTTTGCACTGGTTGACCCCAATGCCGTTGCTGATGCTATTGCTGATGTGGTGCTGCAGGGTATGGAACTTTTCATTCCAAACTCTGTGGTCCCTATTGGTGCCAAATGCCAACCTTGGTTTAGCCGATCCTGCAAAATTGTTTCTCGCAATAATTGGGAGGCTTACCAGGCCTGGGCGGCTGCTGCAGCGACGAAGGATGTGAATACCAGTGCCTTAAAAAAGAAGATTAACCACTCATCCCGATCTTTCAAAAGAGACATCGCTAGGGCGAAGTTCTTGTACACCTCCAGGATTGGCGAGCGACTAGAGCGTCTTCCGTCTGGAACTCGCGCATTTTGGTCCCTCGCTAAAGCCGTCCTAGGAAATTTCTGTACGCCATCTCTACCACCTTTGCTCAAGGGAGAAGATTCATTGGTCCACGACGCAAAGGAGAAAGCCCACCTCCTGGGCAAATTCTTTGCGTCCAACTCATTCCTGGATGACAAGGGCTAAGACCCGCCGATAATACCACGGTTCAATTTTGACATGCCGGAAATCCGATTCCACCAAAAAGCAATGCAGAAATCGAGTGGGCCCGATAGAATCTCTCCCATTGTTCTAAAGACGTGCGCACCGGAGTTGGCACCGGCAATAACGCGCCTTTTTCGGCTTTCCTATTCCTCTAGCGTAGTCCCGACTTCATGGAAGACAGCTTTAGTGCACCTGATCCCTAAAAAAGGTGACCGCTCAGATCTGACCAATTACAGACCAATAGCCATAACCTCATTGCTCTCGAAAGTAATGGAATTCATTATTAACAACCAGCTCCTACGGTACCTTGAGGATCACCAGCTGCTTAGCGACCATCAGTACGGCTTCCGTCAGGGTCGCTCGGCTGGTGATCTCCTAGTATACCTGACACATCGTTGGACACAGGCCATCGAAAGTAAGGGCGAGGCTGTGGCTTTTAGTCTGGATATAGCGAAGGCCTTCAATCGGGTTTGGCATAAAGCGCTACTTTCAAAGCTTCCTTCCTATGGCCTTCTTGAGAAATTATGCGAATGGGTCCTGAGAAATTATGCCAACATTTCACGGGAAAACGTCATTGAAAGCCGAACCAAACTTGTGTATGAAATTGAAAAGAAGAAGACACAAGTTTGCACGTTCACCGCTAAAAAGCTGCCATTTGTCGTATCGCTCCGTTTTGAGAGCACTCCTCTAACTGCCACAGCCAATATCGGAATTGTTGGCGTCGACATATCGAGCGAAGTCCAGTTTCGTGGTCATCTGGAGGGTAAGGCTAAATTAGCCTCTAAGAAGCTCGGTGTGCTCAATAGATCGAAACGGTATTTCACGCCGGCTAACCGCCTGCAACTTTATAAAGCTCAGGTTCAGCCTCACATGGAATACTGTTCACATCTTTGGGCAGGGGCTCCCCAGTACGAGCTTCTCCCTCTAGACCGCATTCAAAGGAGAGCGACTCGAATTGTTGATTGCGAAAAGATTTCTGACCGGCTCGACTCCTTGGCACTGCGTAGAGATGTAGCCTCGCTATGCATTTTCTACCGCTTATATCATGGGGAGTGCTCTGAAGAACTGTTCGGGCTGATCCCTGCCGCCTCTTTCCGATATCGATCTATGCGACAACTCTATCACCCCCACCACCTTGACAGTTGGCAGAGTACTACTGTACGATTTAGCAGAAATTTTCTGCCCCGCACCACAAAATTATGGAATGAGTTGCTGCATGCAGTATTTCCGGACAGATACGACCTGCAGACCTTCAAGAAAAGAGCGTATTCCCATCTAAAAGGCCGGCAACGCATTTTGTAGCTCCTCTGGTGATGCAAATATCCATGGGGGTCAGTATTCACTTACCATCAGGTGATCTGTCTGCTCGTTTGCCACCTATACTATAAAAATATGTATTTTAACTCTTCTATATATCTCGTATACATCGTAAAGCTTTAAACTGTTAAGTCCTTAAATAAACTTATTACTGTCTTGATTTAAAATGTAACATAATTAAAACAATTATCTTTAAAATATTGTTTTGTAATGTTTAGTTGGTATTTTATTTTTATTTATAACAAATCCAAGTAATGAAATAGTAAAAGAGGGAAACAAAATGATTGCAATTATTTTCATATTTCAGTCAGAACAAGTAATGAAACGTAAAAATATATTGGAATATGTCATTTGATATCATTTATTTGCCTTAATATAATAAGGAAAACTCTACAATATTTAAAAAATTGTTTTTTTTTTTTATACTAATAAGAACTAGAAATATACAAATTGAATTAATTTCTCAGAAGTGTAGATGCAATGAATTGAAATTAAATGATCCAGTTTTGTGAAATAATAATTTAAAAAATCATATAGATTAGCAATAAGAAATAGATATAAACAGAATCAGTGCGTTTCTTTTCATACAAAAGCAATATATAAGTAGGGGAAATGTACAAAGGGAGGAAGTATATATGGGCACAAATCAATATATATTATATAATTTTATTATTAGAAAGTATTTAGTATTGAAATTAATGTTTAATTAATTAAATCAATAAAACCTATTTGTAATGTTAAGTTCTTTATGATATTAATTTTAAATATTGAACAGAAATGTCAGCTGTTAAATAAATAAAAGGACTGTATTATGTTTTTTGGAGCCCTTATGTATAGAGAATAAACCAATTGTTACCACTCTGGTATTTTATTATGAAAAATAGACTCTGAACAACGAAACCCTGGCCTAGCGCCGACATGTACAAGTAGGAGTAGGAGTAGGAGTGAGGAAGGAATTGTCGATGGATATTATGATTTAACTTATAAATGGCGATTTTGAATTTTTTAAAAGATAAATTTACAAAATGAATTTTTATTCATCAATTTAAGTGTAGAAAAGCAGAGAAAGGAATCTTTTGACACTATGTTTTTTTAGAAGAAAACGTGAAGCCAAAAACTAAAATCATAATAGTAATAGCTACAGTATTCACGAGTATCTGTGTGTTCATTTTATATTCCAGGCTGTGTATCTTTAAAAATAACTTTTATATTTTACTTCAATATATTATTATATTATGTTCTTTCATTTTTTGAATCACGCTGTCTATTAGTTAATGAGAAAAATATATGTATGTATGTAAATGAAAATGAATATTTTATAACTAGAATGTATATGAATGTGAAGTGGAAAAATATAATAAATATCTGTATATACTGTATGTACAATCATATTTTTTGACATTTGTTTAATTTATCTCAAAATCGTATTTTCTCACAATTTATATCTATTCAAAGTCCATCCAAACATATTTTTTTTTTCATCGTTATTTCTTTGTATGTTTAGTTAAGTATGTATAACGTCTATTTTTAAATTTTTTAATTATTGTTACAAAATAATGTTTGTAATATATTAATAAGTAAAATTTGTACAAAAATAGGCTGAAATAAATAAAACAATTATTCGACTAAATTAACATTTTCATTAAAATGTTATATATTCGCTTCACTTGTGAGTTTTCAACGTAATTAAAATTGAAACTGCATATATTGAGAATCCTATATTTACTTATACTTAACTATTATATTGAAAATACGTGAATATCTTAAAACAATTGAAAAATTAATTTGACTATTAAATCATATAATATAGTTACTTCAATTTATTTAAATTTTAGAGCCAGTTTCACCAGTTCCTGATAAAGTCCTAGATAGAAAATATGTTCCTTAACTGAGAGATAAATAACAAATATTGGTGTCACAGGTCTCAGAAACAAATAAAAGACATATTTAACAGACACATCTGCTTATAATATCTCTCTATATCAGTTAGACGGCTTTAACTGCCAGCTTACTATCTAAAACTTTATCCCTAACCGGTAAAATTGGCCCTTAGATAGGAAAGCTAATACATATATAATGCAGACAAAAACTTTTCTTGTTATATTAAAATTAATAACTAGTATTAGTTACATTTTAGTTATTTAACATATCGATATCTGAAAATGAATTTTTAATCGATATGAATATCGTATTGCATATGTAAAATTCATTTATATATAACTATAATTATTAAATAATGTCACCGTGTTGCTATAAAATAGTATTTAATACGTACTCTAAAAAGTAATAATATATAAACTATTTTCATTTCCTTCTCCAGTAAGACAACGCGGGGTGTCCACTTCCACTCAACACGTTGTGCCTCGAGTATTCTCAGAAAGAAGATCGTCTTAACAGTTCTCTCTACCAAGTAGTACGAAGCGCGGGGATGTTTAATATTATTTGATAACTAGTTTATGCACACAGTTTTTAAGCAGAAATTTATTAGTTATTTTAAAAACAATTTTGTCGACATGAGGCCGTCAGTTTTTATGAGATACATCAATAAGGTTTAATTCAAAATTTTAGAGTTCAATTTTTTGGTTAGATTAATCGCCTACATTATTTTTTCGTAAAAATATTCAGTAAATATAGAGATATCATTTTTTACTGTTTTAAGCCTTATATACTACATACTATACTTACCCGCCAGTTTACTTACCAGTCTAGCCTGAAAAGTCTTTGGGTACATATTTAATACTCGAATAAGATGGATTTTTCTTTTCTTTTAACACTAATTTCCTATAGTTACAACAGTTTCCTTTGCCTACCCTGTCGTGTGCGGGATAAAGTGTGAATAAAAAAGCGTGTTATAAAAAAAATTAAAAAATATATATATTTTCAGCCCACGACCCTCGGAATTAATAGGTTTACGTTCTAATAGAACCTAAACGACGGTTTTTAAGTGTATATGTACAGTTAGGTAAATACTAAATATTCAATAGTATTGTCGTGCATTATGTATACGTATATGTATTCTGATTCAGTACAACTTATTGTGACTTATGGAAGGGTAGGTTAATGCTCTCTAAACATTGTTAAATATATACTATATAGAAAAAGGATACGCTAGTCTATATGGAAATCTAAAGCTGTATTTGAATAACGTAATATTGGTTTTACTATTTTTTGTAACTTTGACAGTTTTATTAGTTTTTTTGTAAAACTCGTTTCTGGAACCAGCGCACTAACCAATTTTATCACATTGTAAGATAACAAATAAATCATCAACAAAGATAAATAAATATGTAACTATATATATACGTATGTATATACATTATTGAAGACAACAAAAATAAAATGATGTAAAACAGAGTCATACAACTAGTACGATAAATAAGTCGCTGCAAGACTGAAAAATCACGAACTCTGTTTACGTTCGAAAGGTCAATATTCTGATACAAAGCGTTTGTGACAAATTAGTTTTAGAGACAACACTTTATAGTCACATTTAATAAGCATTCAAGATCTTAAATTAGTTTGGAAATGTCGTTAATTTAAGTACTTGCGCAGTTTAAAACTTAGAACCTATATTAGGGTTTTGTGTCGAGGGAAGATCTTTTCTTCGAATTTTGAAATATTATATAAATTAACTATTCTACATAATATTTTATAATGACTGACCGATACATCAAAGGGGAAATAGCGCAAAAAAATTGGTCTGAAAAAAATCATTCTTGGAAAGTAAAAAGTAGTGCTCCACTAGGAAATTAGGTTACTGCTTTCTAATTCGTTATTCGTATCTCGTCTAATACGTTTCTCAGTGAAAGTTCAACAACTTCAACGCAAGTAGAGTTCAAAGTAAATATCGAGAAGTCCTTTAAACGAGCGTGTAAATGACCGTTAAGTGTGTTCATATATAAATCTTTGCTTACTTATTTTTGTGTGCATATATGTTTCATTTTATAGTATAGAAAGAAACTATAGGGATCAATGACTCTGGTGATTCTAATGTGGCTAGGATACATATAATATATCTAACAATGGCATTATCACTTCCCTATATGAAATAAGGATATTGAATAAATGAGAACCGTTGTGGCGCAGAGGCGTAAACGCGACGGTTTAAGAGTTCGATTCCCACTCGGGGAAAATGGATTTTTCTATTTCTATTTTTTTCGCTCTGGTAACTAGGCAACTCCGGCCCGCTGGACCGACGACATACGCAGGGTTGCTGGAGCAGGCTGGATGAGAGTTGCGGAGGACCGGGATGTTTGGCGCAAACTTGGGGAGGCCTATATCTAGCAGTGGACAGCGATTGGCTGACAACGACGACGACAACTAGGCAAAGCGCGGCGTTCAGTTCCGCCACTCAATACGCAATCCCTCGATTTTTCGAGGGATTGCGTATTGAGTGGCTATTGAGTGGATGGAGTGGCGGATGGAGAAAGCAAGGACTGAGTTTCTTAACACTAAGTTATATGGTTCCTGCAGTTCCCTCTGCCTACCATGCAATATGCGGGATAAAGCGTGAAGCAAAAAAAAATGAGTAGATAGTAAAAGCGAGTGTGATTTCAACTTTTAATTTTTTTCTCTTTCGGTCAGATAATTAATGTGCAGCGTTCAGTTCACTAACTTAAGAAATGAAGTTTACATTAAGACAATCCTTCATATTCCCGAACATATTACTATATTATTATTATTGTGTAAATTGTAGTACATAATGTTATGGCAGAGCGGGGACTTACGGGCGGGACAGGGGCATAAGATTCTTATTTATGTATTTATATATCTTTTAATGTGCGTAAAAATAAATACTTGTTTTATATGCGAATAAATTTTTATTCTATATCTACATACATGAGTGAAACGTTCGGCCGTTTATGGGTTTTAGTTATCGCTAAATTGCCCATAAACGCCAGTCTTACTTCATTCCAGAACTTTCTTAAACTTTTATAGATATAATGTCTGTGAATAATTTAGTAATGGACATCTTGCAGTAGTGGAATAGAGTCTATGAACGTGACGTTTTTTGTTCTGGTTTTTTCTGATAGAAATATTAATTTATTTTAATTTTTCTTTGTTGACAGGTAATCTATATGTGTATCCTGACATTTAGGAGGAAAGTATGAAACAAAGTGTCTTTTGATATTATTCATCCGTGCCTATATCCATCTGTGTGTGTATGGTATATATGCGAAAATATCGTACTACCTGAAGACTAACAGGTTCGTTAGGTAATCCTGCATTGCCATTTTAAATTCTGTTAAATTAAAAAAACCGTTTTCAACCATTCCTACTGTACCAATACCGTTTCGCTTATTTATATAACTTCAGTGACATCTAAATTTGCCTGAAAGCAATTTAACCTATGTATATATGTATAATAGGCTAATGCTAAGAAATTGCACTTCGTCAAGGAGCTTATATAAAAGCCTGGCAATTTATCTTCTACTGGAATGTATTTTCAACTATTTTTATTTTATTCTTATTACATTTTTTCAATAAAATAGTATTCGGTAATATTGTGTACGTCTGTGGCAAAGAATCTACTAAACGAATGAACGGATAATGATACGACACTACAAAGACAATACAATTACAATTGACTTTGGCTTATTTTACAAAAAAATATTACACACACAATTTTTTTGTCTCCCAATTTACATGATCTCAGTATTAAATATGTTAATTCTTTGATCAACCCCACGTTATAAAATTGGACGCAAAACAGAGAAATAACTGTGATAACACTAGGTTATACGCGCCATTTGTAAAAAATATTATATGTACTTCAAAAAAAATTTATATATTGTTTTAGAAATGTTAATTTATTTTAAAATAGAGACAAACACATATAACTTTGAGACAAGATCGGTAGTCATTTGTTATCTATAATTTGAATACTTCTAACTTTCCAATATTTTATTTGAATGGAACTCCTCTTGAATAAAGCATGACAATAAAATTAGTTGTGATCAAAACATTACTGATAAACTAATATTTAGTGAAATGAAAAATTTGTTTATTTCTCGATATATTGAATCAATACATCTATAGTTTGTGGAATCGATTCCCACTCAGGATTTTTTCCATTTTCATTTTCTTTGCTGTGGGAACAAGAGAAGCGTGGCGTTGAGTCCCGCCAATTAATACAAATGCCTCGAAAGCAGGTGGAAAGAAGAAAATGAATTGTCTTTATACTAGGTTTCCATATTTCCTGCAGTTTCCTCTACCTACCCTGCTATATGCGAAAAAAGCGTAAAACTTAAAAACTAAAACCAAAACCCGTCACACTATTTCTCTTATACATATATTTCATACTAAAGATATAAAACACTAAAGAATGGCATTCTCTTTCTCAGAGAAAATTCATTTTTGCCAACTGGGAACCGAACGAACAATACTTGGCATCTACAGGCAGACGCTGCACCTCTGTGCCTCGACGGTCTTTAAAGCCACATTCCCTCAAACAGAAATCGAACACATAAAAATACATTGAGTATATCCATCAACAACCGTATTACCTAATAAATCACGGCCTCGATCGTTTTAAAGTATAAATATAAAATACTATCGTATAAATATAAATTTATCGCTGACGCTTATAGGATTTGGAAGCGATGTTGTAAAATCTAATGTTTGTAAGATTGGTGTTTTTTTATTTTTTTGTTTTGTAAAATAAAATTTGTGATGTACATTTACTTCTTTCTAATTTGAAAAATAAATTACGATCCGTTTAATATTTAGAGTTTTAATTAACTCAACATGCTTATTTAACTGGGCAAGCTGTAAATATAAAAGCTACGACTTAAAATTTATTTTAGTATAGACTAATAACTAATAACTCTACAATATATTTGTTAAATTTTAATTTAAATAGATACCAGATTTTGTAGAATATAAGAAAATCTTTTAGTTTTCTTAAATCTTTAATATGTTTCACTAACAATAAACTCACAACAATATTGTTAATAAAAAATATACCACAAAATATCATTACATATAAAACACGATGAAAAAAGGATGAAGACTAAACATTAATATCTGTAAGCGTACGAGTCTGTGAACCGATATATTTACAAATGATATAGAAATAATGACTTGGCGTAAAGGGTATAGACCTTTTATATTAAAAATGTACTGTCAATAATGTTTCGATTGCGAACAGAGGAGGGTTCTTGTATATTAGGAAAAGCAGTTAAATGTATTTATAAAAACAAATCCTAATAAGTAAATAGACCGAAACGCTTCAGTCCGAGCACACCTCTTTCGCCTCGTTGTTGTTTTAATAGAAGCCCGCAAGAGGTCTTTATGCTCGTACTTTAACTTTCTTTAAAATGGTTAATTACACTGTGTTTTCGTAGTTCGTCCCTTTCTTCTCACTATAATAAGTTTTTATATATTTTTTTTCAATTATTCACTCGTACTAAAGTACTTGATAATATAATATTATAAATATTTGAAGTCGTCGTGGCATAGTAGAACAGTGTATGAATGTAGATGGTGTGGTTGTGGATTCGTTATAATACCCCTGACCTAGATTTTTCTGTATACCGGTTTATGTTACGTAGGTTTCAAAATTTTTTTAGCTCTATACTTTATCCCGCATATACGAGTAGCATATATGTAGAGAGAACAGGAGGAATTGTGAGAATTTATTAATCGGTAGTAATCAATTTTAATATATTTAGTCTATATATATACGTATATACATATATGACAAAACATAAAATATGTATGTAACAGTTCCGGAAAAAACTTAAGTATATTGTTGCACCAAACATTTTAAAACAAGTCATCATAAGAATACTTTTCAAATGTATTTTGAATGAATGGTACAATAAACAAATAATCACTTGACAAACACAACATTAAGATCCAGAACCGTCGTGGCGTAGCGGCGCAGCATCTGCTTGTGAACGCAACTGTTGATGGATTCGATTTCTACTCGGGGAAGATGGATTTTTACATTTCTCTTTTCTTTTTTTGGCAACTATTGAGTCCCGCCACCCAACACGTAATGCTTTGAAAAAAGGCAAAAAGCAGGGAACGGAGTGTCTTAACACTAAGTTCCCATAATTCCTGCGGTTTCCTCTGCCTATCCTGCCTTGAGCGGGATAAAGCGTTGAGTTAAACTAACCATTAAATTATTTATATTTATAATTGTTTATTTATAGTAATTATTATATTGTTTATGAATAATAGCTTAATACGTTATTTATATTAATTATACGTTAAAAAAATACAATATATTTGACACCCCGCTTCCCTATAAATTAACGGTAACATTGATATCAACAAACAAACGATAAATTCAACAAGAATAATGCTCCTTCGCCAAAATATACAACTCATGCTTACAATTGTAGCCTTGTGTGTAAAAATTGGTAATTTATGACGTTTTTACACAAAATAAGCCATAAGAAATGTAATGTAATCAATTTCCTTAGTCTAATTAGTCTTCTTAATTTCTTAAGCTTTTATAAGCTGTAGTATAAATAGAAGATAAGAATGAGAATTCTACTCAAGAAATCCACACGGAACCCTTATTGTGTAAAATCGATTTGCACTTAACCGATATTGTTTAATAGAATGACCCTAAATTGTAATTTTGTGTTTTTCATCTTATTATTCATACAGAATACACTTAAAATATTCTCATGTTAAATAATATATAAATGTTTGATGTTCCGCCAAAAATATTTTTAGAGATTTTTCCAAAGCCAATTGAATAATCATTTTTTTACCTTCATCCTGTGCACGTAACAGAGTAGGCAGAGAAGGAGTGGGCTTGTTACGCGCGTCCCACTATAGAAAAGAATCATTTATTTGTAAACAAAATATTTTAGTTTTTATCTAAATGTCACTGTCAATTCAATAAATGTATTTATTGAAAGTTTGAGTAATTTAAAAAAATAATAATATATATATGCAGAGTTATTGACAATTCCACATGTACATAAATATTATATAGAGGTCCTAACAAGTTGATTTTGTTTCAATTTTTCAGATTTTTCTTGAGAGATTGATTTTCACATTTGAACATAAACTTAATTAAAGTAGCTTTTTCCGAACGCGGAACTCAACGCCGCCCTTCGTTTAGTTACCAGAGTGAGACAAAGATATAATTCTTTCGTTGTGTTTACAGTCAGACGCTATACCATTACGCCTCGACCACTGGTATACGTTTCACGATATATATGCTCATAGTGCGGCGAAGGCGTTTACTTACGCCACCTAATTATCTATGTGTATAAAATTGCCAAGTAGAAAAGCTGTACTTTGTTTAAAAATAAATAATGTAGATATGTAAAGTATTTCATTACAAAAATAGAATTTGAGATAAGAATATACTCATACATAAAATACGTGATGTTATTTGTGTGAATAATGAAATGGAATAATATTGACATTGGTTCTGGCAACACTTGGATGATCAATGACCTCAGACGATGTGAAAATATTTTCATATTTTTAATATTTTTGTTGGTTTATACTTTAATAATAACTATTTTAAGTAGCCTCACTCTTTATGGTGCTCATAGCAGGATAGTGGAACCACAGGAATTTTGAGAACCTAGTATCCAAACGCTCTGCTTTGACATTTGAGGCCTTAATTCTTGAGTCGCGGAATTCATTATCGCTCGTGCCTAGTTGCAGAGGGAAGAAAATGAAAATGAAATTATCTAACCTAACCTAATCGAACCCAAAATCAGTCGCGTTTACAGGCAGATGCTCAAATACATAATAATCATAATATCTGTCTGTATTATTAACTAACTTATATAATCTCTAATATCTTTTAAGTGTAAATGAAGCTCGTTGTTTTTTTTATTGCTTTAACTTTAAACTTCTAGATAGAATAGGAAATCTAAATCTTAACGAAATCCATCAATAATCTTACAAAGACTTTTATAATATATCTCCAAAGAAAACTTCAATCAACAGCTACATATCTGCATTTAGCCCAAAATACCCACCAACTCTATCAGATATCTAATATATTATTAAATTAAAACTATAAATTATTTTTCATAATCTATAACGGTACTTCCTGAAACCTGAATACATCTTGGCATTACTTCAAGTAGCTACGAAAAAATTGAAACGATATTAGGTGCACATTAAGGGATAGCATTTTGAAGGGATAGCATTTCATTAAGGGATAGCATACAATAAATCAATATAATATCTGTCTGTATTATTAACTAACTTATAAATAACATCACGTATTTTATGTATGAGTATATTCTTATCTCAAATTCTATTTTTGTAATGAAATACTTTACATATCTACATTATTTATTTTTAAACAAAGTACAGCTTTTCTACTTGGCAATTTTATACACATAGATAATTAGGTGGCGTAAGTAAACGCCTTCGCCGCACTATGAGCATATATATCGTTTTTTAAGAACTTCTGTTCTTCTACACTATATATATGTATTTTCAAGTAATTTTCGCAGCACGTTAAAAATAGTTAATAGCCTTGACTGTTCGTAAACAACTTTGCGTGTGCATGCATTGACGCCACTATGAAGTAGGCCTTTCTGATATCAACTAGAAATGATGAGCATTTATCTGCTCTATTAAATGTAAAACTAATTATATAAAATGTATAGCTATTGAGAAAAATAACGATTAATTAATAGTTTTAATTTGTCATTTTGGATAAAATAATAAGTGGTTAGAGTTCTACAACTTCGTAGGTAGTGTTTTAAATTTTGGCAGTACGTGAAGAACCGAGTAGAGATGGGAATCGAACCTACAAAGCAACGGAGTGTCTTAACTTTTCGCTTCACCTAATAATCATATATTCTTAATAAAGATCTTTCTTATAGCGAATCCCAAACTCTCACTTTCGATATTTACTGTATAAGAACCTGCTACTATTATACAATGTCAGGTTTGATTTATTTTACATCCCATAAACTGCAATGCGGCTTTTCAACAGAAAGTAAACTAAAGCGTTTTTCATAACAAACTTAACTGACATTTAAATAAGTACAGCCTTGTACAATAAAAGGTGTTATTAAAGTGTTTTAAACTTTAGAGTATTGAATACTAGATAATTATAAATCGATATTGAGTATATATGTAGTTTGTGAGTAACATTCTATGTAAGGCGTAGTAGTGTTGTATGACTTTGTGTGATGGGATAGTTGTGGGTTCTATCAATTTTTTACCATTTGACTTTGGAAATTATGTTATTTTTTGGATATGGTACGATAAAATGTGGTTAAGTCACGTCATTTAACAAGAAATGTTAACACATTCTTTAGAACAGTGATATTATTTCTACATTTTCCTAACATTTCGAAGTTTTTGCTTTTCTAAAAGGTGGTGAATTTAGTATACGCTTTTGAAATTTAAATATTTCACTTCTCTTTTCCTGTGATATGGTTTTATATTTCCATATAATACATATTCACTTAAGAAAACCGTTATTTAATTGCTTAAATTATGTTAATACGTATATCTTAAAATTAGTCTTAAAAAGACGAAAGCTATGATTCCTAAAGTTCTTCTGCCTAACCTGCCATGTGCCGAATAAAGCGTGAAAACATAAAAGAAAAAAATAAACAGTATCCAACGTTATCTAACGGTAATGGTAAAATTTTTACTCGTTATATTTCCTTCATAAGTGAGCGAATAATTTAAGAAATAAATATACAGGCTATATTTGCATATTTTTATTTGTTAAATAAATAAATAAATGGCCGCGCTATTTTACTTTTGAGTGTTAAGACAATTTATTTATTACTTTAAGCCTAAATTTCGAGACAATATATGTCTCAATATTAGGACTCTGCGTTTTGTATTCAGATCAGAAAATAATTCAATTTTATATATAACAGAGAAAGCATAAAGAAATAAGTCAAAACACTCCATCTTTATTGTTAAACTATGTACAAAAAATTCATAACAGCGCCAAGATGTCGCCATTAGAAAGCTCTAATATAGAAAATTGATTTACAAACTGTGGGCGGATTAACGAGCAAAATGCTATCCCTTAATGTGCACCTAATATCGTTTCAATTTTTTCGTAGCTACTTGAAGTAATGCCAAGATGTATTCAGGTTTCAGGAAGTACCGTTATAGATTATGAAAAATAATTTATAGTTTTAATTTAATAATATATTAGATATCTGATAGAGTTGGTGGGTATTTTGGGCTAAATGCAGATATGTAGCTGTTGATTGAAGTTTTCTTTGGAGATATATTATAAAAGTCTTTGTAAGATTATTGATGGATTTCGTTAAGATTTAGATTTCCTATTCTATCTAGAAGTTTAAAGTTAAAGCAATAAAAAAAACAACGAGCTTCATTTACACTTAAAAGATATTAGAGATTATATAAGTTAGTTAATAATACAGACAGATATTATGATTATTATGTATTTGAGCATCTGCCTGTAAACGCGACTGATTTTGGGTTCGATTAGGTTAGGTTAGATAATTTCATTTTCATTTTCTTCCCTCTGCAACTAGGCACGAGCGATAATGAATTCCGCGACTCAAGAATTAAGGCCTCAAATGTCAAAGCAGAGCGTTTGGATACTAGGTTCTCAAAATTCCTGTGGTTCCACTATCCTGCTATGAGCACCATAAAGAGTGAGGCTACTAAACCTTTATAATCAAAAAAAACTACATTTACAGTGTCAATATTATTCTAGTAGAATACTAGAATAATATTGACACTGTAAATGTAGTTTTTATCAAGATATATATAAATTTGATTTTCGCTTATGATTGTTATTGGTTTAAAAGTATCGTAAAAAATATGTTTTTATATTAAAGAAAGGTAAATATATAATTTTTGTTTTAAAATATGAAAAAAAAAAACTTTGAAACGATAATTACAGAGCTTAAAAGAGTAACAACATTAAGCAGAATTAACTTTTTATTTTAGTTCAATACTTTGCATTTATTAAGAAATTGTTTAGATTTTTCTCTAACTTTCTTACTAAATTAAAATAAATGAATTAAATTTTATTAAGTTTCTTTCAAATAAGCTTTCATAATTACATGACTACTTGCTGAAAAAAGGAAAATATTACAAGCTTTTGACAGACAAGGATCCCTTAACGAGCTTAAATTTTACACATGATAGTTTTACAAAGTATTAAAATATTTTTATCATCTTCACGCTTTACTCAGTTGGTTTGTGTACAGTAAAGCAAGATGGTCAGAAGGAAGCAAAACACTTGACAGCTGGAGACCAAGGTCAGATTCCCTCATGGGAAATCCTTGTCATTGACTACTCAAGCAGACAAGTAGTGCTTGCTATTTCTTAGAGACAGAGTACCCTCTTTCTATCCACCCGTAGTCAATAAACCTAGCAGCATTAGCCTCACAACTGATTAGAAATATACAGGGAACCTAATGTCACTTAATGTCAAAATGTCTCGTTGAATGATGACAACTTAACGCCGTGCTTTGTCTGTTAAAGCGGAAAAACAAAAATAATTCTTTCCTTTCTACGTTAATTTGTATAATAATTCTTTATATGGATATTGAATCAACATAAAAACATTACATTTAAATATCAAATAAATCATTTTAAGAATTTAAATTAAATATTACCCGACAATCTTTCTACATATATCTACAGAAACAACCTTCTATCAAAATACATTGAGATAATTGGCGAATTTATACATTTTCGAGGTATAGCCGTTAGGTGTTTAACTGTATTTAACTCTTAATTATGAGTTTCTACATAATTGTAATAATTGCACGAGAATTCATTTCTCGGCGTATTTCTGAGCCACTCAACGCTCCATAATGCACGTATAACAGTGTGGGGTAATGTACGCTGCTTGAATTGAACTGTAAGATCGGTTCGCAATTTTTTTACTATAGGCTCAAGTTTAATAAGCGTTCCGGCAATTTGCATGAACTCACTCGGATAATGATGTAAAAAATAATTTAAAACCTTTATAATCAAATTAAAATTATCGTTTCTTAATATTAATAATAATTATTAATACATATATATTGTAAATATGTATGAATGTAAAAATATATATCCACCTAGTTTGTTACAAAAATTAACTCATTTTGTACGGTAACAATATTTTTAGTTCAAAAAATATATTGAACATAATAAATAATATCATTGACACTGCGTGCAAAATTTAATTTGAGCGTAAATAAATATTATCGTACTCTACGTCATGTGTTTGGCTCGTTTGAATCGGATTTATTGCGCTAGTGAGAAGAGTTCGTATGACGAAAGTCAAAGCCTTATTGAAATAACTACGGCTTTAGATCGCTTTGAATAATTAAAATTTTCACTCCAATTTGAATTTATTGGGAGGTCTGCATGAACTTTGATTTACATTCCTAACACGTATTTTAATCACGTGGTTTCTACGTGTTGTATTTTTATGTATAGGTTGTTAATCCACATTAAGGATAGAAAAAATACTTAAAGAAAATAATCAAAAATTTTAAACGCAATGGGATCTGAACCTGAAATCCAAAGACCTAAACCCAAACCTATTATTTCGTTTTGTTATTTTTGTACTTTACGTATTGGACAAATAAGAAACATGCACGTTAAATCGAATCACCATTTCTTAAGATAAATCTTAAATCGTTTATATAGTATGTTGCTATATTTTATTTTATTAACATTTATATTAAATTTAAATTACAAACGAATGTGTGTGTACATAACACATTCGTTTTCAAAGAATTTGTACATAAAATATATATTTAAATATACTTATTTTGATCTCCTGTTTAAAAACTTACGTAGGTTATCATTTACAACAGTAATACAATTCCAACAATAACGTACACAGTTATGTTAAAACGATAAACTTCTTTTTTAAAATCAGCTAAAAATCTATTTTTTTAACTTTTATATTTTATTGTATAACGCAATGTTTTTCATTTATTATATATATTCTCTTTTATGGTAATTAAAAAACTTCTTTCACCAAAAAGAATATTAGTAACAACATTTCTTCTATAAGAGATTTATTAGGTTTACCTTGCCCTCTTTATTATGATGAACGCCGATTACGCGTAGCTTATTTGCCTTGATACCACAGTTTTATGTCAGTTGTAGTACCAATCGATGAATGGACTAATCAAATTACACCCACGCTTGGACATCGTAAAAATCTATTTAACATTATTTGTTCAAAGTACACTCAGTTCTTTTTGGACAAAAGGAAATGAATTCAGATAGAAGGTTATATGAAACAAAAAAATGTTTGTGTTTTACTAACGTGACTTAATGTAAAGACATCTTTATATCAGTAAATTTATTAACATTTTTCATCACAGCTTTTCTTAATATACAATAGGTATTAATTCGATATTCATTTCTGATTTTGATACAATTAATTACCTACCCTGTTTTTATCCGCCACACGACCCCTCCAGAACGAAAAGATTTTTCCATTTGCTACTGACTTGGAAACGAAATGAAAATGACCTTTATTCCAAAAAACGATTTAATACCTGAACTGTCAGTATAACTCACTTTTATGGTAATCTTTCTTTGTAATTTTTCTTTGCTTGATTAAATCGCCTAATACTGAATATTAAATTTCAACTTCATTAAAATGTTTATACGCGATATAGAAATTTTTATTTTTTTGCTTTTATAAGCTTTACTTTTTCTCCTGCTCATAGCAGAATAGTGTAGGCAGAGGGAACTACAGAAAATCTAATTAAATCTATTCAATTAGCAAAATAATTACCCAATACTTAATACCTACCTTATCTACTCGGTATGAATATGTGTTGATCTCGGTCTGTACGTACAGTCTGTATATACAAGTAGTGTTCATATATAAAAAGCTGATTTTATATCTACGATTCTCTTACATGAAAAAAAATATCAAAATTACAGCTTGTAAATCTCATGATATTATTACATATTTAATTCAGACTTTTCTAAATGAATTCACCTGAACAAATTTTCTGTTAAAACAAAGTATCGATTGCTAGTAAAGTGTTTTCACGAAGGCGTGAAACGTTCACTTCGTTTAATAAGACGACACGACGCGGCGATTCGAGTCTAGTTGTGGGCGTAATTTTGTTTGCAAATCTGGATTTTCGATCTTTCTCTTTTTACTTGATATTTATTGTATTACGAAGTACTTAATAAATTTGTTGCTTTTGATTATTATATTTGAACTAAAAGCTTTTTGAGTCACAATAAGCTTTTTCTTTGGGTAATAAATTATTTGGTGTCGAATTGAATCTAGCGGACGGTTTAGACGGACTGTGAACGCGATGGTTATGGATACCCATATCAATAAAATAACGAATGTAATTTTTTTAAATCGATAAAATTAAGTGCATTGTAAAGTTCAACTATCAAATACGAACACAAATTTAGGCAGAGAACGGAGAATAGTATCTTAAAACTAAAATTTCTCTTTAGTTTTTCGTCGTATAATGCAAAATGAAAATGTTATTATTCTACAATTAGTGATCATTCTCTTTATTACTCCTGCTATCTTGGACTAAGCTCGGTTTGTGCAAAGTCTTTTTAATTATCAGTTTGGGTACACTAAGCGTCCTCTATTCTCAGTATCTCTTAAAAGGAAGAAATAAGAGCTTAGAAAAACATAATTAAAATTTGACACGTACACTACTTCCACCAAATAGTCGTTTTTATTTCGCATGGAGCTTTTGTCAATTTCATACCTTTTATATGAAACAAATTTCGATTCACTTACAATAGAACTTTCACGTCGGTATATAACTCTTATTATTCGAAGAACAAGTTAATGCTTTTTTTATACTGTTATTGTTGTACAAATGAAAGAGTATCAAAATGAAAGATGAATGATAACTGTCTAAAAATAGCATAACATTTAGTTTATTATATTTTGTACTAGTTAATTTTATGACTCCTGCCAATATTGCAATAGCAATATCACTGTCCACCGAGATTTTACTTGTTCATATTTATTAATATTTGTTGATTTATTTTTATGCCTACCGACACATTTTTTGTAACTTTTTCTCTTCATGTTACGCCCTTACAGTGATTATACTGATCTTAAACTTAATTCCGTTTTTTTATTGAATACACCTGATATTCATGGACATGGTCCATCGGCCGGATAGTAAATGTTAAAAATAACCAGCACAATAAAGGGATACTGGTTTCTTCGTGGAAAAATAAGTGAAATCACAACAGACGCCGGATCACAGAACAAAGGATTTCGATGTATGACGTGGTTTATGGAATATTGCAGTATTTAGCTATTTCAGTGCTTAATTTCCACCCAGTACTCTTATATTCAGGTAGTATTTAAGGATTTAAGATTTATATAAAGGTCAGTACATATCAATTTAACTTTATTTGTTATATAAATAGAAAGTTCCTTCCATTATATTTTGTGATTGTTTTAACTAAAAAGTTATTAATTTTGCATTGTTAGTACTCCTTTGACTTAATTACTTAATACTAAAGGTACAAATACACAATTATTAAACTATGAATTTAATAAGTAATGCTTTATATGCATAGTTCCTAATTAAATATTTTTAAATGTAATGAGTCATTAGTAGAATATGTTTAATAAATTTAATTTATATCAGATACAGAGATTGTGTTGATTACAGAAAATATATTTAAGTCAAATCATTTTTTTTGTATATTTAGAAGTTAATGATAGCTACATTTATTTGTCTTTTGACCATATGACTACTACAATTTGTTTCATTGTAAAATTTATACCAAATTGCAATTAACCTAACCTTATAAAGTATTGTTTAAATTTATATTTAATATTTTGCATTGTATACATTCCAGGATTTGACACTTGCTTCACATAATGTCGGAACGGGAAGAAAGAGATCTTATTAAAAAGCGTGCAACCTATAAAGGCCGGCTAACATTATTTGGAAATTATTTAAATAATTTAGACGGGTCAGTCAGTCAGTCTCAGGTAAAAGAACTTCAATTACGTATTAATAAAATTTGCAGCATGTTTGAACAATATGATGAGGTACAGTGCAGGTTGGAATGTGTAACAGAAGACATGGAAAGTCAATTATTGGAAAGAAATGATTTCGAATCTCTGTATTATAAATTAGTAGCTCAAGCACAGTATTTAGTTGCTCATTCTACTGGATTGAGTGACTCGAGTTCTGACAGTAATAAAAATACTATGAGGGTTAATAATAACAATAATCTTGTTAAATTACCAACTATACAATTGCCTAAGTTTAGCGGTTCCTATGATAATTGGCTAGAGTTCCATGATACTTTTTCTAGTCTTATTCACTCCAACGACGAAATTGACAACATTAATAAATTTCATTATTTGAGGCACTGCCGCCTTAGTTATACAGTCCATTGAATTTTCAGCGAAGACTTACCCTGTTGCTTGGAAGATACTATGCGAAAGGTTTGATAATAAACGGTTACTCATTCAAAATCACGTGACAGCGTTATTCAATATAGATTTAATTACTAAAGAGTCGTCCGTGTCTATTAAGCGTTTAATTGATCAACTAAATAAAAATTTAAGAGCTTTAGATTCTCTAGGCGAACCGACTAAGCACTGGGATACATTGTTGATACATATTATAATACAAAAACTAGATCCTAAGACGTATCGCGAATGGGAGGAACTTAAGGGACGTCTTGGTAAGGATGAACCTATTACACTAGATGTATTTATAAACTTTTTACGTAATCATGCTGATTTGTTAGAGGCATTAGAGTTATCGCGAAGTAGTAATCATTCTCACCAGTCTATTAAACAGAACACGAAAATTAAAAGCATGGTTTCTATTGCGAGTCCAACTCAGGCTGACGATAAATCTCCGATAGCCTCCTCTACACCTAAACCCTGCGTTAAATGTAAAGGTGAGCATCCGCTTAAAAATTGTCCTCAGTTATTAGGTCTTACTAATGAGCAGCGATTGAAACTCTTATCTAATTATAAAATATGTTACAATTGTTTACATACCGGTCACTATGCAAACCAATGCAAAAAGCCTGGTTGTAGGATATGTAAACGTAAGCATAATACACTTATCCACGTATCAGGTTCAAAGTCGCAATCACCAGATAATGCTGGATCATCAAACAAGGATAAGGGCGATTCGAATCATATGAATTCTACTTCCAACTCAAATATCTCTTTGTCGGCATGTTTGAAAAATTCAAATAAAGGTAATCATGATGTTCTATTATCAACAGCCCTTGTTAAGCTGTATGACTCCGAAAATCAGGAATATATTGCTCGTGCGTTACTTGATTCCGGAAGTACATCATGTCTTATTACAGAAAATATGTGTAATAAATTAAGCTTACCTTATGATAATGTCGAACGTTCTGTTATAGGGATCAATAACTGCACCCTACCAATTGGTAAAATGTGTCGTGTGCAAATGAAATCATTAAATAATAATTATTTTACAAATGTCACTTGTTTTGTTTTACCATCAATCATAAGTAAAGTGCCTTATAGTCATATAGACATTTCGATGTTAGATATTAAATCTGATATTAATTTAGCTGATCCTAATTTTTATACACCCGGAGACATTGATTTAATCATTGGTGCTGATCTCTTTTGGGATTTACTAGGATCACAAATCATTAAGCTAGGTAGCGGCAAACCGATACTTTTTGAAACTAAACTTGGTTGGATAGTTTCTGGACCCATGTTTGGCGGTCATGTGTCTAATCGCTCACCAGCCCATATTAAATGTAACTTAGCACGAATTGAGTCTGATAATGATTTTTTGGATTCAAATGAAGCTATTCAAGAGAATTTATCACGATTTTGGGAGTTAGAGGAAATTGATAATAAATCCTCCTATTATTCTGAGGAAGAAAAAATATGCGAAGAGCACTTCATTAATAATACTTCCCGCCTCCCTGATGGCCGATTTTGCGTGAGAATTCCTTTAAAAAATAATATTGAAACTTTAGGTGAGTCTTATCAGCGTGCTAAACATTGTTTTTTGTCTCTTGAACGTCGTCTTAGTAATCAATCTTTACTAAAAACTAAATATCATGAATTTATGTTGGAATATTTATCACTAGGCCATATGTCCAAATCTAATTTAAAATCTAATGAATTTTCTTATTTTATTCCACATCATGGTGTCTGGCGTGATAGTAGTTCAACAACGAAGTTAAGGGTCGTGTTTAACGCTAGTAGTCCTACTACTACGGGAGTTTCCTTTAATGAAATTCAAATGGTCGGTCCAACTATACAGGACGATCTTTTAAGTATTCTCTTGAGATTTAGGCAGCATAAGTACATTTTGTCCGCTGACGTGGAGAAAATGTACAGACAGATTTCAGTACATCCAGATGATAGACACCTTCAACGAATTATCTGGCGTAATAAAACGGATGAGAAATTAGATATTTATGAATTAAATACGGTGACCTACGGTACAGCGAGTGCACCGTTTCTAGCTGTCCGCTGTCTTAAGCAAATAGGTCTCGAGTGCTCTGATCCCATTATAGCTGAGATTATTTTACACGATTTCTATATCGACGATCTGCTCACTGGGGCAGATACCATCGATGAACTTTTACAGATACGTCAAAACGTTACTAATGCTTTAGGTATGGCGCAAATGCCACTTAGAAAGTGGAAATCAAATGTTGCAGATTTAAATAATGATGTTAAAAATATTAAATCATTTGATTTGAACATAGGGGCTGATGAATCTAATTTTAAATCAGTTTTAGGTTTAGGTTGGTGTTCAGATTCGGATAAACTTTGTTTCTCCATAAGTGGTAATATTCCTATTACTATGACAAAACGTAGCATACTTTCTGTGATCTCACGTATTTTTGATCCTCTTGGATTACTTACACCTTGTATTATTATCATGAAATGTATGTTACAGAAATTATGGCTACAAAAATTGTCATGGGATGACCCACTACCAGGTGATATAGCTAGGTCATGGAAAGAATTCATTATTGATTTACCAATTCTTAATGATTTATTGATTACACGTAATGTTTTAGTTGATTGTTATAGCTATATAGATTTACATATATTTTCCGATGCATCACAATATGCTTATGGAGCATGTTTGTATGTTTGTAGCGGAAACGAAAATGATGAAGTTTCAGTTCGTTTGCTTATCGCTAAAAGCAGGGTCGCTCCAATCAAACCTACTACCATACCAAGATTGGAGCTTTGCGGGGCTCTTGTGGGGCTACGTCTCTACGAAAAGGCTATTAGTGCTCTCCGAGTCAAGGTACGGCGTACGTTTTTTTGGACCGACTCTTCTATTGTTTTGGGCTGGCTTAAAACCCTACCAAGTAAATTACAACCATTTGTGCGCAATAGAGTTGCAGAGATTGTAGATAAATCTTCTGGTTGTACTTGGCGACATGTACCTACGCTTGAAAATCCTGGTGATCATATTTCGCGAGGTGTTAATGCTAAAGCTCTGATGTCACTTGAGATTTGGTGGTCAGGCCCAAAATTTTTAAGACTAGATATGTCATATTGGCCATCACATTCCGCTAGTACTGAAACTCTTCCAGAATTACGTCCTGTAATAACTGCAAATATAGCTGTAGAAAGTGATAACAATGAATTAATTAATTTTAATAGATTTTCTAACTTATCTAGACTTAAACGTACTGTAGCTTATGTTTTACGCTTTATTCGAATTTGTAGGAAAGGATTAATTAATGATAAATTTTTAACGGTCGAAGAATTGGATAATGCTTTAAATCTTATAATCAAAATTTCACAAGAACAATCTTTTCCAGAATATGAACTTTTAATAAATAATAAAAACTTACCTGCTAAAAACGCGTTACTTAAATTAAATATATTTCTTGATGATTTTAAAATTCTTCGTGTTGGAGGCCGTTTAGAACATGGTAACTTTACATTTGATAAAAAACATCCGATTTTGATTCACTCGAAACATCCTTTTACTAAATTATTATTTAATTACGAGCATAGAAGATTGTTACATGCAGGTCCGCAACTGTTACTGAGCACGATTAAGGAAACATTTTGGCCAATAGGTGGTAGGAATTTGGCCAAGTTATGTTATCGACAATGTATCCGTTGTGCTCGATTAAGGCCTAAGATAGTTGCACCTATAATGGGAAATTTGCCACAACAGCGTGTGTCTGTCAGTTATCCTTTCGAGAACGTAGGGATCGACTATGCTGGTCCAATTATGATTGTTAGTCGACAAGGTCGTGGTAGTAGAATATTAAAAGCGTATATTGCAGTTTTCGTATGTTTTTCTACTAAGGCAATGCATATCGAATTAGTTGGTGATTTAACGAGCAATTATTTCTTGTTAGCTTTGCGTAGATTTATGTCTCGTAGGGGGAAACCTAAAAATATATACTCTGATAACGGTACTTCATTTGTTGGCGCGAGTAACGATATTGCAAATTTTATTAAAAACAATAGTGAAGTTTTATCTGAGACAGTAGCTGATGATGGCATCAAATTTCACTTTACTCCAGCTTATGCACCACATTATAATGGCTTGAGCGAAGCAGGTGTCAAGTCCACAAAATATCATTTAATAAGAGTACTGGGAAATTGTAAAATTACATACGAGGAACTTTATACTACATTGGTGCAAATTGAAGCTATACTGAACTCCCGGCCACTGACTTATATGTCTACAGATCCTGCAGATTTATTGCCTCTTACACTCGGACACTTTACCATCGGACGCTCGCTCACGTCACTGCCGGCGCCGAATTACGAAGCTCAAAACATCAACAAGCTGACGCGTTATCAAAGACTTGAGCAACTCCGTCAGCAGTTTTGGAAGCGATGGAGTAAGGAGTATCTCGCGGGTCTTCAGATGAGGATGAAATGGCAAAAATCCGAAAACTCCCTCAAACTACACAGTCTCGTCGTTCTAAAGGATGACAATCTACCACCGCTCAAATGGAAAATGGGCCGAATTGTCAATGTGTACCCAGGAGCCGATGGTGTTATTCGAGTAGCAGATGTTAGGACTGCAAATGGACCAGTTCGGAGGGCATTCAGCAAAATATGCCTATTGCCACAACCTGAAGATTGTTGAAAGAGGTGCTTTCAACGCCTGGGGGCATGTCTAAAAATAGCATAACATTTAGTTTATTATATTTTGTACTAGTTAATTTTATGACTCCTGCCAATATTGCAATAGCAATATCACTGTCCACCGAGATTTTACTTGTTCATATTTATTAATATTTGTTGATTTATTTTTATGCCTACCGACACATTTTTTGTAACTTTTTCTCTTCATGTTACGCCCTTACAGTGATTATACTGATCTTAAACTTAATTCCGTTTTTTTATTAAATACACCTGATATTCATGGACAATAACTGTAGATATTTTTGACAAAATTTGTATTTTTTGACTCTAATTATATTTTATTATATATTATATTTGCGAGTTTAATTCTACTAGTAAGATTTCTAATTGGAAAACATAATAAAAACATATATTTAGTAACTTCCGGGATCCCATTCGCGTAAAATCATTTTTGTTTTCTAACTGTGACTAGATAGAGCACAGTATTGGGTTCCAACTATCAATGAGAATATTTTGATTTAAAAAAAAGTGTATGCAATGCAATCGGGGCAGCTTTTATTGATAGTAGCAAAATTAACATATTAAAAGTAAAAGTAAAATATTTTTTGCTGCGTTCAAATTTTTATATGTTTTCTTTAAGTATTTTTTCTATCCTCAGTGTGGATTAACACTTCAAAAATCATAAAAATATAAAATATTTTTTTTAGGTTCACACTTTATCTCGTATAAAGTACAGTAGTCAGAGTGAATCACTTTTACGAGGCGTGTGAGTGGAGTGAGGCTTTTACTTTGTTATTCTTGTTGTGCCTTAATTACCCTAATTATAAGTAAAACCTAACCTTTTGACTTTTTGAGCTTTCATTAAAACACACAACACGTCTGCTCCGTATAGAGGGTTTAGTTCTTTTAAATGTTATTTGTAAACATGAAACTGTGAACGGAAATGCTCTATATTTTCAATCTATTTAAATCATAACCTTCCAAATATTTGTACATAGAATAACTATTTTTAAATTTACGTAACTATATAATATAATAGGATTATATATTTTAAGCTTTTGAAAAAAATAAAATATTTGAAGGGTTGAAATTTTATTTTATGGACTTAATGACAATTATAAATATAATACTACCTGTATGTTATAAAATAATCAAGTTTGACCACAAACGTTTTGAGTATGTTTGTTTTTAACAGATACACTACACCTCTTTGTCTTAAATTGATTAAATGGGGCTAAAATGCTTGATAATAAGCAGAGTTAAACGCCACGCTTTGTTTTTCCATAGCGGGAAATTAAATAAGACTTTCCATTTAGTGAGTATTGAACCTGCGAACACGCAAACAATATCTCACTGCGTCTCATTGTCCAGGCTGTATACATAAGATAATGCTTTTATTACTTTTTTACTAAGTCAAATTATTATTAATCTTTATGCGTGGTAATAAATGTGATAAAAATACGCAACAAAAGTTGTGTAAAGCTTCAGTCGTATCTTATAACTCGCGTCGTGACGACGTGTTCGATGTCGCGGGAAAGTTTACGATAAGCTTTGTAAATTATTTATGAATATAATATGTAAATATATAATTTATAAGTGATTTGTGAAATGATGTGTTTATTTTCTTGTGCTTTTTAAGGAGATTTGTGCTTTTGAATCGAGTGAAAAATGTATGAAGATAGCTTTTATGTATATATTATATATTTTAATCTAAATGATTTTTATGTCATTATTTACAAATTTATTTGAATTGAATATTATAGATTTTATATATATCGAATAATTATTGTAATTAATCGACATTACTTTTATTCTGTAATATACAATTATATAATAATTTATAATTTTTTTAATTGTTAACCATCTTATTTTATTTGAACAGCTGTATTTATGTAAGAGAATATTACTATGTTAATTTAACTAACTTCATCGGGTTTGATTTACCTGAAAACTTGTACATCATACTTCATCGGGTTTGATTTACCTGAAAACGTGTCCAAATCCGAATATTGTTTTCATAGCATCTACCTAATTTCCATCCCAATATTATCAGAAGGAGAGTATAAAAATAATTTATTAATTCATTAATTTATTAGTATATTATATTTATGTCGGAGAATCAGAGCATTTGCATCATAAAATATGATATCTTTTCTTTCAAATAAAAAATAAAGCAAGGAACAGAGTGTCTTAACGCTGGGTTCCTCAGGCCTACAGTTGCCTCCACTTACCTTGCTACGTCCGGCATACAGAGCGAAGCTAAAGACGACACATCCGTTAACTTTCTAATTTTGAATAAAAATAATATTAAATATAACAGATGGACTTTAAACGCTTAATAAATTTTACTCGTATAAGAATTTGTAAATTAACTTCAATATTTTTTGAGCAAAACGTTTTATTATGCATATACGAAGGTACACAAAAATTATCTTAAGAAATCTCCACTGTGTTTTTTTTTTCTGTTCAAATTCTTCTCCTAGTCACACTGTGGCGGAACACAACGCCGTGCTTTGTCCAAAAAATAAAAAATGTTAACAAATGAGATTGAAGCCCTGACCATCGCATTTACAATCAGCTTTCGTCCGTCTGTGTCACGAGGGGCAAAATTTAACACTCAATTTATAAATTAAGTATGAGCTTTCAGCCGAAGCTTACGATGGAAAATAATATAAAAAAATATATATTTTATATTTACATCGCTTAAGCAATTTTTGCAACGATAAGTGGACGGTTGCTTATTAAGAAAATATTTTTCTTCAATCTTAGTTAAAATTATATATTTTATTAAAAAAATATATAAAGTTATATGCGGCTACTGTATGAAACTATTGTTCTTTAATTAATGTTATCTTTAATGAGTATTAAAGATGTTTATTAATGTCGGAAATTTCGATTACATTAAAGTTAGAGTTCAAAAACACATATTATATTTATATGCATATATTGTCATCATTCTTAGATGTATTTGAAAATGTCATTCCAAATCATTTTCTTAGCTTCCTTTTCATAATCGTACAATAGATACATACAAACTAATAAAATATGTCACATATCCAAGGCTTGAATATTTAGATATTTTTGGCATATAATAAAAGAGCCGCCGCCAGCCAGTACAATGGTGTTTAGGTAACTCAAATATCAAGACGTAATTTATAATTGTATGTATAAGCCTTACTGCATCCTTCATACAACGTATGAATTACGACCGGATTCTTCGAAAGATTTATTTGTTTTTCAATAACAAATACATTTATCGACGCCAGTGTTGTACAAGAAAAATTCTAGTACTGATATCTTGGCTTAGGATTTGAATTTAATTTACAATATACAAAATAACTAAATTATGAAAATTTTTCGCCTACAAAATTGTATCGTGTACTATTGCCAATAAATTGTATATTTCTATTAATCTTAAATATATTTTTTTCTTCACAAAATGAACGTGTAAGACAATAGTTATTATATTGAGGTAATTTGCATAAAATAAATATAAAGTACCCACATAAATATTGATAAAAGTGAGGAAATAGCTAAATATAAAGAAATCATTATGACAGTTTAGTCCAGTACATTGTTATCAGCTCCTCGTGAGGTATGAAATTGCTTTTGTGTAAAAATCAACAAGTAAAGTCAGTGGTAGTGCCGTTTCTACTTGTGCATTTCAAGGTGAAAAATTAATAAGTGCATAAGTGTAAGAGTAAAGTATAAGTGAGGTGAAATCAAAGTGTGATAGTTGACAATAATGAAACGTGTAACTGAGTGTCGTCTTAATTTCCACCTGACATTTTGACAAATGTTATATGTAGAAGATGGTATTTTTTTTTAGCTAAACCAATATCATATATTTATAACAAATATGCAATGAATGCTTTTCGTTTACTGAATTTTAAATTGTATTACTTCTATTTAAATGAGAATATAACAAAATTATAATTTTTAGCTTTTACACCTATTTTATCTAGGAATACTCATGAAAGGCAAAGAAACATACAAATAACTAAAAAGTACTATATTGATGTGGCTTTTACTAAACAAACGATGATTGATATTTTAGAAGCTCATTACAGACTAGCGACAAGCTCTTGGCTTCTCCGCTTACGTAACGCTAATGCCGCCTTTGAAGTACGTTCTAGAAATGGATTAGTAATAGTTCTATGCCTTTTAGCAAGCTCGCTCTTACATCAACCGCATACGAATTTACTCTAAACCTATTCCTGGTCAGTTCGTTAGTAAGCTCGAAATATTTAGTAAGCTGAAGTTATGACTTTTAGGGATATTCGTCTCCCTCGGAACAAGAAATAAAATATAAAAAATTTAATCGGTTTCTAAGGGGAGCGGTATCGAGTGCATTTATGTATATATATTTTTTTTTTTTTTTTTTTTTAGCTTCACGCTTTATCCCGCACATGGCAGGGTAGGCAGAGGGAACTGCAGGAACCATAAGAACCTAGTGTTAAGACACTCCGTTACTTAGTCCCTGCTTACTCCGTCCCCACTTTCCACCTTTTTCGAGGCATTGCTTGTTGAGTGGCGGAATTCAACGCCGCGATTTGCTTAGTTGCCAGAGCCAAGAAAATGGTAATAGAAAAATCCATCTTCCTCGAGTTGGAATCGAACCCAGAAACCGTCGCGTTTACAGGCAGACGCTTACACCTCTGCGCCACAATGATCCTCAATCTCAATACTTGTAAAATATTAATTCTACCCTCTATATTTTTCTCTTACTGTGTTCTCACATTTCCCGCATCATTAGTAACGGAAACGAAACAATATTGTATATATTATTAATTTTTTTTTTTTTATAACAAATTCCTTTACTTTCTTGTAAGGTATAATAAAAATACAATTTATATCGAGGAATAAATAGTAATACTTTTTAGTAATTAGTAACAGTCATTAGGAAAGCCTTCACATGCTATTTTTAATATCATTATGACGTTTTATGAATAAGCTATTAACAGCTTGCCACTATATCTTTTGAAGTAGGGTTCCCAGAGAAAATTTAGAATGTAATGCTAATACACAGCGTATTTTCCTCCATTTTCCGTACCCACGTACCGTGTCGGAACTTAACAGTGCTCTTTGTCTTTTTATATGATTACAAAAACAGCGTCTTCCTTCTTGGCATCGTATAAGGGAAGGGATGAATTTTGACAATTTAGTAGTCAGTGCTGCCAATCTATGTGGAAAAATTAACTATAGCTTTAGCCTCAATTGATTCCGCAATACCGAAGTATACTTAATAAGGCCAACCCAAAAAAGTAGTACACTATGCTATTAAGCAGTACTTAGAACCTTAGTTTTATGGCGAAACGATCGTTAACTTTACTACCTTTTTAAATTAACCGACTTATCTCACTGTGTTTTTTGCCATGATTTATTTGGTTAAGCAATATTTACCCTTGTATATTAAGAATTTCGATAATTCGTTTTATTAATTTTGAACAGAAATATTCTAGTTATAGAAATGGTCATAATTTCGAATAAATGTACGAAGTTTTTGAGTCCGATTTCCGCTCGTGGGAATGAATTCTTATATCGACGCTCTGGCAAGAGAGCCCTTCATGTGTTTATATTTATGAAAAGAGGAGAGCGGAGTGTTAGGTTTCTGAATTCCTCCAACATTGTCTAGTAAATAGTGAAGTACAAATATTTAATACCATAATTTAAAATTTACTTACAACTGTAAGATGTTACCAAAAAAAAGCATTGTAAAAATACGTTACTAGGTTTTTTTAATAATTTTCAGAAATTGCGGAAATACGTTAAACTGAAATTATAAAAACTTCCCTAAAATTTTATTACATAGCACATTAGACGCAGTGACTTGATTAGTGGGTGACATTGTATGGGCTCTTTGTGTGTCACGTATTGATATAAATCTTGGATCAAAGATCGTTGACTTTTGTATGAAACTAAATAACTAAATAGAAAATCTACTACATATTACGACATTTTATAAAAAAAACGTAATAAATATGAATGAGAAAAAAATATATGAGAATAAAAATAGATTTTTTGCTTTATAGCCATTTTATACTTCATATTTTACTTCCATTCGAAACCAATTGTGCAAAGTCACAATTGTCGTATAATTCATAACCCTGTGTAGAGTTTGAAGACATATTACATTAAACACCCATATAAAAGAATAAAATCGTATATATTTTAGCTTGCATGTTAGATAGAGGGTTTTGTGTTAAGTCACTCCGTTCACCGCTTAGCGACCAATTTTGTAATATTGTGTATTAAGTGCTCAACACCTTTTTTGTGTTTTTACTACGGTGAGTAATTGTAATAATTCGTTTTCCCCAAGTGAGTTAGCTACAATAATTACAATTTTTATAAACGTAAATTCCTATAAATATGCAAGCGTAGAAATATTTATGTCATTATTATGATTTAAATGACCGACTAAAATTATTTTCAAAAGAAAATAAGATAAAAACAAGCAATAACTCGAAAATATGCGTTAATATGTTATAATATGTAGTTATTTCAGTACTACTGCGACATTGGCGATTGTCATCGTAGTAAAAAATCATAAATCACTTATTCATGTAGGTTTCACAGATGTACGTACTTACACGTAAGTTTTTTATTTACTATCATTTCGTAAAAGTGCTTTGTCATGGAGGAGAAGAAATGGCAAATTGTTTTGCCACCCCTCCTGCATGCCTCCCTAGTACATCTTTTAAATAAAATAATGATTTTACATATCGTCCGTACAGGACCGTCGTGACGCAGAGGGGCAACGGCTGCCCGTAACGCTACTGTTTGTGGGTTCGATTCCCAACAGGAAAGAAGGATTTTTCTATTACCATTTTCTTCGCTCTGACAACTAGACAAAGCGCGGCGTTGAGTTCTCTTAACATTTGGCTCCCATGGTTTCTGCAGTTCCCTCGCCCATCTGACCATGTGCGTTAAAGCATCGAAGCTAAAAGAAAAACATACAATAAAGATATTACAAGTATTGCCTAATTTAAGTGAAACTGGTTGCAAAACTGATGAACTCCGTGCGTCTATGTCGTTGCTATAATCATTAACCCTATAATAATCTTTGCTACCCAGTTGTATTTTGTTCCTTTTTTAATGAATCTATTGGCAAGTCTCTTATCGATTTTGGGATTTTATAATAGAGTTTTACGCTAAGCCCTTATTAACAACGTACCTTAGACGATACGAGGATGTAGTTAATTGATGCCTTCACCGAGTTAAGCGATTATTGAGTTGATTTGTGATCATCACAGCACATCAAAAAATAATGTACATATATATTATTATTTTTAAGACTATCTGTACTATATTATAGATATACTGAGACGCAATTGTAACTATACATATTTCGTTGAAATTTTCCCGCAACGAGTCCCGTCACCTCAATTTATAAATAGGCCTAGTAAATTTTTTTGTGTTACAAAAATTTGGTCTATACTGGATGCTTTACCCCACAGTAAATATAGCAAAGTAAACAAGCCTAGCAGTATCGACGTCTAATTTTTCTAATTGTATAAACAGCTCTGCTTAGTTTCTTCGTGAGGGTTGCTATATGTACATCCCACCACCAACGTTGTATTTATATATTACAAATACTATTTTCAATTTATCTTCTTTTTGCTAAATACCTATATAATTTTGACTGAATTGATTTTTAACATTGTTTTAGTGAACTTGTACGTTGCCAAACTATTGTGCATGAGGTCGTAAAAACAGTAAAACATTATTTAATGGCAGATCGAGCGTTTCCTGCTTTTTATATATTTTTCTATGATTCATTTTATTATGGACCATATTTTTTACTAAGTAACATAGTGGTTGCTGTTTAAAAATTCTATTTTTATCTTTTTTATTATTTTCGTCTTTCTTGTCCTAAGAAGATGTCAAAATGTGTTTGTGTAATTATGTTTCAGATTGTGAAATCCATGCACATCTATGATGATAATTTACCTTACAAAAGTTAATTTTGTTATATTTTTATATACATAAGAAGTTAGGAGTCTCTTACAACAAGAAAAATTCCTAACTTTAGAATCTAAAGGCGGATAATACTTTCAAAGCCTTAAACTCCACTGAATAATTTTGCACATAAATTCGTGCACTTTCTTCACATGTCCCTATATATTAACGTATAACGTAACTAACCATAAATTACGTCAAATATTCTCATAGGATGAAGTAACGTTATATTAATCTATATATCTATGGCGACATAACGTATCGGTTTCCCTTTACATTTGAAATGTCGGTGCAAATATAATTTAGTTTAAATATCTATTTTGTTACTAGGAAGGGTTAGGTGAGTGGTTCCTACACCACCACCTACACTTAACGCATACGAAATGAGAATTAAGACAGAGAATGTAGAAAATGAAAAAACAAAGGTATTAGTTACAAGCCTTATAAAATATTTTTTTTTAAATTTCAATATATATTAAAAAGCCTTTATATATTATTTGTTTTAGCTTCACGTTTTATACCGCAGTAGAGTAGCCAGAGAGAACTGCTGGAACCGCGAGAATCTAGTGTTGAGACACTCTGTTCTCCGCTTTCCATCTTTCGAGGCATTACGTGTCGAATAGTGGAACTATCCTCTTCTCAGTCATTATAATTTATATATTGATTATGGCTGCAAGATCAATTTTCAACTTTCAAAATCAATTTTCAATTGTCAAAATTTACTTTAGTAATGGTTAACAGGAACGACAGAGAGACAAGTGTTAAGTCTCCATTTCTTACTTTTCATCTAAATTTAAAACAATTCGTGTTGCGCATTGGAATTGAATTTCACGCTTCCTTTTTTACTGAAGCGGATCATTGAAAACAATTTATTCTGAAATGAATTTTATCTGTCGGTTTAGTTTAATGCTACCACCCGCCACATTGTTTTTTACAAAATAAAAACACTACTTGTTTTGACTGAAATAGGATAAAGTACTAATAAAAATACAAATAATAAGAAATTGAACTGAACTTTTATTACAAATAGTATAAATTCAATTTGCTTAAAAAAGCTTAGCTTAAGATATAAGCTTCAGGTATAACATTAAATTTACATTATTTTAGACAAGCTTCGATCATCTTACCTCTTATAAATTATTAAATAAATGAAAATACACATCCTTCCTTTGGCCCACACTTAGTTCATTCTCTGCTAGAAACAGTTGCACGTGTCCGTGTCGGTTGTCTGTACAATATTATCATATCGTTCACCTGATGTCAGCATAAGGACAACTGTAATAACTTGCTGATATAAATATGAAAGTGTTTTCTTGACTTTTAAAGTATATGATTTCAGTTTCTTTTTAAATTCTTGTTATTTAGAAGAGGCAAAAGGCGTTTTTGTTGAATGTCGCTTATGTAGTTTTTATTTTAAATATATCTATAATGTATGATTGAAAGCTCATTAAACACAATTATAATAATATGTAAATATATATTCTTATAAATACACAGGTAAAATTATACGCATCAAAATCGTTGTGCCACAGTAGTACAACTATGTTTCGATTCCCACTCTGAGAAATTAATTAATTGGTTTGGCTCCCTTTTGGTAATAAGATAAAGCGCGGCATCAATGTCTCTAAATATATTTTATTACATAGTAATATTTAGTAATGTTGTGGACATCTTTCATTATCGTTTGATTTAAGTTCGCTAATTACTTTTGTACACCGCTGCAAGTTGTATCGAGATAGTGACGGCTGTAAACTATGAACTTACGATTAATCAAAATATTTCATGGAAGTTTGATGTGAAAACAACCTTATTTGCTATGTAATATTTAATTATATCATACTAGCATTTACTCAAAACTTCGCTCGCTCATTAAATAAGTATTAAAAATAAAAAAAATCGTTGAAGTAGCTAGATTTTCAAATATATTGACAAACGATGTTTTTATCTTTCTTAATTTTTTTAAATTTTCTATAAAAAATAATCATCAAAATAAATCTTAATTGAAGATGTAATCTACGTTACTTCTAATAATCTCACTATGTTTCATAACGTTTGACGTTTCACGCGAAAACTACTCGACCAAACTACTAAAGCAAACGTACATTCACATTTATTATATTAGTAGGAATATACCAGAGTAGACCAGGATCGGTTAAAATATAAGTATATACTGGAAAGGTAGATAAATAAATAATAATCTGTATCTATAGATACAAAAGTTAGATATATGGATGAAATATGAAAAAAACTTTATAGGGAGTAACTTTACTTTGATATTATTTTCATATATAATGAATGAAGTTCTTTATCAATATACAAGAGAAAATTAAAAAATATACAATTGCCAAAAAATGAATTCAATCTGCACTTATGATAATTATTACAATAGTTTATAAAATATAAAGAATCATTTATAAAAGTTATGGTAGTAAATAGGTAATTTGCATTTAATAGCATTGTTCCCGCTGAGTATAAAAGCTCGGAAGATTTACCTTGAAATGATTCTAGAAAATATTACCTAAGAAAATAGAAAATAGTACCTGAAAGTAATTACCTAAGGATTTTTAATATTTTCGAAGAAAATTTGTTTACAAACAAATCGTTAAAACTTAATTAAATAGATTCAGAAGTTATTGTGCTCTCATTGGGTCCCCATTTGGGCAATACAGTTTTTTTTATTGGGTACAAAAAATATAAAATTGTTAACACTCTGCCTGAAGCTGAAAATATTGCTGGATTTTGAAATGTTATCAAGGCAACATTTTTATTAATATTTTTTAAGACCATCGTGGTATAGAAGAGGTGACGGGGTGTTTCAAACACTTTACACCTTAATAAATGAATAATTATTGAGTTCTATTGTGACACCGAAACACAGCGTCTGCTTGTAAACATAACAGTTTCAGAGTTCGATCAAAAGTCTGCTGACTGATTATTTTCATTTTCATTGCTCTGGCTACAAATCTCAGTGTCGAGTTCCGTGGACTTACGTACCTATGCCTATCCCTCTTTCTACTCTGCTAACTTTCATGATAAAGCATAAAGTTTAAATAAATATTATGTAACAACAACAGTATCGTATTACAAACATTAAATTACATATAATATATATACCGTTATCGACGTACATTAGGGACTTCTAAACCCGTTAAGGGTAGGAATGGGTTATATACGCTTTAACTTAATTTTACAACTGTCAGCTGAGCATTTCAAATTTTTTTTTTCAACATTTATCTCTAATTCGTTGAAGGGCGAAGTGTTAAATATGTTACGATAGGTTATCCAATAACCTACTATTTTTAATTATAGTAGTTGTAGTTTTCTGACGTCACGCTGTATGTATCGTAACATTTGACTTATTCCAAAGCAGTATATGAATTTGACTTGTTATTTTTTTAAAAATGTATATAATAAGATATATAAATAATAATCGCAGATTATTATTTTGATCTTTCTCCAAATGCCATTAGAAATTTGCACAACTACTATAACAAAACTAAAGTAAATTGAAATAACCTATGATTATCACTATATTGAAAAAATATGAATACCCACATGTACAAAACAAAAGTGTAAGTGAAAGTGAAAATGTCTGTGAAGTTAAAGTGAAAAAATAACAGAGCAATGCCTTTAAAAAGCACAAACACCTCTATAGGCATGTCCAACGAGAGTGACGTTTGGGGGATGACCTCCATGGACTTGGACGTGTTCTACAATCCGGATGTCGTCATAATAGTGTTGTACGTGGCGGTGCTGACTGCGTCGCTGTCCGCTAACACGCTGCTCATCTTTATAGTCGTCAAGTTTCAGTACATGAGAAGGTAAGGCCAGATATAGCTTTCTATTTTATATTTGACTAGTTTTTAAATGCGGGCTTGTTCGCGTTTCGTATATATAATATTCTATATAACTATATAAATAAGCTTGTCATATTTTGTTATACTTACCTACTTAGGTATTTCAAAATATCAGAACTCTTATATATGAAAGATTATACATATACACTTTATGTATATATACATTCAAAACGCTGTAACTATACACTACTTAACAACTCGCCATTGGCTTCGCCCGCCCCTTCACCTGTTTTAAAATGACTTGTACTATTCTATATAAATTAATTATTGATGAGTACGCAATATTAATGCACAGTTTTATCTAAATCCGTTCTGTAGTTTATGCGTGAAACGGGAACAAACACACACACATATATCTTACATTTGTAACATCAGCATTGCTAGTACGATTGTACGTAAATTTAATTATTTAGTCAACAGTGTTGTAGTACTCACAACTTTCTTATTTGTAATATGAGAGACAAAAGGATTTGTGAAGTCGTGTAAAGTAAATTTCGTTTTCTTTCAATGTTGATATCCTGTTGAAAGTTTGTTTAAAAGTTTATTGGTGAAATTCTTAATGAAAGTTAATATATTTCTGAGTAAATAAATAAATATTTTTATACAAGCCTCACGCACAACTTAACGTACCTATAATTACAACTTCCTGTTCTTCCTCATACTTACAAGATATGGTGAACTCAACGAACGAACTCTTTCTCTCCGGTGGGAATGAAAGCCGATTACAGTTATACGCACCATTGCCTCAAAAACATTGTTTATAGCTTCAAGCTGTATGCTGCCTGTAGTAGTAACAAAGTGATATTAACACCAGACATCCAGGTCTACAAGCACTTGAAGCACAGATAAAAGTGTATTTCCGGTTCAATGCAATCATAAGGTGTGAGGTTTTTAGCATACGACTACAAATAAAATTCTAATTAATAAGTTCGCAAAGGGAATGTAATATGTATTTCTGGTGTCAATAAAGTTTGTGAATTGGGTCAATCTTGTCATATTTACGCTCCCGGATAATCCACTTGGTCGGTGATAAGCTCTTTGATGGGATTTCTTCCGGTTACAAAACATACGTATATAGATAACTTATAATATAAAAATTGATTACTCAATTGCCTTTAAATTTTATACCAGTCGCTTTTTGTGTAATAATTTTCAGTAAATATCTATCATTATGTGTAATTTATTCATTTGAAATTTGAAATTAATAATTAGAAAAAATTTGGAACTAAGTTAAAACATATAGATTCCGAAAAAATACATTTTGAGTGTTAAAGTTCAACGTCGAGACTCTTGTTTTGAAGTTTCTTAAGTAAGTATCGACCAAAAGCATTGAATAATATTTAATATCATATTTTGAATATCATATTTTGATAAGAAAATAAAATTATTTAATACAAGTATTATTTCTTTAAACATTTTGTATCAATGATACTAAGACAACATTTTGCTGTCAAAATCTAAGGGAGTGGAAACATTTCGCTTGGATTCGTATCAAAGAGATGGTCGGGGATTGGAAACAATCTAATATATATGCAATTTATTTTTTTTGAGGATTATTGTAAGGGCCTTACAAGATCTCTTACATACACTCTGATATACCTACAGAAAATATATAAAATAAAGGATAAAATAAGAACCATAGTGAGAAAACATAAATTACAGGAAAACTAGTATTAAAAATTTTTAACCATAGAAATGTGTTTGTAATGTCTAAATTACGTAGTTCGGGCTAAGGACCTAATGTTATGAATTTTAGCTTCTGAGGACCTCACCGAAATTAGTTCCGAGCTTGGAACTCGAATCTGCAGCTGTCGCATTACAAACTACCATTTTCTAATACAGATTAGGTTGTCATGATAAATATGCTTTTAGATTTAAATTTGTCTTAGGGGAGTGAAGTCATTGAGTTACTACACCGGACTTAGTATAAGAACAAAAACGGATTGTCTGAACTCTAAGTTCTAGGTGTATAAGAAAAGAAAAAGTTTCACCTTATTACAGTATTTGGCAAATTTCTATATTTATTTTCAAAATGAAATCTTTTAATTAATTTTCGTTCATTAAGTATCTTCCGAGTTCATCTTAACGATGGTAATAAATTTACAAAACACCTTGAAATTTAAACAGTTTTATAACATTACTTCTAAATGCTCGGTAAATCTTTATAAGCTTAAACTTAAGCTTTTTATATTAAGTTCACGTATTATCCGCATTATTACATCTAATAGAATAGCAGCTTAGTGTCATACTTCTCATTTTTTGCTATATTATAAGATAGGTAGGCAAAGACAGCATAGAATATTAATTTCTATGACCTTACTGAGCACCCGTAATTGTTTAGTGGTATTATTAAAACGCCTAAATGATTCATGTGCTAACTCTAAAATTTTAAACTTATGTTAGGTCCTTTAACTTTGGACTTGTGAATTTACTGAGAAAACTGACAGTTTAAAATTTATCTAAGTTTGGCAGTCATTTTTACGAAAATGCCGAATCAATGTGTCACATTTAGCTAGTTTTCAGCAAGTGAAATTTACTCTATGTAAATAGGAAATTACTTTTAGTTTTCTCGTGCGATGCAAGTGGCCACAGTGCAGAAGAAAGCGGGGGAAGTAACGTAGTGAAGTGGTTACGTTAGTATGGATGATGAATATTAGGAAGACACATATTTAGTTTAATATTTACATTTCAGTGGTAGTTTCCGAGTATTTAAAACAAAACAAATTTTCTGTTTCATATTAAGTAACACAGATGATGTCCAGTTTCGCTTTATATTTTCCATTTGCTCATCCCTCTTCAGGGTTTTAAAGCAACTGGAAAAAGTTTGGACATGTAAAAATATGAAATATATTTACTTCAGCAAATCAAGAGCAGGGAGGTCTTATTAAGGCGTGACGTGTTATGCTTCAAAGTGTCAACTTTATTTTCTACTAGCGACTCGATCACGGCTACACCCACTGTATGTCGATTCAACATTAGAAGCATGTATTGTGCATATAAGTTTTCATTTTTACTTTTTATATATATATATCCAAAAACAAATGATTACAATTACGATAAGGAGATGTATAAACAGAACCAGAAAGTGGAAGTGTTGAAGGTATTTAGGTTGAAACTTCGTTAACTTGTTAGTACAAATTAGTTATTTTGTTAGAGGAAGTCGTTTGGAAATCATCCAATTATTGTCCAATTAATTTGTAGCTTAAAATCATACTTAAAATTTATTTAAAATGATACACTGCAGTACATAAATAATTAGTCAAACTCAAAATTTAAAGTGACATAGAAATAGTGAAAATCTTCCTTGATTTTCATACTTGTGCCTAATATCTGTTATTTTCATACATATATTTAGATTTTATTTTTTTTTAATTTATTAAATGTTAATTTATTAAATGACATGTATTTAAGTTTCAACGAATTTAGGTCTTGCTCTGTTTAAAGAAAAGCAGAGAACGGAGTGTCTCAACACTAGGTTCCTATGATTCCTGCGATTTTCATTAGTATGTCTAACATATTCTGTGATAAACTATTACAGCATTTTTTTTAATATTCAAGAACATTTAAAAGATATTTTAAGACCTATATCCCCATTTAATTTAACGTTCTACTTTGTTCGATTAAAAACAACGAGGAAGCATTTATATTATAAATATTTCCCTAAGGAAATTTTGAATACCATCTGGTCGACAAAAATACATAATAGCAATATTAAATAAGCAATAAATGTTTAAATTTCAAGAATTCGTGGTTTCAATTCCTACTCGGGATGGATTTTTCCCCTTACGGTTCCCTCTTAACCAGTAATATTGTCAATATGTTTTTTGTTTCACTTTACGTCACTATATAAATAGTATGGTAAGGTATATATACAAATACATATATTTAAACGCTAAAGGAAGAAAATTTTTAAAGACGATTATAGCCTCTTAAATATAATTAAAAATAAGCTGTAATTTCAGTTTTAATTTCAGTTAAGTTCAAAATGTAGCACATTTAAATTTTCTTATGTTTCTATGAATATAACTATTAGCTTATATTTCCTTTCACAATAATGTTAATATATAATCACAAAATCATATTAGTGAAATCAAATCAATCTGTTTACAAAATAATACTGAATTATGCAACCTTTTTCTTGTATTTCGTATATGACAGTTCTGGGATAAACAAATTCGTACAAGATTATACAATAAGATGACGCTGTAGCAGGTGGGACATGTTTAACAAGCGCTGTCACTCGCATGACACACTTGTAGATGTGGGCTTGAAACTAACGTATTTACGTGAATGTAAATTAAATAAAAATAATATGTGCATTGAATTTGAATACAAATTACAATTTGTTGTATCTTCAAGCTTTAATCCCACGTTACAGTTGGCAGGTTAGGCAGAGAGAGCCGTGGTAACCTAGTGTTAAGACACTCCGTTCTCTGCTTTCTGACTTTGCCGAGGAATTGCGTGCGGAGATTGGAAATAATAAAATCCATTCTCCCCTAGTGGGAATCGAACCTACAAGCCATCGCGTTTCAGTTATTAAGACCATTTTGATAAATTTTGTTCAACAAACTTAATATAAGTTAATTTCAGTATACTACTACAAAGAGTATTGTATAATATTTATTATTGGAAATACCTATCGATATCATTATCTGGCGAACTAAAACACAGGCTCTTTGTTCAGTTTAAGCATCAGTCTCCCGCATAAAATGCACTGTACTCTATAAAAATTCGATATTAAACTTTTTATGTGTTATTTTATATGCTATGGCTTGAATTAAAAATAAAGTCTAAAATTCATCAACTTAATTCTATAAATTCAATTTTCTTAAATAACATATTTTGGTGCAAAGTCGTAATGACGATAAAATCAATAGGAAATTTTTAAGACACCTTCCCGTTCAGAGTTGCTGAGTGCCTTGAATACATAATCAACTCCAGATAAAAATGGAAAATGGTTTTAGAGATGTCTTAAGGCAAGCGCTATCATACTGTGGAGCTCTAATACTTTATTGTTTTACTAAACGGTACCTACAAACTGTACGTACATGTATAATTATTTATATTTTATTTTTTTACTTTTATCCTTTGTTTGTAATTTTACATACAAACTATGCAAATATTGATTTTTTATTACCTTTACGCTTTATCCCATTCGTAGCAGAATAGGCAGAAGGAACGGCAGGAACCACTGGAACTTACGTTATAGAGCCAAGAAAAAGTAAATTAAACAATTCATCCTCTTCGAGTGGGAATCGAATCCACAAACTGTCCTCCTTACATACAGACGGCGCGCCTCTGTGCCACGACGGTCCTTCGTATTCAAATTCAAATAAAAGGACTGAAATCGAAAGCAATCATAGTGACCTAGAAATTCAAAAAGAAACAAAACATAATAATATTCTTAACCACTTCATTAAATACAAATAGGAAAGTCGTAAAAGGATTCTTTCTATATAAATAGTTCAAGTGAGAATTATTCGGTTGAAAATAAGATTGTCCTTTCGCTTGTATTAATATGTATATATTCTTATATACAGTCTGTCTCACAGGTTTAACATAAGTAATAGAGGACTATACGCTTATTTGAGACTATTGCGACTCGGTTATTAAGTATTAGGGTATTAATGCAATGACTGGAGGTTCGATTGCCGGTCGAGTTAAAAAAATATTTGTACTCTAGCACTAAAAAAAGTGTAACATTCATAAATAATACTAATATGATACTAGGATATCCCTATAACCTTTCTCCGTAAATCTCGATTATTATTTTAACTCCAACCAGAAGTTCCCGAGATCACCGAATTTAAGTAAATAAACAATTTAGATTTACGATATGTCTACAATTGTTTAAAATACTGAACTTTCAATACAATTTCGTCACAGCAACATACCTATATACATATAAATTGAAAAGTATTTTAACTAATCCCTACAATTTCAACTTAATTTACCTTCAAATAACTAAGATGTTGTGTATAAACGCAAGACGTCCCTTCATTGTTTATTCTGAGACCCACGGGATAGAAAAGCTATTTGTTTACCTTATTCATTTTCTATATATAACATTATACGTTAGATTTGGCCCATTTTAGGCATTTAAAGGAGAATTATAAAACTCAAAGCTATTTTTCTAAGAATTTCAGCCAAGAAAATTAAAATATTAAAGCTAGCGAGTGGTCCCGGGATTTGCTCTTAAAATATACGGTTATTAAGTCTCTCGGGAAATTTCTGCTCACGACATTTACCGAGAAAAATTATATCATATCGTATCATATTAATAGCGTTTATGTAAGTTGTACTTTTTAATGCCAGGCTGCAATTGAAGGTGACGTAACACTGTACGGAGTTACATACGAAAGTTTGAGTAAATTTTTTTTAATAAGTTCTTTGATTTTCGCGATTTTTATACATTGTAAATAAAACAATTTAACCGGATTTATCGCGTATATTATCATTTTTTAGTGAAACCCGACGTTTCGAACACTTTGCAGTAGTCCGTGGTCACGGGTAGACTGAGGTGGCATTCGTCTGTCATTTGATACAATTATTATATCAAACTACCGCCAACGGTTCCTGAGTTGCCTCGCGTACTGCCCTGGATTCCTGCAGAATGAGCTGACTGTATCCTGCCCTCTGGTGTGGTGTGTTTGGGATTTTAAAATTTTTATAAGTGGATCCCAAGTGGTAGAAAGCTTCCAACCGTCTTCCCTATTGAAATTAGGATGTTTTTGTATTTCAATAGCCTCGCGGATCATTCTAGGAATATATTTATTTTCCCTAGCGAGTATATGAGGTTTATCAAACCTGATGTAATGGTTAGGCTTGTTCAAGGAGTGCTCACACACAGCTGACTTTAATACACGCCCATTCTTGATATCTGAGATGTGCTCTTTCACCCTAACACCGATGCTTCTCTTTGTTTGACCAATGTAAGATAAGCCACAGTCACAATCAAGTTTGTATACACCTGCACACTGCAAGGGAATATTACATTTAACTGGTCTCAAGAATTGGCTCACTTTTTTGTTAGGCTTAAAAATAGTTTTAATTGAAGCTCTTCTTAAGATGTTGCCGATCCTGTCTGTAACTCCCTTTACATATGGTAGGAGTGCTGGCTGTCTCTATACTGTGGGTGGCTTGGTGGTCTTCTTACAACGCTGGCGGGGCACTGGCAGCTTGTTCTGATGAAGGGCATCTTTCACCAGTCGAAGCTCCTCCCCTAGGTGTTCAGCGTCGCAGAGGTGGTGGGCTCTCTGAAACAAAGATTTGCCAACGGTAGATAACTGTGTAGGGTGATGGTGAGATTCACCATTGAGATATCTGTTAGTGTGAGTGGGTTTCCTATACACTGTGTGGCCTACTGTGCCATTGGGATTTTTTATAACTAAAACATCAAGGAAAGCCAATTATTGCCTCTAATTCTATTGTAAATTTAATATTGTCATTAATAGAATTAAGATGGTTTAAGAATATATTAATGTTGTCCGTAGGTAAAATGGTAAAAGTATCATCTACGTACCGCTTATATATTCTAGGTAGACAAGGTGCAGTGTTAAGAGCTATCTCCTCAAAATCCTCCATGTATATGTCTGCTATTACTGGAGACACAGGGGAACCCATAGCAATGCCATCTACTTGTAAATAAAATAGTTGATTGAACACTAGGTAACCAGATGTAAGACAGTGTTCTAAAAGTTCAAGATATTCTATAGGCATATTGTATTCTTCTAGCTTTCTCTTGACAATTCTGATGCAGTCCTTAATGGGTATACTAGTAAACAGAGACTCGACATCAAAACTGACCATGGTTTCATTATTAGCTAACTTAAGGTCTTTCAGTCCGCTAACAAAATGGTAAGAATCCCTAACAAAAGATGTTGAGTGGCCACGCAGTGGAGAAAGTACTTTCGCGATGTGTTGAGCCAGTTTATACGTCGGCGTATCGATTTGGCTAACAATTGGACGAAAAGGTACATCTTTTTTGTGTATTTTTGGTAACCCATACAACTTTGGAGGTTTTACACAGCTAGGCACGAGAGATTTAACGTCAAGATTTAATTTTTTCGCGTATTTAGATATTAATTCGGATGTTTTTTTAAGTATTTTTGTTGTAGGGTCTTTGTTAACAATTTTATAAGTTTTTTCATCCGATAGCAAAAGTGACATTTTATTATTGTACTCGTCCGTGTCTAGTATAACCGTCGCGTTACCTTTATCGGCTTTGAGGATTGTAATTTCTTCGTTTTGCCGTAATTTCTTCAGAGCACGAGATTCATCACGAGAAAGATTAGATTTAGGTGGTTTACTACGGCGTAATATGGCAGATATATCCTGACGAATAGCCTCTGAATCTTCCTTCAAAATCTGGTTTTTATGTAAACAATCCTCAACGTTTGTTATTATTTCCTCAAAAGGTATTTTTACCGGCGCCGGCGCAAAATTAAAACCTTTACTTAAGATCTCAATAGTTGAATCATCGATACTTTGTTTTGACAGATTGACAACAGACGTTTTTGTTGCCAGTGTAGACGTTACGGTGTTGCCATTTTTTAATTTTATTTTTGATTCGAGTTTTTCGTATTTTCGAATTTGTTTATTTTTATATTGATTATATTTATTTTGAGCACGTTTATTAGTAAAATCTACACATAGATGGAAATCTGTCTTTGAAAAACACGACCCGATATCATTGCTTAAGGCTTTTATTTGTTTGTCGAAACAATTCAAATCGTAACGGTGTTCTTTAATGAGTTGACATAATAATTTTTTACTTGCTTGATTGAGTATCTTTTTACTAAATTTGATGTCTTTTTTCGGCGCGATTTCCACACATACTGGAATAAGATTATTGTCCCGGCACCTTGTTAAGAAATTTATAGATGTTAAATATCTAGCACGTTTTGTTTTTAGATACTCTAATCGACGTATTTTATTTGCGTTTTGAGGAAATAATAACAAACGTTGAGGATTGTTTACATAAAAACCAGATTTTGAAGGAAGATTCAGAGGCTATTCGTCAGGATATATCTGCCATATTACGCCGTAGTAAACCACCTAAATCTAATCTTTCTCGTGATGAATCTCGTGCTCTGAAGAAATTACGGCAAAACGAAGAAATTACAATCCTCAAAGCCGATAAAGGTAACGCGACGGTTATACTAGACACGGACGAGTACAATAATAAAATGTCACTTTTGCTATCGGATGAAAAAACTTATAAAATTGTTAACAAAGACCCTACAACAAAAATACTTAAAAAAACATCCGAATTAATATCTAAATACGCGAAAAAATTAAATCTTGACGTGAAATCTCTCGTGCCTAGCTGTGTAAAACCTCCAAAGTTGTATGGGTTACCAAAAATACACAAAAAAGATGTACCTTTTCGTCCAATTGTTAGCCAAATCGATACGCCGACGTATAAACTGGCTCAACACATCGCGAAAGTACTTTCTCCACTGCGTGGCCACTCAACATCTTTTGTTAGGGATTCTTACCATTTTGTTAGCGGACTGAAAGACCTTAAGTTAGCTAATAATGAAACCATGGTCAGTTTTGATGTCGAGTCTCTGTTTACTAGTATACCCATTAAGGACTGCATCAGAATTGTCAAGAGAAAGCTAGAAGAATACAATATGCCTATAGAATATCTTGAACTTTTAGAACACTGTCTTACATATGGTTACCTAGTGTTCAATCAAGTATTTTATTTACAAGTAGATGGCATTGCTATGGGTTCCCCTGTGTCTCCAGTAATAGCAGACATATACATGGAGGATTTTGAGGAGATAGCTCTTAACACTGCACCTTGTCTACCTAGAATATATAAGCGGTACGTAGATGATACTTTTACCATTTTACCTACGGACAACATTAATATATTCTTAAACCATCTTAATTCTATTAATGACAATATTAAATTTACAATAGAATTAGAGGCAAATAATTCTTTGGCTTTCCTTGATGTTTTAGTTATAAAAAATCCCAATGGCACAGTAGGCCACACAGTGTATAGGAAACCCACTCACACTAACAGATATCTCAATGGTGAATCTCACCATCACCCTACACAGTTATCTACCGTTGGCAAATCTTTGTTTCAGAGAGCCCACCACCTCTGCGACGCTGAACACCTAGGGGAGGAGCTTCGACTGGTGAAAGATGCCCTTCATCAGAACAAGCTGCCAGTGCCCCGCCAGCGTTGTAAGAAGACCACCAAGCCACCCACAGTAGAGAGACAGCCAGCACTCCTACCATATGTAAAGTGAGTTACAGACAGGATCGGCAACATCTTAAGAAGAGCTTCAATTAAAACTATTTTTAAGCCTAACAAAAAAGTGAGCCAATTCTTGAGACCAGTTAAATGTAATATTCCCTTGCAGTGTGCAGGTGTATACAAACTTGATTGTGACTGTGGCTTATCTTACATTGGTCAAACAAAGAGAAGCATCGGTGTTAGGGTGAAAGAGCACATCTCAGATATCAAGAATGGGCGTGTATTAAAGTCAGCTGTGTGTGAGCACTCCTTGAACAAGCCTAACCATTACATCAGGTTTGATAAACCTCATATACTCGCTAGGGAAAATAAATATATTCCTAGAATGATCCGCGAGGCTATTGAAATACAAAAACATCCTAATTTCAATAGGGAAGACGGTTGGAAGCTTTCTACCACTTGGGATCCACTTATAAAAATTTTAAAATCCCAAACACACCACACCAGAGGGCAGGATACAGTCAGCTCATTCTGCAGGAATCCAGGGCAGTACGCGAGGCAACTCAGGAACCGTTGGCGGTAGTTTGATATAATAATTGTATCAAATGACAGACGAATGCCACCTCAGTCTACCCGTGACCACGGACTACTGCAAAGTGTTCGAAACGTCGGGTTTCACTAAAAAATGATAATATACGCGATAAATCCGGTTAAATTGTTTTATTTAAATTTTTTTTAGATAAACATTGAAACGCACTACTTGCATCCATGGATAACAAAATTTCTCTTTTATTTTTTTATTTTTTGTTTAATTTCCTTACATGTAAAGTAACATAAGGTTTGAGTATTATCAAATTATTCATATAATAAAAGTATCGAAAAACCACAGAAGTGTGACAAATCACAGTAGTTAGACAGAAAGTTAAGACCGTCGTGGCATAGAGGGACAGCGTCTACATGTAAGCGCGACGATTTGTGAGTTCGATTCCCACCCTGGTACAATGAATTATGTTCATTTTGTTTGCACTTTTTGCACTAGGCAAAGTTCGCAGTGTAGAGTCGCACCAGTCAACTAGCAACGTGGAACTTCCTACTCGTCTAATTACGAGGTACTGATGAAAATACATAAAATGTTTTAATTTCTGTCACTTTTATTAATATCGAATTTTGTCACTAAAAGGACGATATTGACATTTTTCACTATTTAGAGTGGATTTTATTGGTCTATGAATAAAAATAGTAATATTAATTCATAGTATTATTTACCACGACACTGTTACAAAATAACTGTTTTATTTTAATTAATTAATTGATAAATTTGCTAAAACTACAAATTTACTTTTACACGTATTTATTTTTTAGTTATTCAAATCGTAAGGTAGGAATACGAACCCGCAATCTTCGCGTTTACAGACAAGTCGCTACATTACTATGGGATATTCTGCTGGTGTATTTGAAGAATTTGATTATTTTTAAATAACATAAAATTACTAACGTACATATGTAGTTTTTATCAATTTGTGTCATTTTAAATAAATTAAAAAAATAGGAAAAGTGAACAAAATATTGCAAGAACGGCTGACTATATATGGAGTCGTCATGCGTTCAATTCTCACTTGATATTTTAACATTTCTACTTATAAGCTTGTAATATATTAAAAAATAGAATATATTAGAGAGGTATATTACATAACGTTCCGTATTTTTATGTGGACAAAAAGAAAATACCTCCATCTAATTTAAAACGAGTATGTATATTATGTACCTTGTACTTTTTCACATTTTTAAATAAGAAATTTTGTTCAAATGTAAGCATATTTTAATATTTAAGTATAGAAAACAAGGTTGCTAAAATTTAATCATTCATAAGCAACGTTCGTAGTGAATGCTCTGGAAGATATAACCTCTTATGATGTAATAATCCTAGAAATTTGGTTATAAATGTCGAAATTTACCTACATGTAAAATACGTTACTTGGGATGGAGTGCAAAGTAAAATGACAGGTTAATTTACTTTATCCATCTAAGACTATCGCGATGTTTGACTATATTCATTTTCTTCCAATTTGAGTTGACAAAATACGTAGTTAAGTTCCGACATACAATACGCCATTTGAAAATTAATGAAGAAAGGCTTTCCATTATCCACGAAAATTTCCAGGACATTATATGTTGAGTGGCGGATTTCAATCTTGCGTTTAGAAATAAGACATAAAAATAGTAAAAATCTTCCTTGATTTTCATACTTGTGTCTAATATCTGTTATTTTCATACATATATTTAGACTTTAATTTTTTTTTAATATTTTAAATGTTAATTTATTAAATGACATGTATTTAAGTTTCAACGAATTTAGATCTTGCTCTGTTTAGAGAAAAGCAGGGAACGGAGTGTCTCAACACTAGGTTCCCATGATTCCTGCGATTTTCATAAGTATGTCTAACATATTCTGTGATAAGCTATTACTTTTTTTTTTAACATTCAAGAACATTTAAAAAATATTTTAAGACCTATACCCCCATTTAATGTAACGTTCTACTTTGTTCAATCAAAAACAACGAGGAAGCATTTATATTATAAATATTTCCCTAAGGAAATTTTGAATACTATCTGGTCGACAATAATACAAAATAGCAATCTTAAATAAGCAATAAATGTTTAAATTTCAAGAATTCGTGGTTTCAATTCCTACTCGGTATGGATTTTTCCCTTACGGTTCCCTCTTAACCAGTAATATTGTCAATATGTTTTTTGTTTCACTTTACGTCACTATATAAATAGTATGGTAAGGTATATATACAAATACATATATTTGAACGCTAAAGGAAGAACATTTTTAAAGACGATTATAGCCTCTTAAATATAATTAAAAATAAGCTGTAATTTCAGTTTTAATTTCAGTTAAGTTCAAGATGTAGCACATTTAAATTTTCTTATGTTTCTATGAATATAACTATTAGCTTATATTTCCTTTAACAATAAAGTTAATATATAAAATCACAAAATCATAATAGAGAAATCAAATCAATCTATTTACAAAATAATACTGAATTATGCAACCTTTTTCTTGTATTCCGTATATGACAGTTCTGGGATAAGCAAATTCGTACAAGATTATACAATAAGATGACGCTGTAGCAGGTGGGACATGTTTAACGAGCGCTGTCACTCACATGACACACTTGTAGATGTGGGCTTGAAACTAACGTATTTACGTGAATGTAAATTAAATAAAATAATATGTGCATTGAATTTGAATGCAAATTACAATTTGTTGTATCTTCAAGCTTTAATCCCACGTTACAGTTGGCAGGGTAGGCAGAGAGAGCCGTGGTAACCTAGTGTTAAGACACCCCGTTCTCTGCTTTCTGACTTGGAGATTGGAAATAATAAAATCCATTCTCCCCTAGTGGGAATCGAACCTACAAGCCATCACGTTTCAGTTATTAAACGATACGACCATTTTGATAAATTTTGTTCAACAAACTTAATATAAGTTAATTTCAGTATACTACTACAAAGAGTATTGTATAATATTTATTATTGGAAATACCTATCGATATCATTATCTGGCGAACTAAAACACAGGCTCTTTGTTCAGTTTAAGCATCAGTCTCCCGCATAAAATGCACTGTACTCTATAAAATTTCTATATTAAACTTTTTATATGCTATTTTATATGCTATGGCTTGAATTAAAAATAAAGTCTAAAATTCATCAACTTAATTCTATAAATTCAATTTTCTTAAATAACATATTTTGGTGCAAAGTCGTAATGTCGATAAAATCATTAAGAAATTTTTAAGACACCTTCCCGTTCAGAGTTGCTGAGTGCCTTGAATACATAATCAACTCCAGATAAAAATGGAAAATGGATTTAGAGATGTCTTATCATACTGTGGAGCTCTAATACTTTATTGTTTTACTAAACGGTACCTACAAACTGTACGTATATGTATAATTATTTATATTTTATTTTTTTACTTTTATCCTTTGTTTGTAATTTTTACATACAAACTATGCAAATATTGATTTTTTATTACCTTTACGCTTTATCCCATTCGTAGCAGAATAGGCAGAAGGAACGGCAGGAACCACTGGAACTTACGTTATAGAGCCAAGAAAAAGTAAATTAAACAATTCACCCTCTTCGAGTGGGAAGCGAACCCACAAACTGTCCTCCTTACATACAGACGGCGCGCCTCTGTGCCACGACGGTCCTTCGTATTTAAATTCAAATAAAAGAACTGAAATCGAAAGCAATCATAGTGACCTAGAAATTCAAAAACAAACATAACATATAATAATATTCTTAACCACTTCATACAAGTACAAATAGGAAAGTCGTAAAAGGATTCTTTCTACATAAAGAGTTCAAGTGAAAATTATTCGGTTGAAAAAAAGATTGACCTTTCGCTTGTATTAATATGTATATATTCTTATATACAGTCTGTCCCACGGATTTAACATAAGTAATAGAGGACTATACGCTTATTTGAGACTATTGCGACTCGGTTATTAAGTATTAGGGTATTAATGCAATGACTGGAGGTTCGATTGCCGGTCGAGTTAAAAAAATATTTGTACTCTAGCACTAAAAAAAGTGTAATATTCATAAATAATACTAATATGATACTAGGATATCCCTATAACCTTTCTCCGTAAATCTCGTTTATTATTTTAATTCCAACCAGAAGTTCCTGAGATCACCGAATTTCAGTAAATAAACAATTTAGCTTTACGATATGTCTACAATTGTTTAAAATACTGAACTTTCAATACAATTTCGTCACAGCAACATACCTGTATACATATAAATTGAAAAGTAATTTAACTAATCCCTAAAAGTTCAACTTGGTTTACCTTCAAACAACTAAGACGTTTTGTATAAAGGCAAGTCCCTTCATTGTTTATTCTGAGACCCACGAGATAGAAAAGCTATTTGTTCTTCATTCATGTTCTAAATATAACATAATGCCTTAGATAAGGTCCATTTTAGAAAAAAAATATTGTGAGTTACAAAACTTAAAGCTATATTTGAGACTTACAAAGCTAAGGAAAATAAAATATTTAAAGCTAGCGACTGGCTCGAGGGTTTGTTCTCAAAATCAACGAATATTAAGCCCCTCGGGAAATTTCCACTCAGATCATTTACCGAGAAAAGTTGTGTTATATCGTAATAATAGTGATTATGTAAGTTATACTTTTTAATGCCAGGCTACAATTGCAGGTGACGTAGCACTGTTCGGAAATACATGTGAAACTTTGAGTATTTTTTTTATATAAAAATTGAAACTTAGTAATTATGGTTGCATCCATGGGTAACAAAACTTTTTATTTTATTTAGATTTTTTTAATGTTTTTGTATTTTTTTACATATAATGAGAGTATCGAAATAACAGTAGTTTGACAGAAAGTTAGGACTGTCGTAGCGCCAACGATTTGTGAATCCGATTCCCACCCTGGTACAACGAGTTATATAGTAATTTTCTTCGCTTTTTCACTGCATGAAGATATTTAAAATATTTCATTTTCTATTACTTTTATTACATATTGTGAAACTAAAAGGACCATATTGACATTTAGCAACCATTTATCATATAGGAACCGAGTGTCATCACATTTCTTATCACAAAAAAAGTTAAATTAATAATTAATAATCTTATTACTAAGTTTTTTTTAACTAAATAGAATCATATACGTATGTAGTCTTCATCAATATGTGTCAGTTTATATAGAAAAAGTGAACGAAGAATTTCAAAACGACTGACTATATATGGAGTCGTTATGCGTCCAATACTCACTTAATATTTAAACATTTATACCCATAAATTTGTTACATATTAAAAAGAAGAGTTTATTAGAGAGGTATATTTTATAACGTTCCGTATTTTTTTATGGACAAAAAGAAAATACTTCCATCTAATTTAAAACGTAACATAAAGTATGTATATTATTTTACCTTTTTACTTTTTTAAATAAGACATTTTGTTCAAATGAGCATATTTAAATATTTAAGTGTAAAACACAAGCTTGTTAAAATTTAATCATTCATAATCAACATTTTTAGTGAATGCTCTAGAAGATTTAACCTCTTATGATGTAATAATCTTAGAAATTTGGTTAAAAGTATCAAATTTACTCACATGAAAAATATTTTAGTTGTATATTTGGGATGGAGTGTAGAGTAAAATGACAGCTTAATTTAATTTAAGCTTCTGCGAACATTGTGATGCACGAATGTATTCAACATTTTTTCAATCTAGTTAGACGAAACACGTTGTTGAACGAAATTCCGCCATACAATACGCCATGTTTTGAATTAGATGGGAAAATTGATGACGGGCGTGTCTTCTTTCTATCTTTTTCTTTAATTTTTAGGTTAAATAGAAGCTTCACGCTTTATATTGTTCCTCAATAAACATGGTAGGCAGGAGAGACTCCCCACTATCCACTTAAAACTTTACAAGAAGATTGTGGATTTAAATAATTTCGTTAGCATATCGCGTAGTGTATCAAAAATAAAGCGGTGTGTAAAAAAGTATTTACTCTAACACTGTAGTGTATTTGCCTTTTCTCTATCTTAAAAGAAAACGTTTAATTTTACCAATCTCTACGTAATATTATTTATTCTTTACCACTTGTGAAATGCAAATAGAATCGTATAATTCTCTCAACGCGTTCTTTTACACTATTATTTACTTTTTAATTCCTCGCCCTTTGTTTAGGTGTCGGTGTTTTGGACCTTCGAGAGAGCTCCATAGTAATTCAGTGAACGTTTGATTGAAATAACTATTAACTTTCCTTTTCAATACAAAGTTTTTCAATTGAAACTTTGAACCGTAACAGTATTTCAGAGTGAACATATTTCTTGAAATAGACAACAGAGAGTTGTATCACTCTATATCAAACTTAAATTTGTAAAAACAACTGCAAATATATTAACATTATGTATTGAAAGATTGCATAATTATGATAAATATATATATATATATATATATATATATATATATATATATATATATATATATATATATATATATATATATATATATATATATATATATATATATATATATATATATATATATATATATATATATATATATATATATATATATATATATATATATATATATATATATATATATATATATATATATATATATATATATATATATATATATATATATATATATATATATATATATATATATATATATATATATATATATATATATATATATATATATATATATATATATATATATATATATATATATATATATATATATATATATATATATATATATATATATAGTGTACGACTCCATATACACACATCAATACAAAGCTAAGGCACCTTTCATATTGTTACCGGTAACAATGTGTCTTTCTAATTCCATTTTGTACATTCCATCTCTTGATATCAGTAAATAAAATCATTTTCCTATGATAATTATAAGTTTCTTATACTTGTTACCTTCTCACTGTCACATATTAGAGAAGCAGGAATCCAGAATTAGAGCATTATTTTCTCTCTTTTATTGTGTTGGGGCACCGAACTCAACGCCGCACTTTGTCTAGGACTAACTACGTCATACATTTTATCGTACTTCAGATTTTTAGTCTTCCCATTTCCATATACAAGTTCATACGATTAAATTAGTCTACAAGTTCATCTTCATCTACATAACTTAGGAAATTGCCACTTGTGACCTTAACCTCGATGTCATGGTCAAACCAGCTTAGACTTTAAAGCATTTAGTAACCAAATCTTTACAGCTTAGCTTTCTTAAACGTAACATAATTTTTAGCCCCTTTTATTGCTATTTAGTCATGTACGAGACATTTCGTGGTATATGGCGGGCTTAAAGCCTACTTTGTTTTAGAAAAAATAAGAAATCGAAAATAACCCTTATGTGGATTCGAACAGGGAATCCACAGCCATCGATGGATACAAGCTTGATGACAGTATCTCATTATAACACGATGACCTTTTTTTTTTGTTTTTGTTTTTTGTTTTTTTTTAGCTTCACGCTTTATCCCGCCCAAGGAAGGCAGACGTTGTGCTTCTGCGCCACGACGGTCCTCAGAAATATCTTTAAAAGGGGTAAAGAATGAAATTCATATACACTACTACGCTTTGTAAATATTTTAACAATTTTCAATATGTAAAACTATAATTTATTCAATATATTATAGTCGAATAGAAAAAACAAAGCGGTATAACAATATTGGTCTATAAAGAAAAGGCTCCGTCTCCATAGCAGAACATCCTTCTATAAATGAAGTATACACCTAAAAACAATATTTCAATCGGAATGACTAGTTCCCGGGATTATCCTTTTCAACAGAACACACTCTTCATATGTATAATATTGAAATAGATATTTCATTGATAAAGTAATGTTAAGTATAAAAAAAACAGCGTTACAAATCATAATTAAACTCAAAAATATAATTCATTTTAATAACCATCACAAGTTGTATCGAATACTTTTATTTCGAAAGGCAATTCTGCTGATAAGAGCCATCAAGAAATATATTTTACAATACACAATATAATAAATACTAACTTATTTCATTTTAATATTCTTATTTTTAATGTACGAATTTACAACAACTTTACTTTGCTTAGTGATTGTTAAATCCTCCTCATTCTTTGCTCTGCATTTAATTTTATGACATAGTAAGGCCCTCCGTTCTCTGTGAGTACTTCTAGGTATGAAGTGTGAAGTGATATAGTAAGTATGTATTTATGTATATATGTATGTAGAGACACGATCGTATATCGCACGTGGCAGGGTTGGAAAAGGAATCCGTAGAAACCTAGTGTCAGGACTTTCTAGTTAGCATGTTTAATGGAATAATTTAACTATAACCCTAGTAGGGAAACAACTCTTAAGCTTCATTTAAAGTTACTATACCTGCTATGATAATATCTATATTGAACGTACATCCCAAACCACCTTTTGAACTATTTGATTACGTTCCTACGTTTCAACACACGAGTACTTACACCAGGTAAGTTCTAAACAATACGTTTTGAGGCTGTTGTCAAACAAATTACTCGTGGGTCCTCCAGTAATTGAGATCTAAATGGAGTGTCTTAGCCGCTGTATTAGTTTTAGCTACTTGAATTTTAATTGCATTTCCTACACTAAGTTGTTTGCTTCATATTACCTATGTAAAGTATTTTGTAGTATATGAAATTGGAGCTTTTAGTGCTGTTCTGGTGATTTAATAAACTTATACGTTGTTTTAAATATTTTTTTGGTTGCCTTACAAACGCTATTAAGTCTGAGAAGAAACAACTTAGCGTTCCATAGATTCACCGTGCGGGTGCCAGGCTCATCGTGTTGGAGGAAGAGGAGCTCCGAGCAGCGCTTGGGACTTGCGACTCAAGTGTAGGTTTAAAGGGCTCCTTTAAAATTAATGCTCACATTCACTGTCCGAGCTCCTCCCACTATCTAACCAAATTTTAAATAATTCTACCAAAGCCGCCTTCGAAATGCGTTCTAAAAATGAATTTGTGATAGTTCTAGACAAGCCGAGATCTTATAATAAACTATAGAGAGATTTCGCTGTTATACCTCTCGCTCCTACTTCAACCGCATATAAACTCGCTCTAAACCTATTCCTGGTCAGTTCGTTTGTAAGATCGAAATTCTTATTGAGTTTAAGGTGGTGACATTTCTGGATATTTGTTTCCCACGGAACTGTAAGTTCTACCAGTACATGTAAAAAAAATTATCGAAAAAAGTGCGAGAGATATAACTAGAAATAAATAATTAACAAAAAGTTTCATGAATTTCCTAGTTTTATCGTGTATGACAGTAATCAGCTAGGAACTACACAATAGCTAAGTTGCCTTACAATCTCAATGTTCGAAACAAATATTTTACATTTAGTTCGAAACAAATATTTTATATTTATTTCATGTGAATGTTATAACATTACATATAGGCCTCTATGATTTAATTATCCTATACCACAACCCTATTTCAAGCGTTAATTCACAGTATGATGATCACTTCAAGAGAAAGGATTTACATGTATACTGTACATAATACTGTGTCGGACACTTACAGCAAATTGTGCATGAAATGATTAATTAGTCCGAATGTTGATTCAATTTCATCAAGTAAACTTAATATACATAGCGTTATTTAGGACGTGCCTGTAAAATCTTTAGAGTTCATTTGTAACAAAATTTGAAAAATTATTTATTTTGCATACAATAATATAATTTTTAAATCTTTATACATATTTTAAGAATGATTTTCAGACTGAAGAAAGGTAGGCTTGGGTGAGTGGTACGTAAGTTCTTATTTAGTTAAAAATGTACACAATATTTTACAAAACATTTCAAAAAAACACTTTTAATTCTTTCCAAAAAATTGTCATAAACTAAATGATAATTATATAAACAAATTGGATATATCTGTCGAAACTCGTTGCAAGATTTCAATATATAAATATTCAATATATAAATCCTGCTGTAGCTTATATTATGATAATATTTTTAAGCCACGTTAATCTCTAGTATAATACACAAGATAATAAACAAGTACGGTTACAGAAAATTGACTGGATGCATTTGTTGTAAGTTGTATTTAAATAGATTTTGTTTATTTTTCTCGATAAAACGAAGCTCGACGTTAACTTCCGCGACTCTTTAAGGAACGTCTTATAATTCGTTTTCTTATAACACCGCATTTTTATCTAGTGGCTGAGCTAAAAAAATAAAAAAAATAAATTGTATGAAATTTATATAAATTAGTAGAAACGCTTTACGAGCCGCTAGCAGCTTATATAGCTACCACAGACTCGCTTTCTTGAACGATACTAAAGTCTGTTTAAATAAAGAATTTAATAAATTTTAAAAACTCCATAATAATCTCATCTTCTAACCAATTCTCATTGTACTTTCAAGTAACTGCGCTAACCAGCATTGATACGCTTAATCTCAAACTTTTGAAGTATCTAAAAGTCTACGCTTTATGCTTCTACTTATGAAAGATCTTAAATTCTGTTTAAAACTTTGACAGAATTCACGTTTTGGTTTTATATATATTTTATATACGTATGTAACTTCTTGCAAGTTGAGAAAATTTTAGTCTTAATTTTGTTTGAATTGGGCTAAAATTTTGTACTGTAGAGCAAAAGTGAAGTGAAATATGACTAATGTCTGTCTTGTGAAGTTTGAATATGATCAGAAAAATTTGAATATACGAGGTTTGGAAATGCGTCTTTTACGATACTTGAATGATGATTAAATTATAGACAAATTAAAATTTTATAAGAATTAACTTAGTTTTGTATTTCATATTAAAAATAAGGTATGCTTCTTTGATTGTGCCCTGAACGACTGTAAACGCGATAGTTGTGGGTTCGATCCCTACTCAGGGGACATAATCTTTTACAATTTAATATAAATAATTCAAGAAAAAAAAACATATAAAGCTCCCTATGTGTTAGGTACACATATGGAACCTCATGTGCTGTTTTTATTTCTGAAAAGTAATGTTTATAAAAAAAGAAAAAGCCGTTGGAACTTTCTCACGAAATCGGAAATCCATTTTGATAGTAATTTTGAACTAACCATCATCAACAAAAATTTAACACCAAGTCCATATATTTCTAGTAGAGAATAATATTTCAACGTAAACATATAAACGTTAAGAAACACAACATATTACTTTTCCCGTACTCTATTTCCGTGAACGTAATTTGGTTAGGATGGAGTGCATTATCTGTGTATATTTCTGTATCTGTGTTTAGTAAACTAAGTATGGATTTATACTATTAACAAAGTTTAGAAAAAATACTACCTAGTACCGTCGTGGCGCAGAGGCGCAGCGACGGTTTGTGGGTTCAATTCTCACTTAGGAATTTTCAGGAACTATATGAACCTAGTGTTAAGACACTCCGTTCCCTGCTTTACGCCTTTCTTTCGAGGTATTACGTGTGTTGTTACCAGAGTAAAAAAATGAATATTAAATAAACTCTTCGAATGGAAACCTAACCAACAAACGTCGCGTTTATTTTATAAATGTATCTAAAATTATATTTTCATACAAATTATTACTAATAACAAAACTTCATAATATTTGTCATTTCTCACACTTTAAAGCAAATAAATTGCCAAATCTCCTTCACATACTCTAAAACATATAAATAAACGTAAATAAATCACACGAATTTAGTTCACTTTCCCTTATAGTAAAAGTAATTTAACACGTCAACGCAAGCGCACTATCGTGAGCTATGACATCATTTCACGCCACTCATCACGTCAATTTATACCGTAATAGTTGAATTTGTACCCTATATGTCATTATATACTATACTTAGACGACTATATATATTACTGACATATATTCTTTTGACAATGATATACAAATAAGAAAGAGTCCTCGTGGCGGCTGCATCTGCTTGGAAATGTGACGGTTTTGAATTTAACGAGAATGAGGACACTATCCGCGTTCTGGTTATAACATAAAGCGTGCCACGATAAGCAGCATTCATCGCGTAGTGTGTGTTTAAAAAATAGCTTTCAAATATTAAATCCAATAAACAGATGTTGGAAGTATAAAATCAATATATTATCCATTTAACAAAATGAGACACAGAAATTCATTTGAGTGATGATGTTATATAAAGTACTTAGTTCGAACGATAATCTTTTTATATATGGGGCATCGAATAAAAGTTCAACATTGTTTTACTGTATTTATAACATACTATAATAAATTTCTGTAGCGTCGTCACCCCGTCCTTTCCACCTACATAGACTTTGAGTGTGGTGACACTATAAGGCGAAACATGTGCGGAAAACGGAGTGTTTTGACACTACGTTCTTATTGACCACCTTGCTTCAAACTCAAATAAAAACTTTAGTACTTATTTAACGTATTATTAGATAATGAAGAAACTAAATGATCCCAATATCGAAGCATTCATGAGTTCCTTTGTAAAGATTGTTAAACTAAGCCGAGTGAAATTCCCAAGTCCGCAAAGTTCAAAAGAATTTGACGGGAGATTTTCCTTTTAATTTACCAAATTCCAAAACCAATTACGAAACCAGTGACACAACGAGTTCGATCCTGAGTAGAATAACCGTTTATTTGAGTCTATGACTCTCTTCGATGTCTGAATTAGAGAGATCTTTTTAGGGTTCCGTACAAAAATAAAAAAACATAACCCTTATAGAATCACTCGTGTTCCTGTCCGTCCGTCTGTCACAGTCAATTTTCTCTGAATCTACTTGACCGAATCAGGTGAAATTTGGCAGGATGGTGTAATGCCCTGACCCGAACACAGATGTGTAACGGAAAAAAAAATTTTTTGAAATAAGGGTAATTTTCGGGGGATAAATTAGGTAATTAAAAAAAAATTGCAAACCTTACTGAGTCATATATCAAATGAAAGGGCTCAACACGCAATGCCTCAAAAACGGCGGAAAGTGGGGACGGAGAAAGCAGGGGCTATGCAACGGAGTGTCTTAACACTAGGTTCCCACAGTCCCTGCAGTTCCCTCTGCCTACCCTGCCTTGTGCGGGATAATGCGTGAAGCTAAAAAAAAAAAAAAAAAAAAAAAAAAAAAAAAAAAAAAAGTAGTTTCGATGATATTCATGAAAAAAGCCGAAAATTGAACATGCCCCCCTCCTAATCTCCGAAATTACTGGGCCGAAAAATTTGAAAAAATTACTGAATATAGTTTATGGTTTGTAGATTACAGGAAAACCTATAAGGATTTCATAAATTGAAAATAAAATGGTAAATTCGATAAAAAATATTTTTGGGGAAAAACGTTTTTAGGGGAAATATTTCACTATATTGTGTACGGAACCCTTTCCACGCGAGTTTCCACTTTCACTTGACTGGTTTTTTTTTAAAAAAAACACCTAGACAAAAATTTAATAAATATATTGACCGTTGCATCACAATATATGTTTAATAACTTAACTTAATGCATATAATGAAAAATACTAACGATTTTTCTTTATATAATCGGTGATGTACACAATATTAATAAACAAAACAAGAAACAGGCATAAGCTGACCGCGCTTGTAACTAGACTATATCGAATCTGCACTTCTTTCACGGGACAGTCTGTATGCTTCTACTATAAGATCCTAGAAAGCGTCCAAGATTATTTTATATCGCAATTAAAAACAATAGTTTATTTGAGTCTATGTCTCTCTTCGATCTCTGTGTAAATTAGAGAGGTGTTTTTTATATTTATTAAACCAAACTTACCACTGACATGTCTTTGGTACTTTACTGTATTTTTTTGTCTTTTGTTTTTTTTTATATTTATTTATAACCAGATATAAGTACACAGCTAAAGTAGGGGGATTATATAATGAGAGTTGGGACTGAATACCGAATTCAGTCTAACAATTGTTAATGTATATTATACATAATAATTTCTTTGAGTATATACTGAACCAATAATGCATATTGTGTCAGTGTTAGTTAATGTTATAGGAAATTTATAAAAAAATATAGATAAGTTAAATTTCTGACATCTAATGACACAAAAAATATTCAAACAAACGCAATTTAAAAATATATAATGAATAATTAAGTGAATGGTACTTGATAAATGGCCCTTTCATTAGAATAATAAAACGCGTTCAAAATAACGCTTTCTCATTCCAACCAAATATTACTCGATATCATCGTGAAGTCCTTAGAAAAAAAATTACGTATAATTAATAAGATTGGCTACTGGAGAACAAATAAATTATTTTTTTATTTTATGAAATAGAATATCAAAGAAAATCACATAAAATTATTACGATTGCATTTAATTAGGGGCCAATATGTTAGTAAGGAATATCCTTACTCGATAGCTGTCAATAGTAAGATAACCGTCATTACCGGAGGCGTCATCTACTATTCTAATCGGTGTTACTCCTTTATATTTTAGTAGATGTTAATAAAATGATAAATCTAGTTAACAATAAACTGAAATGTAAGGGAAAATTATAATAAAATACAATCTATAGACATAAATAGTCAGCGCGTCCCGTATGCCAAAAAGCTGTATTACACATTCTTACAAAAATTACATTAAGGACCGTCGTGGCGCAGAGGCGTAACGTCTGCCTGTAATGCGACGGTTACTGGGTTCGATCCCCAGTCGGGGAAGATGGACTTTTCTATTTCCATTTTCTTCGCTCTTTTAAACTAGGCAAAGCGCGGCGTTGAGTTCCGCCACTCAACACGCAATGCCTCGAAAACGGCGGAAAGCGGGGACGGAGAAAGCAGGGGCTAAGTAACGGAGTGTCTTAACACTAGGTTCCCACGGTCCCTGCAGTTCCCTCTGCCTATCCTGCCATGTGCGGGATAACGCGTGAAGCTAAAAGAAAAAAAAAACAAAAAAAAACATACATATAAATATAAATTTTATAAGTGAAACAAAACAAATCATGTCAAAAGCCTTAATGATACTCGAGGTCACTTATAAAGCAAGAGCACCCCCGGAGGTACGAATGAAAACTTTGTGATATAACATGAAACATAATAAAATCGGTCAAGTAAGAGTTGAGATTGCTTTCACGCTTTCATTTATATACATTTGTAGGTGTAAATGTGACACCTACAAGTGTATATAGATTATACTAATTCTAGATCAAGAAGAAGTGTCGTACAGATTTTGATAATACGATGAATTTCATTCAATATGCAGGGATGTTGACATCATATTGGCGTATTCGCATGTAAAATTTTTCTCATATAGAATTTATTTCTCGCACATAGCACGGTAGACAGAGTAAATCAAGTATAAAGAGACCCTATACATTTTCGGTAAAATTTGAGACGTACATTTTTACCCGCTTTATTTCTCTGCTCGAGTAGGAATCGAAGCCACAACTGTCATAATAGTCAGTACTGTACCGCTGAGCCATGATAAATAGATTTTTATTGAAGGAAACGTAGGCCGAAGAACCTGGTATATTGTAACTTGATTCTAGAGCGAAGAAAGTGAAATAATTCTATCTCCCCGAGTGGAAATCGAACCGACACACCGTCACGTTAATAGACGCTGCTCCTCTGCGCCAAGACAGTCCTCGAAGAATTTATGAGTACAACTATTCAATAATATTTCCTTATTGCTTATTGATGTTACGTTTGACCTTCTATTATAAACAGCAAATATTTGAAGATGCCCAGTCTTATACTTTGATGTCAAAATTAAAGAAAACGTTCCTCTTAAGTGTTTTATTTATATTCTCGAAGTTCATTTATTCCTTTGAAACACTTCGCAATGTAATATTTTCATTGAGTTTCTTGAAAATTCGTTAAATTCTACGCCTGTCTTAGATTTTCTCAACGTTTTATTTTAAATATTTGTTGTTGTGTATTCATTCGAAAAGTGTCATTATTTAAAATAATAAGTTAATGCCGAAACGTTTTGAAATAATGCATGACTAGGACTTTATTACTGAGAATGAATTAAGTAATTCTTTTAATCTCATATAATAAAAATTGAAATGAAAAATCAACGTTTGTTTTCAGTTCGTCCTTCGGCTAAAGTTCTTTCCGCGTTGTAGTAATATGGGCGCTTTCCTGTTTATAATTAAAATTTTTAAAAGAAAGCCGTAATCGATTTTTGCATTGTCAGAATACGTAAGACCAAAATTTCAAGAAATTTATTAAATTACTAAGAATTCTAAGGTTATCTCTTCTTGGAAATTAAAAAAAAAGTCTGTAATGCTGTGGGTTGTCCGACAAAAACCAAGAGGTGTTCAACCTACACTGCTTTATAAAATAAATAAAAATAAATTAAAAAAGTAGAAAATCCTTTTGATAAATGCCTGCTTATTTAGCTAATTTACTAACTGGCATAAAATAGCTTAGACATTATTTTCTTCAATGATGCAGATGGTAAAATTATGCGACCCGTAAATTATGGGTCGAGCTATAACTAAAGACGTAGAGAAGAGATAATAAAAGCCTTATAAAGGTTGGTTCTAGTCACTGTAAAAACTTGAATGAAGGTAAAAATATAAGACCTAGATTAAATTATAGCTTACTGAAGGATTGAAGTATTGACTTTCTAGAATATTTTTATAATAAGGTTTTCTTTTCAGAAGACGTCGATTAAAGTATATTTTATAAGTCTATATATATTTTTTATTTTGTAATCTTTTTTGTAAAGTATTAAACAAATGTTCTCAAATTATGATACTTATTGATATTTCCAGACCACAAACATCTGAAAGGAAACTTTTACTGTCAATTTTTTTTATATTAAAAGCAAATATTCCACAACTAAGCCTAAAATATTCCATGCATGGTAAATTTTAGCAGAACAAAAATGTTCAAAATCGTATATTTACATCCAAAATGTATGAATAGATCAATTATATTATTATATATAATATATAGTAATTAAGGTAGCTGATTGAAACCTTATACTATTTTGTTAACTAATAATGCTTAATAATTTTAATTTATTACATCTTATTATTAAGTACTTATTCAATTTAATTATTAAGCTCATTGTTTTAATATTTAGTATTAATTACAGAATAATTTACACAACACTAATATAAATATATAAAATATATTCTCCGTGATATTTTCGTACATGAAATCCTCGACCATTAAGCCGGCGTTGAATTAACATCCTAACGAATTTCTTTGTGAAGTGACAGACTGCTAACAACGCGGAGACGCGTTTTCATTGTACCAGAATATTGTACGAACAATTTTTGTAGCTTTTATCGAAAATACTATAAAGATCCTTTATATAAAACTCTTTCATTATTGAATGAGAGACAAAGTATACCCGAAATTACGTGAAATACAAGGGTTAACTTTGGCCGAGGATCTTTGGATGAAAAATTTCAATTTGAACAGGAAAATACTGAAAAGAAGAAATTTTATAATTCTTTCTAGTAAAATTGCGAACTATAGCTATGTTTTTAATAAAAAAATTGCTATTACATTAAATTTAAATTTAACTAAAGGCAAATTGGTCAAGAGTTGGTTTGGTCTCACTCGTTTCACCATTTTACATTTGTATCTTTAAAAGTGTTCTATATTTTTTTAAGGATTTTCAAAATGGTAATACTAATGTTCACTTGTTTAGAATAAAATATGAATGATGAAATTTTATTGTTATTTAGACTGTATTTTTTTTAACTGGGCTCTGATTTAATATTCAAAAATATATATTTTTTTTGTTTTCCAAGGTTCCGGTTTTTTTTAATTTTAATTTAATTATTAAACTAAATTAATACAGAGTGTAATGTGAATAGATAAAGTTATTTATTTTAATGCCTAAAATATTTACGCCCATGGTCTGGTCCAGCGGAAATTGGAATCAAATTGAGTTAGCGCCGAGAATTAATCTTTACTATACGAGTATGATGGATCTTTTTATTTCTACGTGTGTATGTGTGTTATTTTGAAGGGTAGATAGAGCGTTTAATAATAGCTTTAGTTACTTTTGTTAATATATGTAATACTTAGTAAGAAAATTAAATGTTACGTGTTTTTTTTAAATATCTTTAGCCTTACATATATATTGCAAATTATCTAATTATCTAATTACACAATATTGACTTTTCAAAACAATACAATTATCAGGTTAGAGTAATACCAAGAACAAAAGAAATAGTATAAGAGCTGTCAAAAACTGAAAGATGGAATGGCTGGATAAAAAGACGAGACGAAATGTTTTATTGCAGAATATAATTTAGTAAAAATATAAATGTAATGGTGTGTTTCAGGGTAGCAGGTTTCAATCTGTGTCTACCTTTATATACGAAGTTACATTTAAAACTCTTTGTTGTATATATAAAAAAAAAGAAAAAAGCGATATATTTACTTTTTAGTTTTTTTTAGAATTCTATAATACTCAACTTGTGTGGCAACACTGGAAGTATGGCAATATTACTTAGTTTCTACTCTACATTTCTATGTAGGAAAGTTGTAACAAGACAAACTTTGTGGTTAACTTGTAGCTTACAGGGTAATGTCTATATGTGAATATTTAAGCTATGGAGACATTGTATAGATCTAGTTCTGGGTTCAATATCAGCCAAAGGGATGTTAAAAAAAATTTTTACCAACTTAGTAAGTTAAAGTATGATGTTATTTTGTTATACAGAGTCATTACTATGACACATAAATCTTTTAAAATCACTTTTTGAGATCAATTTTAAAATACAAAAATCTTATATCTTCTAATTTTTAGATATAATACACATCAACGAGTTTTCTGAATAATTAATTAAAAATAAGAAATCTTTGAATTTTATTCACACCAGTAATTCATTCAAAAAATAATCACTACCTAGCACATAGTATTTGCAAAATGAAAGTAATTTTAAGTAATTGCGTAGTTTTTGGAACCTTTTGAGGTTTTGCGGTTGTGATCTAACCTTTTATATGTTTTCAAGGTAAAGTGGACATTTGTAACATTCGTAAGTTTTATTACATATACACATATTCTCACTATTTATATATATTTATTTTCATATATTTGTACAGGGAAATATATTTATAAATATTGTATATAATGTATTAACTTTATATGTAATGAAACCAAGCGGGAAGCTCATTCTGTATTCAAACCTTAAAAATAAGAAATGTTTTGCTCTTTCGCCGACTTATCCCTGTTGTCAATCTTAGTTATTTTATTTATTAAGTTTATTGTTATGAAGAGTTCGCTGAAACATTATAAGGGATTCACTTATAAGACAAATCTTTGTCACGTATCTTCTTTTTGTGGGTATATATATGATATGAAACTGAGGGTCTTTATATGTGTTTAAGTGTTTTCAAGACACTTTGTTTTCTATTTTCCAGTTAGGGGCGAAGTTAACGCTACGCTAGAGTGAGATATATATTATTACACCAAGCGAGTACTGAGTTTACAGTTAAACACCCACGAGGGCTAATAAGTTGATAAAAAAATATGTGTGCGTAAAATTTTACGCCTATATATATTTTAGTAACATATATCGTTAACTAGAAAAAAAAATGAACATAGAAAAGAGTATCTCAACACTTTCCTCTTCATAGCCATACAAAGGAAATTGTAAAGTTAAAAATTTTAGATTTTGAAATTCCAAATATACAAGTATTAGTAAGTTGAAATGTTGCTATAAATAATATTTAATTTCGCGGCGTTATGACATTAATATCAGAAAAATAAGCTATTATTATTTTGTGAAACTTTCACTTTCATATCGTATTCCTTAATGGGATTATAAATTGTTTTCGGTTGACATTTATATGTTGTTAATAACTTTAAAACTTATGGTCAGTATGTAGGGTAGAGGGTAATTCAGCGCTAAGTCATTTTTAGGCAATTTGTAGCCTCACTGTTAAGTGTTAAGACAAGACTGTTGCTTAAAAAGTCAAAATAATTAAATTTTCTTTAGTTCGAATCGTCGCAGTTTCAGGCAGACGCATTTGTTTTTCGCCACGACGGTCCTTCTTATATTTAAGTAAACAACAATTTAGATTGTATCAGTATTAGAATCACAGGTTCATTAAATCAAAGATCTCATCACTGTTCTAACTTCGTAGGCCAAAAATTAATAAATTTGCAAATCAATCAAAGCGTTTCCTTAGACCTTGATTAATACTTGTTATGCTTAGTTTCGTTTAACTACACCTAACTCTCATACTAACTAAATCTTAAAAAATCCTTATATAAATGTACCATGTACTAGTCCTAAGTTACTTTTCACCCATTCCAAATTTAAATGTAATGTAATTAGTTATTTGGTAGTTTTTTAGAATGAGAGTCAAACTAGCAACCACTTCAATGAAATTTTGTTATATTGTGCTATAATAGAAATAAAAAAGTAAACAGCGTTTCTTGATTCATCTACGAGTAAGTATATATTTTCAATAGGCTGGGCGTTTGAAGATTACAATCTAAGCGCCTTTGTTGGTGATCAGCAGGTAGAGTGACTTTCGAGGGAGGCACTACAAAGATTTGTTTTATTATTTTAATGACTTATTGTGATGATTTTACTTAGAAAGTTAGATATTCATTGCAATAGATCTCCATAAACAAATTATTAAGTTGTATATTTATTTATTGTTGTGAATCATTGTGAAGTAAACTCACAGCGTCTAGTGTAACGAAGTGTAAGCGTCTTTTAGTACGACGGTTTGTGAGTTCGATTCCCACTAGGTGAGGATGGATTATTTCATTTCCATTTTCTTTTTTCAGGTAAGTGCAGAGTTAAGTTCCACCACCGAAGGCGGAAAGCAGGTAACGTAATGTCTAAACATTAGGTTTGCACGGCTCTTGCTGCTCCCTCTGCATATCCTGCTATGTGAGGGATAGCATGGGATAGCATGAGGTAAAGAAAATATATTGTTTTAACAAATGTTTAAAACATACATATATTACAAAATATATAACAAAACAGCATAATGTGCATGCAGAATAACTTTTATGTCATTATTTTATATATACGTTGTTAGTAATTACTCAAAGTACTTAGTATTACATTTGTATATTTAATTAGTATAAAATACAGCATTTATTCAATAATAACTAACTACGCCACCATAAAACTATCACTAATTTTAATGAAACAGAAAAAAAACTATAAAATTAACACGCATATGTATGTTTGTATGTACGTTTATGTATAACACATTAACATCAATCTATTGAATCAGAGCTTTAATATACGACAGTGCATGAAAATAATCGGCCATAACTTTTCAGAATATAACGTACCAAAGACATTACTTTTTTATATTGTCATTAATTTTACGTTTATAACTTAGCTATTTTGTATTATGACGTGGATTTACGTAGCTCTGTGTAGAGACGGTCCATTAAATATTCTAAAATTTAAATAGAGATAGAAATATGTTGTTGTATGTCTTCACTCTGTATCCCACACATAGCAGGATAGGCAGAGGCAACCGCAGTAACCGTAGGGACCAAGAGTTAAGACAATCCGTTTCTTGCTTTCCGTCTTTTCGAGGCATTACGTGTTGAGTGACGTAACTCAACGCCGAAAAACTAAAACTAGAAATGAAAAAATGCATCTACCCTGAGTGGGAATCAAACTCACAAACTGTCGCCTTAACAGGCAGACGCAACGCCACCACAACGCCAAATATGTTGACTTATAATCATTCATCTCATGTATCATGATAGAGGCTACTACCTAGTGTTAAAATATTTTGTTATATACTTTTACCACATTTTATTAAATACGTGCCAGGCGCAGTCTGTCAGGTCATATCGGGACCTTTGAATACAAATGAATTTGGAACCCGTTAGATAATAACATATCAATTAATAAGTATAATTTTTTATGCAATATATAGTAGTTAGTTTACCATGTTCATACGTTGCCATCAGTCAGTACAAAAGTGTACATAAATGTATGTAAATACAATATGAACCATATTGACTCATTTCTAGAGATTTTCCTACAGAATATTAATGGGAAAAAAAGCTTCATGCTTATGTATATAGTAGGGTAGGCTTAAAGAGTCTAGTGTTAAGATTTTTTGGTAATGAACGCCGTGTTTTGTCTTCTTATCACAGCAACGAACTAAATAATTGAATCCCTAAATAGACATCAAATCTATAACCACTGTATCAAAGACCGTCTCACTGCGTGAATAGCGTGTTACATTAACTCATTCTCCAGATTCAATTACGAGACAAATAAATAGAAAATGCTTTTGATAAATGCCTGCTTATTTAGCTAATTTAGTAACTGGCATAAAATAGCTTAGACATTATTTTCTTCAATGATGCAGATGGTACAATTATGCGACCTGTAAATTATGGGTCAATTTATAAGTAAAGGTAGAAAAGAGATAATAAAAGCCTTATAAAGGTTAGTTCTAGTCACAGTAAAAAACTTAGTTAAAGGTAAAAATATAAAACCTAGAATAAATTATAGCTTACTGAAGAAATGAAATATTAACTTTCAGGAGTATTTTATAATATATATATGTGTAGCGAATCTTTTTAATATAATTGCTTTTTATTTTATAAATTGACATTCAATTTATTTTATACCAGTCTGTAACTTATTTTTTTAAGCTTACGATATAGATATTTAATATACTCTCTCTCTCTCTCTCTCTCTCTCTCTCTCTCTCTCTCTCTTTGTATTGACAATTTTTTATTTTTTGATATTAACTTATTTCTGTATGTTTAGTTTTATTTCTTTATATTTTAAAAGTAATCGTTTAACAACTAAGCCATTCGACAAATATGTTTTTCGTAATAGTGAAGAAGGTAACTGATTGAACCTTTATACGGTTTTCTTTGTTTTTATCATTAATTTTAATCTAATTAATAAGCTCTTTGTTTCAAATGTAACACTTACAGAATAATTTACACAAAAACAATATCAATATATAAAATATATTCTCCGTTATATTTTTGTACATGAAATCCTCGACCATTAAGCTGGCGTTGAATTAACATCGTAACGAACTTCTTTGTGAAGTGACAGACTGCTAACAACGCGGAGACGCGTTTTCATTGTACCAGAATATTTTACAAACAACTTTTGTACCTTTTATAGAAAACACTATAAAGATCCTATATATAAAACTCTTTCATATTGAATGAAAGACAAAGCATACCCGAAATTACGAGGAGTAGAAGTGTTAACTTTAGTTGTCGATCTTTGGATGTAAAAATTTCAATTTGAACAGGAAAATACTGAAAAAAAGAAATTTTATAGTTCTTTCTATTAAAATTGTGAACTACAGCTATGTTTTTACTAAAAAAATGCTATTAAATTATATTTAAATTTTTCTAATGGCAATTTGGTCAAGAGTTGGTTTGGTCTCACTCGTTTCACCATTATACATTTGTATCTTTAAAAGTGTTCTATAACTTGTTTAAGGTTCTTCAAAATAGTAAAGCTGAGATTCACTGGTTTTGAAATATGAATGATGAAATTTTATTATTATTTAGACTTATTATTTAGAGTAAATTCTATTGTTTTTTAAGTCAGAAAACTAAAGATCTTTTTTTTTCTTTTTCAAGATTCCTGTTTTATTTTTATTTAAATAATTAAAATTAAACTATGTTAAAACAGAGTGTAATGTGACCAGATAAAGTCATTTATTTTAACGCCTAAAATATTTGCGCCGCTGGTCTGGTCCAGCGGAAATTGAAATCAAATTGAATAAGCGGCGAGGATTATTCTTTACTGTTGATTGACTCTTATCTCCATATATGTATATTATTTTGAAGGGTATGTAGAACTTACTTCATATTAGCTTAGACTAGGTTTATTAATTTATCTAATTCATAGTGAGAATATTAAATGATACATATAAAGTGTTTTTTTTTTATTTAAGCTTAACTTTACAATGCATGCAGCAGAGAGTGAAAGCACTGCCTCGCTGAGACATTGCCTGTTGAGTGGCGGAACTCAACGCCACATCTTCATACATAAGCAAAGAAATAAAAATGTTTCATACTCTCGATACAGAATCGAACATATATAATACATCACATTTTACAGTCAGATTATACCGCCGTACTACGATGACTTCCTTTGAGTTTATCATATATGTTATTAAAATACTAACATCATCTCAAGGCCGTGTTCAAGTTACATTGTTATACTATTTTTTTTAAATAGAATCACATTTTTTATGTTATTTTTCAGAAGTCAATTTCACTGTACCAAGATCACAAAGCGCCGCCATCTTAATATTTTTTCCAACTAATGTTCTAAGATATTATGTATTTATAGCAAACCTTATAAGTGTTATTTATAGCAAATTTTGTATGTTTATAATTTGTAAAAATAATTTATACTGAACATATCCTATGAAGACGGATTTTTCTATTTCCATTTTCTTTGCTCTTGAAAACTAGGCAAAGCGGGGCGTTGAGTTTCGCCACTCAACACGCAATGCCTCGAAAGAGCCTTAAAGCGGAGACGGAGAAAGCAGGGACTATATGCAACGGAGTATCTTAACACTAGGTTCATATGGTTCCTGCAGTTTCCTCTGCCTACTCTGCAATATACAATAAAGCTAAAAGCTTTATCCCGCGTATTGCAGGTTTGTATAAAATACCACTGTATTTAAATTAAAAATTTAAATCTTTTTTAAGCAATTTTCTCAACCAAATGTATTTTATAAAGTCAATATTGATATTGTCAATACCGCGTGTCGACGAACTTTAGATTTCCACTAAACAGCTCACCTTGGGGCGTTACATGAAGCTAACTATATTCGCAGGACAGTTGAGGAACGAGGGGACGGTTTTAGAAGTTAATATCTATTAGAAGCTAATATCCAGATCTTCTTTTGTTTTTCTTCTTGAATGTAAGATATCTCAAACATATATTTCTGCACTTTTCTTCTTTATTACTTACTGGTTGACTGGTCTTCTAACTACTCGAACTATCCTAGTAAGTCTGAGGAGTTGAAAGATCATATCATTTTAACGATCGGAAAAGATTATAGAAAAACTTTTTTTTGTGTGTTTGTCTGTCTAAAGAAATGGGTATAAATAAAGGCGAAGACGCGAGTGTAATACTTGTATAGTATTATTAATACGTTATACGTTTCATTTTTCGTCATTAACTTCTTTCGTACGTAATATTTAAAATATTGGATAGTGAATAAATTAATTGTATGTTCCTCGCTCTGTGTTATTTTTAAAATAAAAATTAAGATAAATCTAATCACTGTACGTAATACGAGTATACAACCACTTAAATCGTAGTTAAGTCTATAAGAATTAATTTCTATCTAAAATTGTGCCCTAAGAGTGTTTTTATTTATTATATTTCATAAAACCTTTTTATATACTAATGATTACTACAAAAGTTCCCCTGACAAAGCGATACAGACGAAACTAAGTCAAAGTTCTGTGGCTTATATGAAATGTATGAGCAACGTGACGACTTTCGAAAACATTTAATTCATAAGTGTTAAGAGTGCTGATGAATAACGTATATGGACTTAGTAATCACTTTAAGAAGAGCTTCTACTAAGCTAAGAATCGTAGTTTTAGATGATAAAGACTACAAAAGCAATGAAATCATGTCAATCGAGGCTGTTACATGCAGGCAACTGAGTATTAGAAGGATTCTACTCTGAAATATTGTCCTTAATTGAAGTATGTTCTTTACTACAATTACGTAGATTCTCTGTCCGACGTACACTCGAAACATATGGTCTACGTGAGTTTCTACATGAGACTTTAATAAAATGTTTCACAATATCAACTTTTTTAATCAAAAGTTACTTTAAAATGAGTTTCTTAATAAAAACTGTGTTAGCAAATAAATTAAAGCAAAAAAATACCTGAAATTAAAGAGTATAACTTTACTATAGTATCTCAGTATTTTTTTAAATGTATAAAACTATAACAAAGCGAATTTTCAATCTGTACCTTTTAGATATAATCAAACCACTTTTATCACTGAGCCATAAGTGTTAACATTCTATAAACATTTATATTCTCTCAGTATAAAATAACAATTGACTACCGAAAATACGTCAAGAATTAGAAGCTTTTCTTTAATTATGTTACTTAAGGTTTTTACCACCATATGAAGGGAAGGGTTACGTCGCTCATTTATATAAGAAACAGTGAGTAACGTGACACACAAGTAAAGTTCAGATTAGCTCGACGCTTAGAAGTGACGTTGTGACAAATATTATGTTGTATTATTGTATTGTACATTGTGCTTTATTTTTCTTGATCAATTAACTTAGCTTCTTGAAATTTGTAAAAAAATATAATATATAAATATGATATAAAATTAAAATTGTCGAAAGAATCGTCATTTTTCTTTTAAATATTCCTACAAAGCACTAGGACCGTCGTGGCGCAGAGGCGCAACGTCTGCCTGTAACGCGACGGTTACTGGGTTCGATCCCCAGTCAGAGAAGATGGATTTTTCTATTACCATTTTCTTCGCTCTGGCATTTAAGGTAAAGCGCGGCGTTGAGTTCCGCCACTCAACACGCAATACCTCGAAAACGGCGGAAAGTGGGGACGGAGTAAGCAGGGACTAAGTAACGGAGTGTCTTAACACTAGGTTCTTATGGTTCCTGTATCTATATGTAATGTATCTATATGTGAATATTTAAGCTATGGAGACATTGTATAGATCTAGTTCTGGGTTCAATATCAGCCAAAGGGATATTTCAAAATATTTTCACCAACTTAGTAAGTTAAAGTATGACGTTTTTTATTATGTAGCATCATTACTATGACACATAAGTCTTTCAAAATTACTTGTTTGAGATCAATTTTAAAATACAAAAATCTTATATTTTCTAGTTTTTAGATATAATGCCTACCAACGAGTTTTCTGAATGTATTAATAATTAAAAACAAGAAATCTTTGAATTTTATTCACACCAGAAATTCATTCAAAAAATAATCACTAGCTCATAGTACTTGCAAAATGACTAATTTTAATTAATTGCGTGGTTTTTGGAACCTTTTGAAGTTTTGCGGTTGTGATTTAACCTTTTATATGTTTACAAGTTAAAGTGGACATTTGTAACATTTGTAAGTCGTATTACATATATTCTCACTGTTTATTTATTCATTTCCATATATTTGTACAAGGAAATATATATAAATATTGTATATAATGTATGAACTTTACATGTTATGAAACCAAGCGGGAAACTCATTCTGTATTCAAACCTTAAAAATAAGAAATATTTTGCTCTTTCGCCGACTTATCCCTGTTGTGAATCTTATCGTACGTGATAGTTATTTTATGTATAAAGTTTATTTTTATGAAGAGTTCGCTGAAACACTATAAGGGATTCACTTATAAGACAAATCTTTGTGAGATATCTTCATATTGTGGGTATACATATGATATGAAACTGAGAGTGTCTTTATGTGTGTTTAAGTGTTTTCAGGACTTCTATTTTCCAGCTAGGAGCGAAGTTAACGCTACGCTAGAGTGGATAATATATTATTACACCAAGCGAGTACTGCGTTTACAGTTAAACGCCCACGAGGGCTAAAGAGTTAATAAAAAATATGTGTGCGCAAAATTTTACGCCTATATATTATTTATTATATCGTTAATTAAAAAAAAGAAAATGAGCGTAGAAAAGAGTATCTCAACACTGTCCTCTTGATAGCCATACAAAGGAAATTGTAAAGTTAAAAAATTTAGGTTTTGTAAGTTGAAATGCTTCTATAAATAATATAACATTAATATCAGAACAATAAGCTATTATTAGTTTGTAAAACATTCACTTTCATATCATATTCCTTTGTTGGATGATAAATTGTTTTCGGTTGACATTTATATGTAGTTAAGAACTTTAAAACTTACCGTCAGTATGTAGGGTAGAGGGTAATTCAGCGCTAAGTCATTTTTTAGGCAATTTTTAGCCTCACTGTTAAGTGTTAAGACACTTTGGACTGTTGCTAAAAAAGTGAAAATAATTCAATTTTCTTTAGTTTGAATCGTCGCAGTTTCAGGCAGACGCATTTGTTTTTCGTCACGACGGTCCTTCTTATATTTAAGTAAACAACAATTTAGATTGTATCAGTATTAGAATCATAGGTTCATTAAATCAAAGATCTCAACACTGTTCTAACTTCGTAGGCCAAAAATTAATAATTTTGCAAACCAATCTAAGCGTTTCCTCAGACCTTGATTAATACTTTTTATTTTCAGTTTTGTTTAACTACACCTAACTCTCATACTAACTAAATCTTAAAAAATCCTTATATAAATGTACCATGTACTAGTCCTAAGTTACTTTTCACCCATTCCAAATTTAAATGTAATGTAATTAGTTATTTGGTAGTTTTTTAGAATGAAGTTCAAACTAGCAACCACTTCAATGAAATTTTGTTATATTGTGCTATGATAGAAATAAAATAGTAAACAGCGTTTCTTGATTCATATAAGTATATATTTTCAATAGGCTGGGCGTTTGAAGATTACAATCTAAGCGCCTTTGTTGGTGATCAGCAGGTAGAGTGACTTTCGAGGGAGGCACTACAAAGATTTGTTTTATTATTTTAATGGCTTATTGTGAAGATTTTACTTAGAAAGTTAGATATTCATTGCAATAGATCTCCATAAACAAATTATTAAGTTGTATATTTATTTATTGTTGTGAATCATTGTGAAGTAAACTCACAGCGTCTAGTGTAACGAAGTGTAAGCGTCTTTTAGTACGACGGTTTGTGAGTTCGATTCCCACTAGTTGAGGATGGATTATTTCATTTCTATTTTCTTTTTTCAGGTAAGTGCAGAGTTAAGTTCCACCACCGAAGGCGGAAAGCAAGGAACGTAATGTCTAAACATTAGGTTTGCACGGTTCTTGCTGTTCCCTCTGCTTATCGTGCTATGTGAGTGATAAAGCATGAGGTAAAGAAAATACTCGTATATTGTTTTAACAAATGTTTAAGACATATATTACAAAATATATAACAAAACAGCATAATGTGCATGCAGAATAACTTTTATGCCATTATTTTATATATACGTTGTTAGTAATTACTCAAAGTACTTAGTATTACATTTGTATATTTAATTAGTACAAAATACAGCATTTATTCAATAAAATCTAACTACGCCACCATAAAACTATCACTAATTTTAATGAAGCAGAAAAAAAACTATAAAATTAACACGCAAATGTATGTTTGTATGTACGTTTATGTATAACACATTAACATCAATTTATTGAAACAGAGCTTTAATATACGACGGGTGCATGAAAATAATCGGCCATAACTTTCCAGAATATAATGTATCGAAGACATTACTTTTTATATTGTCATTAATTTTACGTTTATAACGTAACTATTTTGTATTATGACGTGGATTTACGTAGCTCTGTGTAGAGAAGGTCCATTAAATATTCTAAAATTTAAATAGAGATAGAAATATGTTGTTGTATGTCTTCACTCTGTATCCCACACATAGCAGGATAGGCAGAGGCAACTGCAGTAACCGTAGGGACCAAGAGTTAAGACACTCCGTTTCTTGCTTTCCGCCCTTTTAAGGCATTACGTGTTGAGTGACGTAACTCAACGCCACGTTTTACTTAGTTGCCAGACCGAAGAAACTAGAAATGAAAAAATGCATCTACCCTGAGTGGGAATCAAACTCACAAACTGTCGCCTTAACAGGCAGACGCAACGCCACTGCGCCAAAACACTCCAGAAATATGTTGACTTATAATCATTCATCTCATGTATCATGATAGAGGCTACTACTTAGTGTTAAAATATTTTGTTATATACTTTTACCACATTTTATTAAATACGTGCCAGGCGCAGTCTGTCAGGTCATATCGGGATCTTTGAATACAAATGAATTTGGAACCCGTTAGATAATAACATATCAATTAATAAGTATAATTTTTTATGCAATATATAGTAGTTAGTTTACCATGTTCATACGTTGCCATCAGTCAGTACAAAAGTGTACGCAAATGTATGGTAGATGCAATATAAACCATATTGACTCATTTCTAGAGATTTTCCTACAGAATATGAATGGTAAAAAAGCTTCATGCTCATGTATATTGTAAGCCAGGCATAAAGAGTTCAGTACTAAACTCCGCGTTTTGTCTTCTTATCAGAGCAACGAACTAAAAAATTTAATCCTTAAATAAACATCAAATCTACAACCATTGTATCAAATGCTGTCTCACTGCGTAAATAGCGTGTTACATTAACTCATTCTCCAGATTCAATTACGAGCTAATGTTTGAACGTTTGTATTCCAAGCCATTATAAAGTAAAGCCGTTTCCTCTTTGTAACCGATATGGTTACCTACGTGTTATATCAAATATCTTAATTAAAATAGTTTATACAAATATCTTGCATATTTTACAGTACATACAAGTCTAATAATGTGTAAGTAGTTTCTAGAAAATTAATTTCTAATTCAATATACATATGTATATATGTGCTTCCTAGCGTCGTTATAAAAGTGGGTTAGGTACCCACGAAATGTTATTGTATAAAATCATAAATCCATCGTGGCCTAGCAGTAATAGTGACTGCAGTTGAGGGTTCAACTCTTACTCAGGGCATGGTGTGGTAATAAAACGAAGTGTGTGTTGAGTTCCGTCACTCAACACGCTTGTTTCGAAAAGTATGCAGAGGAAGATGTATTTTAACTCTTCTATATATCTTATATAAACATCGTAAAGCTTTAAACTGTTAAGTCCTTAAATAAACTTATTACTGTCTTGATTTAAAATGTAACATAATTAAAACCAGATTATCTTTAAAATATTGTATTGTAATGTTTAGTTGGTATATATTTATAACAAATCCAAGTAATGAAATAGTAAAAGAGGAAAACAAAATAAACGCAATTATTTTCATATTTCAGTCAGAACAAGTAATGAAACGTAAAAATATATTGGAATATGTCATTTGATATCATTTATTTGCTTCAATACTATAAAGAAAACTCTACGATATTTAAAAATTTGTTTTTTTTTATGCTAATAAGAACTAGAAATATACAAATTGAATTAATTTCTCAGAAGTGTAGATGCAATGAATTGAAAGTAAATGATCCAGTTTTGTGAAATAATAATTTAAAAAATCATATAGATTAGCAATAAGAAATAGATATAAACAGAATCAGTGCGTTTCTTTTCATACAAAAGCAATATATAAGTAGGGGAAATGTACAAAGGGAGGAAGTATATATGGGCACAAATCAATATATATTATATAATTTTATTATTAGAAAGTATTTAGTATTGAAATTAATGTTTAATTAATTAAATCAATAAAACCTATTTGTAATGTTAAGTTCTTTATGATATTAATTTTAAATATTGAACAGAAATGTCAGCTGTTAAATAAATAAAAGGACTGAATTATGTTTTTTGGAGCCCTTCTGTATAGAGAATAAACCAATTGTTACCACTATGGTATATTATTATGAAAAATAGACTCTGAACAACGAAACCCTGGCCTAGCGCCGACATGTACAAGTAGGAGTAGGAGTAGGAGTGAGGAAGGAATTGTCGATGGATATTATGATTTAACTTATAAATGGCGATTTTGAATTTTTTAAAAGATAAATTTATAAAATGAATTTTTATTCATCAATTTAAGTGTAGAAAAGCAGAGAAAGGAATCTTTTGACACTATGTTTTTTTAGAAGAAAACGTGAAGCCAATAACTAAAATCATAATAGTAATAGCTACAATATTCACGAGTATCTGTGTGTTCATTTTATATTCCAGGTTGTGTATCTTTAAAAATAACTTTTATATTTTACTTCAATATATTATTATATTATGTTCTTTCATTTTTTGAATCACGTTGTCTATTAGTTAATGTGAAAAATATATGTATGTATGTAAATAAAAATGAATATTTTATAACTAGAATGTATATGAATGTGAAGTGGAAAAATATAATAAATATCTGTATATACTGTATGTACAATCATATTTTTTGACATTTGTTTAATTTATTTCAAAATCGTATTTTCTCACAATTTATAACTATTCAAAATCCATTCAAACATATTTTTTTTCAACGTTATTCCTTTGTAAGTTTAGTTAAGTATGTATAACGTCTACTTTTAATTTTTTTTTATTATTGTTACAAAATAATATTTGTAATATATTATTAAGTAAAATTTGTACAAAAATAGGCTGAAATAAATAAAACGATTATTCGATAAAATTAACATTTTCATTAAAATGTTATATATTCACTTCACTTGTGAGTTTTCAACGTAATTAAAATTGAAACTGCATATATTGATAATCCTATATTTTGCTTTAATACTTATACTTAACTATTATATTGAAAATACGTGAATATCTTAAAACAATTGAAAAATTAATTTGACTATTAAATCATATAATATAGTTACTTCAATTTATTTAAATTTTAGAGCCAGTTTCACCAGTTCAGTCAATATTCTGATACAAAGCGTTTGTGACAAATTAGTTTTAGAGACAACACTTTATAGTCACATTTAATAAGCATTCAAGATCTTAAATAAGTTTGGAAATGTCGTTAATTTAAGTACTTGCGCAGTTTGAAACTTAGAGCCTATATTAGGGTTCTGTATTGAGGGAAAATCTGTAATATGTACTTTAAAATGTTATATGAAGTTAAACATGCTACATCATATTTTGTTGTTTTTAAATGACGATTTATATTTATTGGAATTCTACTTATATATTACCACTATAATGATTGCACAAAATAATTAATACTGGCAAAACTGTTAAATTACGAATAACAAGTACGCGAGGCAGAGAGAGCATAGAGCTGACACACACTGACGTTTTTACAGCTTTGTAACAATTCGCCCGTCAAATTTTGACTTTATTATTAACTGACTATTAATATAAATAAATAATGTGCGGTAGGTTTTATATGAAATTAAATTAATACACATTCGGTTTCCTCATTTAACTTACATGACTTATTAGCAAAATTAAACTCCAGTATTATTTCAAGCCTGTAAACGTGTACTAATGATTTATGAGGGAGTTAATTTAATAGTATGAAAAAAAAACGGTGAAAAATATTAATCGTAGTAGGCATAACCTATTTAATGAATATTACATTCATGAATAGTTGGTTTGATACGAAACTAAGCGTTCTTTAGGGGTAAAGAGGAGCACTAAAAAATTGAGTTACAGCTTGCTAGTACGTTATTCGTATCTCGTCTAATACGTTTCGCAGAGAAAGTTTAACAACTTTAACGTAAATAGAGTTTAAATTTAGTTTAAATATGGAAAAATCCTTTAAACGAGCGTGTCAATGACCGTTAAGTGTGTTCATAAATAAACATTAGCTTAGTTATTTTTGTGTGCATATATTTTCATTTTATAGTATAGAAAGAAACTCTAGGGATCAATCACTATAAAAACATATATTTACGGATTGATTACTTTACTTTGTGAAATTAGACTGCTAAATAAATTACATATTATAATTTAGTGACAGTGAGTTCCTATTCAACTCATCATTTTTAAACTAGGGAGCTTATCATAAATTATTTTAATCTCTCGATCTAAGTAGTATAAATTATGCAGCATTTAGCAATGTAAAGGTAGTGAAAGCTGAAAAATTAATTAATTAATTAATTATCCACTAATTCAATCAAGAAGCATATTTAAAATGGCGGTCTTAAGAAATGAAGTACATCTAAAGGCCATCCCTCACATTCACGCGCGCACACATACACACATACATATATACATACATATATACATACATAAACGCACATATACTGTTTTCCATACACTATGTTTAATACAATACGCGCATATAACATATTGTACAGATTGTAGTACATAAATGTTATTAGAGAGTGGAGACTCACGGATAGAACAGTGGTATAAGATACTGAACTTGTGTATTTATTTGTATTTTAGTGTTGGTAACAATAAATACTACATACAATATGCAAATAAACTTTTAATTATATATCTTCACATATGAGTAAAAATTTTTTCTGTTTATAGGTTTTAGTTATCGCTAAATTACCCATAAACGCCAGTCTTACTTCATTCCACTTTCTTAAACTTTTATAGATATAATGTCTGTGAGTAATAATTTAGTAATGGACATCTTGCAGTAGTGGAATAGAGTCTATGAACGTGACGGTTTTTGTTCTGCTTTTTTCTGCTAGAAATATTAATTAATTTTAATTTTTTCTTCGTTGAGAGGTAATCAATATGTGTATCCTGAAACTTAGAAGGAAAGTATAAAACAAAGTGTCTTTTGATATTATTCATCTCTGCCCTGTAAGTAAAAATTTTTATAAAAATATTTTAGTATTTGAAATATATAAAATTGTATTACTTGAAGACTAATAGGTTCGTTAGGTAATCCTGCACTGCCATTTTAAATTCTGTTAATTTAAAATTCCGTTTTCAAACATTTCTACTCTACCAATACCATTTCGCTAATTTATATATTTTCAGTGTCATCTAAATTTAGCATGAAAGCAATTTAACCTAAGTATATATGTACAATGGGCTAACGCTAAGAAATTGTATTTCTTCAAGGAGCTTATATAAATGGAATGTATTTTCAACTATTTTTATTTTGTTCTACATACAATTTTTACAATGAAAGAGTATAAGCTTGCCACCTTCAGTAATATTGTGTACGTTTGTGGTAAAGAAACTATCTATCTAAGCGAATGAACGGATAATGATACTGCACTACGAAGACAATAATTTGACTTTGGCTTATTTGGAAAATCACACAAACAATTCTTTTATCTCGCAATTAGAATTACGCGATGTCAGAATTAATTTTTTTAATTCATTGATCAAATCCACATTTATCGTAATACAAGTGTAAGTTTCCAAATTTTTCTATATATAATATTTTTAATACGTTCAAACATGAAAATAAAATTTTAGCTTACACAACAAAAGCGCTCATAGTTTTGAATTTATTTTAAATAAATTTATAAAGTTACTTAATTTTTTTACAGAAAGCCAAATGTTGTCTTAACTTCAGAACTTCAGTTTCCTTAGCTAATGTAAAACAGAATGAGAGGTCAATTTAATCCGAGGAAATCTAGTTAGCAAGTTTTTGAAGCGCAACTTTCACTTGAACTAGAGCTTTGTATTTTTTAAGTAAAATTTAAAATGAGAAAAGATTTTTAGACTTGCATTTTGTGAAAACGTTTGCTCTAAAATATTGTGAAGTAAGCAGAATTTAAAGATGCTTTCTCTTGATTATTAAAATAAACTCAATATTTACATGGATTCATCAGTCTTCAGTGCAATGATTCCTATTTGTAATCCAAGTATTCGTCTCTTTAAAATCTACTTAGCACTCTCTCATAATATTGCAGAATTTAAAAGAAAAATCTTTAATTGGCTATTTGAAGTGACAATATAAAACGTATAAGCGTAACACCAAACACAGTACTTGTTATAAGAAAACATTTGTTAAAGTGAATATATATTTATGATATAAAACCTCATATAGCTCATTGTTACAACTAAATACTGACTTACTACCCTTTTGTAATAAAAATGAGTCAATTTCCTTTCTTCATATCAATAAATCAGAAGTGAAGTAGCGACACGAATAAGAGCTTGATTTGAGATAGATTGCTGTAATCTATCAAGATTTACTTCGTTACATTACGGAAAGCACCTCACTTGTAAAATTTTGACAGAGAAAAATAGTGACAAATCACTCTGTTGTAATAGAAAACCCTTTCTTTAAAATAATTAGTGCTCCCTATATGATAAGTGCTGGTTCCTTCTTCAGAGAACTGAAAAATGTATTGCTCAAATTTAAAAGAAATATATTTTCATTAATAATATCTATAAATAAATTTCCATTTACGCCAAAAATGTTCAATTTTAAGAAATATCCGGTGTAACTGGTAGTATGTTAACGATATTATCACAATCAATTGACTTGTTTAAGAATGATCAAACATGAGATATATCTTGCATTTCATTTGCGTGGATTACAATATTTTCTATTTTTGTAATCCACGCAAATGGAATTGCAAAATATTTAATTTTCCATTTTCCAAATTATGACACTTTTTAAGTCTTTTAGTAATTAATACGCTTTTATTAGTTTCACTTGAAACTGAGTAACTCTCCTTTGACTGAGAGATCGTGGCTTATATACATAAATTGTTAGTATATCTGAATATCGTTTGAGACTCGATAGCCGAGCGGTCTGTGATGCGAGTTCGAAGTGACTTTTTGCAGTGACTTTAGATGCTGTGATCGTAGGTTCGAATCCCGTCCGTACAAGTAAAAGCAAAATATTTTATTTGCTATTCTATTTTTATTTGATTTTTATTTGTTTTGTAATAATTGTTTTATTTTAATTTTTACTTTATTCACCAGTAAAATAGTCAAGTATTTAATTTAATAAAAAGAAATGAAATAATAATAATATATGACATTGAACAAAAACGTAAAAAATAATAATAATAAAAATATAGTTTACAAAAAACTTTTGCAATTTTTTGTTTATGAAACTAAAAAGTAAACAATAATTCTTAAAACAAGTTAAAAGCAGTAATGATTGAAAAATACTAATATTATTGTGAGAAAGCGTGGGGCGCTTTGTGTCATATTTTTCTATTGAATTGGTCATTTTTTTTCCTTAGCCTTCATACGCAATCTCTATAAATATGCACAATATAGTTTCAGTTGCTTAATATACGAAAAATATGACACAAAGCGCCCCACGCTTTTTCACAATAATATTAGTATTTTTCGATCATTGCTGCTTTTAACTTGTTTTAAGAATTATTGTTTACTTTTTAGTTTCATAAACTTAAAAGCGTGTTTTCTAGTTTTTTGTAAACTATATTTATTATAAATATACTTTTACAGACATATTTAAATTTTAAACTTTCGAATGAATTGAATTATATATATACAAATATTTTTAAAACGCCTTTAAAATATAACGTAAGTTTTCATGTACCAATTGATTATACTTAACATATAAAATTATGCGGCGTTGAGTTCCGTCACTTAACTCACATTGACTCACGTACAGTACGGATAAATCGCTATAAGGTTTTGTGTCTATATCGTAATTACTATGACATTTCGTTTTCCTCTTTTATATAAAATAACAGCCTCACACTGTAAATAGCTACCATCGTTTTTCATTTCAGCCAATGCCCCATACGAGGGTCAAACTGAAAGTTCTTAGAAAATAAAAAACTAAGCATTCTAGCAAGTTATTAGTTTTATTATAACTTTTCAAAATAGCGTCAATTTACATCAATACATCGCTGCATTCGATGGAACCATTGAGAAAAGCACCTTGCCCACTCGGCCTTAGGGGTCTCTTCAACGGCGCTTTGAAACGCAGCCACTGCTTCTTCGGCGCGCATAAAATGTTTTCCTCGAAGTTTTTCTTTTATTTTCGGGAATAAATAAAAATCGCAGGGTGCGAGGTCGGGGCTATACGGCGGGTGACCCAGTAATTCCACGTCTAAGGTCGCCAAATAGTCGGTCGTTTGCCTGGCGGTGTGCCACGAGGTATTGTCGTGATGAAGGAGGATCCTGCTGCGAGGTCGTTTCTCTCGAACTTTTTCCAAGACAAGTGGCAAACAGTTGTTAGTGTACCACTCTGCATTAACCGTTTTCTGATCCTCTAAGACAACTGTCGCGTAATGACCTGTCTTTCCGAAGAACGAGGCCACCATCTTTTTTCCAACACTTAGACCTTTCTTCACTTTAGTTGGCAACTCTTCGGAAGGAAACACCCACTGAGCAGACTGTCTTTTGGCTTCCGGATCATAACAGTAAATCCAGCTTTCGTCACCCGTTAGTATGTCGAACACAGCATTTGAGTCACCTCCGTTAAATTTTTGGATCATTTCTCGGCACCAATCAACACGGCGGAGTTTTTGAGCCTCGGTCAAATTATGCGGTATCCAGCGGGCACAAAGCTTCCTGACCGCTAAATGTTTATGGAGGATTTTGTGCACTTGACTCATACCTATGCCTAGACTTGTCCGAATCTGCTGATAGGTCATTCTTTTGTCAGTCTCTATCATACGCCGCACAACACTGATATTATCTTCAGTCGTCGCTGTAGAAAGCCATCCCTCACGCAAATCAACCGTGACATTAGTTCGACCACGTTTGAATTCATTAAACCAGTTGTAAACTGTGGCACGAGATGGGGCTTCATCGTGAAAAGCCAATCGAAGTCTATCATAACTTTCTTGTTGACTTATATGACATCGAAAGTCATAAAAAATCATTGCACGAAAATTTTCTCGGCTTAAATTCATTCTGACGTGCACAGACAATTTTCAATTTGCCGCCAAATCGTAAAACAAATGACAAATGAATGAAATGTATACTCAATATTATTGGTAAAGAGTTCTATTTTCAAAATTTAAACTTATTTTTTTAATATAATGCTTTTAAGTTGCCATTTCTAAAAACTTTCAGTTTGACCCTCGTATGTAACAAACATCTGTATTAAGTAGCGGAACTTAACGCCGCACTTTGTCTTGTGACCAGACAATAAAATGTATAATAATAACGACTACAGTCACGTCACACAAATGCTGTGCTACTGAGCAGCTAGGCCCCGATTATTGTTTTAGAAATGTAAATTTATTTTAAAATAGAGACAAACACAAAAGGATAATGCTATATTACTTTGAGACAAGATCGTTAGTCTTTTGTTATCTATAATTTGAATACTTGTAACTTTCCAATGTCTTAATTGAATCAAACTCCTCCTGAATAAAGCGTGACAATAAAATTAGTTGTGATCAAAAGATTTCTGATAAACTAATATTTAGTGAAATGAAAAATTTATTTATTTATCGATATACGGATTTCCGGTGCTGCACATAACTTTAAATGCTAGGAAATATATAATCTCCTTTTTCCTCTTCTGTACGTTTCTGTGGAATTTCGGGAAATCTTCTTTTTTAATCCTCCTGATACTACTGAAGGGCCATGGAATATAAATTTGCGTGTGCGTCTGTCAGTCACTTGGCAACGGAATGTTTACGTACTTATAGACTGACACATATGTTCTTATAACATTAGTATGATATTATATGATTTAATGTAGTTATTTTTGTATATATTTTTATTAAGAATATTTTAAAAACTGGACTACTTTTAAAAATTTAAATAATAAGTAAATAATATTTTTTTATAACAAATAACCTCAACAAGATGATATTTTGAAGATGTTCTTATTAAAAAGCTGCAGTCAATTAGATAATACACGTGATCTAAATTAATTAAAGTGAATTGTATTAGGGAGGATGAAACGTTCCGACATATATTTCTTTCGTATACAATTATTTGTTCGATTATACTGAAGACCATACTAAAAGACCAATAAATTTATAATATTCTATAAAAGGTGTTAACGTAATGTGGGTTCTATTTGAAACTGAGATTTGTGTTCCTAAACTAAGTTGACTTTTCACTAGTTTTTGATTTTGTTATTTTCATCTTCTCATATTATATTTTATACCTTTTCTTTCTCCATATGAATGCCTTCTTTAGAAACTTTTCGTGTAACATTGCGGCTTACAAAGACGACCTACATACCATAACCATAACAATAATCTTATTTACCACGATCTCAATAAACGTTATTTATCGTTAGATTGCGGTTACAGAACTACTTTCAATAAGGCACAGTCAGTTTCAATCAAATTATTTACATTATAAATTACCTTATAATTATATAGTTAACAGCATGTTATATGTAAAGCTTTGTATGACATAAGTGGCACATGTAACGTTAAATTATGTGAAGTACACCTTTGTTGAGACCTAAGCAAATATAATTAACAGGATTTGTTGTTTTAACAAGAGAATTTAATGTGAAATTTCAACTTAATTATAATTTTAACTAAAAGAGAGTTATAGCCGTTCAGTTTGACTGTTTTCTCACAAATCAGTCGGGTAGATGAAACATAGAACTAAGACGCTCCTTTCTCCTTTTTGCCAGATTTTAAAATTACTAATTGATTTAAGTCAGCGCAACAAATTAACGAATGGGTTTGTCAAATCTAGAAAATGCATAGAAATTCATTTCCTCTCATAGGGATTGAAACAACAAACTGCGGTTTTTACCATTTCATATCAACTAACGCAGTTCACTTGAACTTCGTTCATTTTAAACAATTTTTTGGCATTACTTCAAACATCATCGCAGTTCTGGGATTATCTCAAATTTACTATATATTATTTACTTATATATTATATTGTACATAGGAAGACGATGTATATAAAAATATTTAAATGCTTATTATATATCAATTAATTTAACTAATAAATACTTAGTCTACGTGTTGTTCTGTATTGTCTTCTTTCCAATGAAAGTTCCATAAAACTCTGTACCGGAGATTATCCAGGATAAACAAGAAAACAGACAGACATACATTTTTATAGTCGGTTATTTGTATATTAGTATTGTGTTAATACATATTTATATATATTTAAAAAACAATTATTTTATACAAAATCAATGTTAAAAAAATTTAATTAGGACATAAACATATACACTAGTTCTATTACAATAGTATCTTAGATAAACATTATTGGATTAAAATGTGTAGATCCAATTATACGTTACAGCTAACAAAAGGTAAACATTGTATTTATCTGTAATTACAGAACGTTATTTATAAATAAATAAATAATAATGTATTAGCGTGTAATAGATTTTTTTTAACATTTTTGTCTCATTTTCTTATATATTTATTATACTGGACCGGCGATTTGGCTCCTTTTTACGGTTGTTACATCATCATCGTTCTTCTTCTTCTTCTTCTTCTTCTTCTCTTTACTAATGGCGTTTCGAGCGTGCCAGTTGAGCACAATTCACTTCGCCAATGTCACGTTGAATGGAGAACACACAAAGGAGAATGTACGGTAAAAAGAGAGATATCATTACACAGTTGGAGTATGCATGTTTAAAAGAGATCCAGTTTAAATCCTTCACCTATAACAAAATCACAGATATCTACAATATATACAGATAATAAATGGGGTTAGTAATAAACAATATATTTACATGGGTGTTAGCTTATACTCTAATATTGTTATATTTAATATATTTACACAAAAATTTACACAAAGGACTAAACACAAACATTAACAAACATTGAACATTAAGGGGGCGAGGGACTTTAAGAGGGAGGACATCATAAATGGGGCGAGCTAATTTGGGGCAAGAAAAAAGGATATGGGCAGGAGAACCGTCGTCTAGGCCACATTCACACAGTGAATGGTCCCTGACCCTGATCTTGGCCAGATGAATAGGTGTACATGCATGTCCAAGGCGTAAACGACAAATTGTTGAAATAACTTTCCGTTCTGCAAATTTTTGAGAGTAAAACCAAGGACGCTTTGGGATATCAGGTTGAAGAAATGCATAATATTTTCCTTTCTGAGATTTTGACGTATCCCAGTATTTAGACCAGGACTTATCCAAATGAGTTCTTGCAAGAGACAACAGATCATGAGCCGAATTAACAAAATGTTCCAAGGTACCACAATGGACAGCTAATTTAGCACAAGAGTCTGCAGATTCGTTCCCACTGATTCCAGAATGGCCTGGGATCCAAACCAGAGTAATATCCAAACCCTTGAGATGACATGAGTATAATTCTTCACGAATCCTTAAAACAATTGAAGATCTTAATTTACTTTGAAACGGGTTACCCTTTATAGCCATTAAGCAGCTTAGTGAGTCAGTAAAAATAACAGTTTGTTTAACGTTATGGGACTGTGAGAACAGGATTGCTTCTAATAAAGCAACAGCCTCACCTGTAAACACTGAGGACTCGGGGGGACATTTGAATTGTAAAATAATTTTGAATTTTGGAATCCAGCAAGCTGCACCAACACAGCCTTCTTTTGAAAGCTTTGAAGCATCCGTGTAGATGTGTAAGTAATTCAACCATTTTTCATTTACTGCCTCTAGAAATTTTGTGTTAGTGCCCGGATCACCCTTGGTCAAGCCAAGATCTGTGATGATATGTGGAAAATAAACCAATGCATTGTACGGTGTACAATACAAAGGATTAGATGGAAAACGTGACAGAGGATTTGGAAGATTAGTGAACTTAAGGAAGCTATTAAGCAGGTATGGCAAAGGCTTATTACGGGGTAATAGGCCAGCTAGCTCAGTTAGCTTAGACCACAGAGGATGGGACGAAAGCTGCAGCATTTTACCCACAAATCGGTCTGCAAGGAATTGTCTACGAATAGGCAAGGGGGGATCAACACATTCCACTTGAAGTGCGTTGGTAGGAGTAGACTTCATTGCTCCTAGGATAATGCGCAGGCATTTGTACTGAATACGATTAAGTTTTTCTGTGGCTACTTTGTTGAATGGGTCCAGAACAAATAAAGCATAGTCAATATGACTACGGATAAGAGCACCGTACAGAAGCTTTTGAGTATAAGGGTGTGCACCCCACCACACACCAGATACAGCTCTTAAAGCGTTAATGCCTTTTTCGCATTTTTTACTGAGATATTCAGCGTGCGCAATTCCGTTCAGTCGTTTATCGAGTACTATGCCAAGAAATTTCGCAGTATCCGTTATCTGAATAGGAGTACCATCATACATTATATGAAAATTTGGAGTACTCCTCTTTTTAGAGAATACCACAACTTGGCACTTTGCAATGGATAGTGCAAGGCCATGATTAAACAACCACTGATCAAGATAGTGCAAAGCAGAATTTAAGCGAAAAGTTATGTCCTGTACAGAATTTGAGCTGTAATAAAGGACGATGTCATCAGCATATTGAAGGATGTTACAAAAATTGTTAACAGCTAATTCGAGGTCATGTGTATAAATGTTATATAACAGAGGACTAAGAGCGGAACCCTGAGGAAGACCTTTCCAGACAAGTCTGGAAGGTACAGTAATAAGCGGGTGTTTAACAGATACCGTACGACCGGTTAGCAAATTACAAATGAAATGACTCATCCTCATCGGAATACTCAGCTGTTGCATTTTCTGCCTGAGCATCGGAAGATTGACATTATCATAAGCAGATGCAACATCTAGGAAAACACCTACCAAATACTCTCCTTTGGCAAAAGCTCGTCGAATGTCTGTAGTAAAAATACTGAGACTATCTACCGTACTAACCCCCTTTCTAAAGCCAAACTGAGAGGGAGCTAAGATATTTCTGCTTTCCATTATCCATTCTAATCGGTTTTTCAAAAGCCGTTCAGTAATTTTTGCTAATGTAGATGATAGCGCAATGGGTCTATAGGAATCCGGATCAGAAGGGCATTTTCCAGGCTTAAGGATAGGGATAACAAACTGAGATTTCCATGAACTAGGAATGTTGCCTGATTGAAATATAATATTAATCAAATTTAAAAAATAAAGTTTAGATTTTTCATTCAATTTTGTTATGAATGAATAAGGGACACCATCTTCGCCTGGACTAGTGTCTTTCAAATCCGTTAAGACGCTTTTGAGCTCTTCCAAAGAAAAGGGATCATCCATTTCCTCTGAAGACTCAATCGGCAACTCAAAGGACAAATCAGAGGGCGGAACGAAAGGAGGAGCCAATTTGTCAGCAAAATCGTTAAGCCATTTAGACGGATTATTGGAATTAGGACTAGGGATACTGCTAAGAGATCGGCGAAACCTCTTAACATTTGTCCACACAACAGAGGAAGGAGTGCGAGGATTAAGGGATTCACAGAAATTAACCCACCCAACTCTTTTCTTCTTCCAAATAAGTTTCCTGAAATTAGCATCGCTTCGTTTAAAATCAATATAATTTTCCATTGTCATACAGGCTGCGTATGACACCTCAGCAGATGTTCGCCGATTGACAGAATCAGAGCATTCCTGATCCCACCAGGGATTGGAAGGCAGCCGATTCTGAATGGAATGTTTTTTGGGGATATGTAAGTCAGCTGCAGATAAAATGACAGAGACAAACCGATCATAGCAAAGAATGACATTCTCATAATTAACAAAATCAGGAAGACTATCCAACATGCGATCCACAGAGTCAGCATACTCATTCCAGTTGGCTTTTTTTAAGTTAAATTTTAGAAGCGGGTAAGTATTAAGTGGGGTAGGAAGTCGATTATCAATCGACAAAAGAATTGGGAAATGATCACTACCATAGGTGGAAGGAAGTACGGACCATGATAGTAAGGAAGCAAGAGAAGGAGATGATAAGGAAAGGTCAATAGCAGTCCTAGGATTCTGATTCGGATTAACCCTACGGGTCGGTGAACCATCATTGAGGATGCAGAGATCAACATCATCAATCATATCCACCAACGAAGGAGAGAATCCATCACAGTAATAACACCCCCACAAAGTGTGATGGGTGTTAAAATCACCCAGGACCAGCACAGGAAGAGGAAGCGAAGAAATAATAGACTTTAGCTCAAGGAAAAGGGAAGAGGAAGGATGAGGAATATAAACAGAAAGAAAGGAGATATTAAAGGCTCTCACAGCAACAGCATTAATCTGTTGACTGTGAGAAGGGAGAGGGATACGGGAATAAGGAGAGGAGTGCCGGATAAGGATGGCACTACCTCCATACCCATCATTCCTGTCCTCCCTTAGACAGGAGAAACCTGACACCCTGAATCGGTCATCAGGCAACAGCCATGTCTCCGAGAGGGCAACAATAACAGGATTATATAGTGAAACAATATGAAGTAGTTCAGGCTTTTTAGGCCGAACACTTTTACTGTTCCACTGGAGGAAGGTCAGTGGAGCCATTATTAAGGATCTTGAATATCTTGAGTAGGTTTTGGGCAACGTTGGACGGTAAGGGAAGTTCATCGCAGGTTGAGATTATGCTTACAAGGGTTTCTGTAAGAGCAACTAACAGATCCTTGCGGGAATCAGTTGAATTATCAACACCCTGCCCGAGTGCACAACCATTGGGAAGGGAAGAGGAGCAATTACCAACTAGGGCTTGGTGAGCTTGTCTATCAAATCCCTTTGCTAAAGGAGCGCGGGGACGGGGAGATTGCAAAACAGTTTTGCGATAGGACTTGGTGAAAGGAGTGGTATTAGATTTCCTTTGATGGGGAATAACATTTGTGTATATAGGAGGGGAGAACAATTCCTTAGCAATATCTGCATAGGAACGTTGGACAGACGGGAAACGGGAGGCTGCTTCTATGTAGGAAATGCATTCCTGTGACATAACAACTTTTATTGACTGTTGCCTTGCAAACTCAGGACAATCCTTGTCAGTAGCAAAATGTTTACTACCACAATAGAGACAATTTGAGTTCTCTTTAGTTTTGTCACATGCATCACCCGTATGTGACTGGGAACACCTATAACATCTTGGCTGAGATCTACACTGAGATTTTACATGTCCAAAACGACAGCAATTAAGGCATTGGATTGTTGGGAATTTGTAGGGTTCAACAGGAAGAGAGGAATGATAGGAAAAGACCCTATCAGGCAACTCCTGACCACGGAAAGTAACTACAACCGACTGTGTCGGGATCCATGTAGTTACTCCCTCACTTACATTCTTTCTATTTAATCTCCTTGCTTTCAATACTAGTCCAGACCCAGAGGGAAATACCAAAGACTCAACTAGTTCATCCAGAGAAAAATCCACAGGAACATCCCTAATTATACCCATTCGAGTAATATTGAAAGTTGGAATAATCGCAACATATTTACATAATTTTAATACAGGATTATTTAAAAACAAATTCGCTGCAGTAGCAGAAGAGAACTGAACGCTGATCTTATTCCGACCAACATTCTTAACTCCATCATTAGTAATACCTGTAATCTTATTTCTGTGTAAGAACTGGCCGAATTTAATTGCTCTTATAGAGGTACCAGCTGCTGGGTCAGGTATTTCCCTCGACACGTACACAATGAAAGGGCCTTTATCGGAATCTATATAGGATTTCGGACTTTCAGTAAGGGACGGGTGAACATATAAATTTTGGATAGAAGGCGTCGCGGTATTGGGATCTATAATTGTCTTTTTTGCACAAATTACATTATTAGAGGATGAAGCTTCCCCTTGTCTTTTACGTGTTCCTGAAGACTCGGAATTATTACCACCAGGATCAGGGGGATCAGGTGGAGGGTCAGGATCCATAATGAAAAAAAGTAACCTAAACTTACTTAAACTAGTCTAACCTAAATAAAACAACACAAATACTCACTACAAACAACCACCTTGTTAGAATGGAACCTTTTATAACACAAAACAAATTCAACTATAGTAAAATAGAAAGAAAAAACACTATCCTAATAAAAACTCTCACTAACACGTGTGTCAACCAAAACAAACGTCAGCCGATTCCATCATCATCGTTGTCATAATTTTATTATTTTAAACCTGTAAAACCCTGTATTTATGTTAATAACCGAAAAGCTTATCTTCAAAAATATATAGAAAAGCAGAAGGGGCTAGTGTTAATTTATAGTTTATTTTAAATTATATCGAGCGTATTCCGATAGACATTCTACGTTATTGTAGTAAATGACATATCAGTGTTTCTGAGCAGTTCTTTTACAATATGGACCGTTGCCGTTGCCATTGCATGCAACAGCCAATTTCATCAACTAACACTACCCTCTTTTTACAATAGACTCCTAACTATTCATCTATATTTTTTTTATAGCTTCACGCTTTTATCCCGCATATAGCAGGGTAGGCAAAGGGAACTGCAGGAACCATATGAACCTAGTGTTAGGACACCCCGTTGCTTAGTCCCTGCTTTCTCAGTCCCTGCTTTCCGCCTTACTCGAGGCATTGCGTGTTGAGTGGCGGAACTCAACGCCGCGCTTTGCCTAGTTTCCAGAGCGAAGAAAATGGAAATAGGAAAATCCATCTTCTTCGAGTGGGAATCGAACCCTCAAACCGTCGCGTTTACAGATACTTACGCCTCTGCGCCACGACGGCACATCATCTATATGCACATCTATATATACTTCCAGTGAGTTTTTTCATTATTACTTCAACTATTGTGAAGCACGCATGCATATTTTAATACGTATTTATTACAGTTATATTATGTGTTCTTAATTGCGTTATTAGAGAGTAATTATAATTTATCATACAAAGAGCTGTAACTAATGAGGGCCGTCGCGGCGTAGAGGCATAGCGTCTACTTTTAAACGAGACGGGTTGTGGGTTCGATTCTTAATTCAAATTATATTTTGACAATAATAATGACTAAGGGAATTTCAGCAGTGTTTATTTATGATTTCATTGTTTTTGAGCTTAAAATCAATATACTTCATTAGTGGTTAGAAAATGTGCCAATTTAAAAATAAATTATCCATAAATATGTTGAAATTTGTAGAATTTTAACTTATTGCTATTAAAAAAATATTAATTATATAATGTAATTAAATGGAATGTACAGAAAAACTGTACTCAATCAAAATATTTTGACCTAAAATCGACCTTATTCGTTTTATCATTTTCTGTACATGGTTTTCTGATTGCTTTTCAAATATCATTAAGATACGGCACACATTTAAAAGCCGCCGCCTTGTTTATAATATGACTATATGACGAAATATAATTATGTCGCATTACAAGTTCCCGATACAATATTAAGTTACCTATTGGTACTTTACCTATATACCAAAATCGCTTGAATTTTTCAATAATGCCTATTTTAATGAACTATAAATTAAAATTTCTAATAAATAAAACATTAGACACACTACTATACGTTTGACAATATACAGTTCAGTATGGCGTCACATACACGTTGCTATGGCAACGCGTATGCCACGCGTCAATAAGTTATACTATGTTTCAGAAAAACACATTTAATATATAATTTCAACACATATAATTATGATAGAATTTAATTTTGTGTGCAAGTTGTTATGTATGCTAGATTTGTATTCACTCTCATTATATGTAAATTATAAGATTTTACCTACAATGTCTGTAGATAGATACAATGACTGACTTTATTGGGAAAGAAGTAAACAGATCAGTTTAATCAATGGTTTTATGACATATTAAAATTTAATAATAAAATAATGAACTAGTATAAATGAGAATAATTATGAATTTTATATCTTTTTATGTATTGAGTACGTTAACTTATTAATTGATGGAATATCACTAGTCAAAACAAAAGAAAAAATAAGGAAGAAAGAAAACGTTTCTTTATTAATGTCTTAAAGTAGTAAGTAAAGTTAATTACATAGCAAAAGTTCTAGAAGTTCGTTAGTATTGCCTCTTATTCTAGTATTACAATGACACCTTGTATTAGATGCGATACCTCAATTAATATACCGCTTATAGCATTACGTTACTTAAATAATTTTCCTTGTTCTTTAGTAATATTTTTTTATTAATTTATTTACATTTGAAATAAAATATTTTTTATCAAATAATCGTCTATTTATTATATTGGGACGGATTTTTCTAACTCAATTCAATAGAAACATTTTTAACTAAGCTTTTAGCTAAGGGATTACGACATTTTATTCAGTAGTGGTATTTAAGGCCGCATCATTTTTTTAATGTTATTCTATATAACTATTTTCTTAATTATAAATACTTGGTTCTTTGAGTCTACAGTTCCCTTTGCCTACCTTGCTATAGCTGGATACAGAGTAAGACACTCCGTTCTTCGCTTTCCTCCAAATTGCAGACACTGTGTTTTGTGATTGGTGGCAGAAATTACCTTCGTAATTTATGTTTCAGACTGAAATTATTTTATTGGACGTTTACAGTGTTACTCCACTTATATTGATCTAAGTCAGTCATATTGATCTAAATTTATAATAGTCAAAATATAGCTACTAATGCGTGCGTACACTAGTACGTACCTAATATGCTATTTATAAATAAGTGTACAGAATAAAGCGCTGCGTGATTTAGTAGTAGCAGGTTCGATACCCATTCTAAAACATTTAAAAGCGAACAATTGCAGTAAATTATATGTAAACAAATATTTACTTTCATAAATACAGTTTGGCGTCAGTGTTTTATCGCGCTTTAAACAATGTTTTATGTTTGAATGAGCCCATAGCTTTGTGATAAGTTCACGCTCGTCTCTTAGTCTGGTCTTGGCGGTGTAGCTGTCGCACTCATAGACGTAGTTTAATACTCAATTGACATTATAAAATTCATTTAAAGAATTATATTTATATAAAGCATGGACATGTGTAAGATGCCTTCTGTAGTCTTTCGTTAACTTCGATACGATTATTATTATAATTTTTGTTTTGTAACATTTAAATATTATTATTTCTAAATGATGTTTAAAACATCAAAGAAGCATTTCTAGATATGGATTAAACCAAATTATATCAGTCGTGTTAGAATTTCAGCGCTGGATAAGAAATGAAAATAAGTAATTTTTCTGAGACGGAATCAAACCCACGACCTTTTATCATTTTTATAAACGAACCATAAATAAGAAGTACAAACAATCTCGTAGTTCTTCTACCAATTTACAAAGTCATTCAGTCGTCTCCGTCTTAGAATACTAAAACAACTTTACGTAACATTGTTTGTTATTTTCCATTTCATTACACGTAACGTGTTTAACCATTTCACAGTGACACATGAGTTCAATCTTTAACGCTGCAACTTATGACTAAAGTTAAGGATTTCTTATTTACAATCTCCAGTTATATTTTTTTCATTTGCTCCCAACAATTCCAAGCAAGGGGTAGTTTGTTATATTAAAGAATGAAACGTTTAATCCATTTTAATATACAAGGTCATGGCGCAGTGGCACAGTATTTACGTCAGCGCGACAGTTTTGGGCTCACTTCTCAAACGACGTCAAAGCACTACGTTTAATTTCACCATTCAACATGTAATGAATTGAAAGTGGGGATAGAAATGTCTTAAATAACGCTATCTCTACATCTTCTGCTATATGAGGATTGTAGCGTAAAGCTATTTCTTTTCTTTTTAAAGCACAATTCTGAAAGATGAAGAGAACGGTGCTTTTAGTCCTCAATCTATATTTTTGACTCGGTTACAAGCAGAGAATTGTGTAATATTATACTAGGTTCTCTCTTTATACTTTGATATGTAGACCTATAGTCTCTGTGATAGTCTAGTTACGAGAACAAGCTCAATTGACTTTGATTTAGCTTTGTCCCTTATCCTTTGTTCTTTGTCCTTGTACCTTTATCCCTGGCTGGGTAGCCACAGTCTCTGCATAACTTTTCTGCCTCACTCACTGTCACCTCTTTATTCATACGTGTATAAAAAAGCATTCCTTGTGTTTTAGAAAGTAATTCCGAGGTATATAAATCCCTTATAGCAAGAAATTTAAAAGCTCTAAACTTACGATAATGTATTTACTTTAAACGTTCAGTGGCCTGAATCTAACATTTTGTTATAGTATTGTAAGAGGATTTCCAACAACTTGCCTGAAGCTGTGAAATTATTTCTTTCATTGTACTTTGAATCCCAGTTGTGAAAAACCTCCACGTTATTTTAGTATTATAATATACGTGGATTTTTTGAATCTTTTCATTTTTATGTGAAATATTGTTTAAATTTTATTATATAGTATTTTTATTATAATAGTATTTTTAGCAGTGCATGTGTAAGTTTCTTAATAACAATTTATTATTAAGGAATGGATTCTTCTTGAGGATCGTCATGGCGTAGAGGCGTAGCGTCTGCTTGTAAACGAGATGGTTAGAGGGTTCGATTCTTAATCGGGGATTTTTCCATTTCCATTTTCTTCGTTGTGGCAACTAGGAAAGTGCGGCGTTGACTCCCTCCATTTAATACAAATACCTCGAAAGAAGGCGGAAAGAAGCGAGTGAAGTGTCTTAACACTAGGTTAAATGTTTCTTGCAGTTCCCTCTTCCTACTCTGCTACATGCGGAAAAAGCATGAAGCTTATAAAAAGGAAAACCACAATCTGTATCAGTTTTTCTCTTAAATTTTTCATACTAAGGATGAAAACACTAAAGAATGGCATTCTATTTCTCAGAGAAAATTCATTTTTGCTAACTGGGAACCGAACTAACAATACTTGGCATCTACAGGCAGACGCTGCGCCTGTGTGCCTCGACGGTCCTTAACTTATTTTAGTAATCAAAGAAAACAAAAACACGTTTAAAGCCGCATTCCCTCAAACAGGAATCGAACACATAAAAACACATTAAGAATATCCATCAATAACCGTATTACCTAATAAATCACGGCTTCGATCGTTTTAAAGTATAAATATAAAATACTATCGCATAAATATAAATTTATCGCTGACGCTTATAGGATTTGGAAGCGATGTTGTAAAATCTAATGTTTGTAAGATTGGTGTTTTTTCTCATCTTTATCTTTTTGTTTTGTAAAAGAAAATTTGTTATATACATTTACTTCTTTCTAATTTGGCAAATAAATTACGATTCGTTTAATATTTAGAGTTTTAATTAACTCTACGTGCTTACTTAACTGGGCAAGCTGTAAATTAAAAAAGTACGACGTTAAATTTGTATTGGGTATAAAGATACGTAGTCTCTACAATATGGAAATGGCAGGCAAAGTTTATTAACTATTAATATAAATAGATTCACTAGATATTGAAGAATATAAGAAAACCTCCTAGTTTTCTTATATTTCACTAATAATAAACTCGCAACAATATTTTTCATAAGAAATATTCTACAAAATATCTTTACATATAAAACACGATGAAAAAAGGATATCTGAAGACTAAAAACATTAATATCCGTAAGTGTAAGAGTCTTTGAACCGATACGTTTACGAATGGTTTAGAAATAATGACTCGGCGTAAAGGGTATAGCCCTTTTATATTAAAAATGTACTGTCAATAATGTTTCGATTGCGAGCAGAGAAGGTTTCTTTATATATTAAGGAAAATATTTAAATACATTTATAAAACTAAATTACAATAAGTAAATTGACCCAAACGCTACGGTTCTAGCACACCTCTTTCGCCTCGGCCACTGTCATCAACCTCTTAATAAGAGCATTTAAGTAGTCTTTATGCTCATACTTGATCTTTCATTAACACCAATTACACAGTGTTTTCGTAGTCCATCCCTTTCTTCTTACTGGAATAATCGTTCATATATTTAAGTCACTTATTCACTCGGAGTACATTGCTTGATAATATAATATTATAAGTATAATATTGCAGTATAATATTGACGCTGTGAGAATATTTTTATACTTTTAGTGTTATTAGTCTATACTAAAATTATATTTATTTTGTAGCTCCGCGCTTTATTCCGCTTATAGCATATGCAAATGGTATGCAAAGGGTATATATATATATATATATATATATATATATATATATATATATATATATATATATATATATATATATATATATATATATATATATATATATATATATATATATATATATATATATATATATATATATATATATATATATATATATATATATATATATATATATATATATATATATATATATATATATATAAAAAGCTTCACGCTTTATCCCGCACATGGCAGGGTAGGCAGAGGGAACTGCAGGAACCATAAGAACCTAGTGTTAAGACACTCCGTTACTTAGTCCCTGCTTACTCCGTCCCCACTTTCCGCCGTTTTCGAGGCATTGCGTGTTGAGTGGCGGAACTCAACGCCGCGCTTTGCCTTATATGCCAGAGCGAAGAAAATGGAAATAGAAAAATCCATCTTCTCCGACTGGGGATCGAACCCAGTAACCGTCGCGTTACAGGCAGACGTTGCACCTCTGCGCCACAACGGTCTCGATAGATATATATATATATATATATATATATATATATATATATATATATATATATATATATATATATATATATATATATATATATATATATATATATATATATATATATATATATATATATATATATATATATATATATATATATAAGAGTATGTATCTGTATTTTCAAAGAATGGTACATATATATCTTCCATATGTTTTAAGTGTGAATCAAAATCGTTATTGTTTTTACTGATTTAACTTACAGGTAAAATCTTGTGTGTTGTTTTGTGTACTTTAAAATACTATAGACTTAGATATTTGATTTAATATAAATAATTAATAGTGACAAAAATTGCACTAGCTTCTAGGTAGACAATTTATTGATAATCTTAACGAAATCCATCAATAATCTTACAAAGGTTATGTATATTGATAATATTCCTTAAAACAAAACTTCAATCGACAGCTGCATATCTGCATTTAGCCCAAAATATATACCAACTCTATTAGATATGTAATATATTGTCAAATTAAAACTATAAATTATTATTTATAATCTATAACGGTACTTCCTGAAACCTGAATAGATCTTGGCATTGCTTCAAGTAGCTACAAAAAAATTGAAACGATATTAGGTGCACATTAAGTGATAGCATTTTGCTCGTTAATCCGCCCACAGTTTGTAAATCAATTTTCTATATTAGAGCTTCACAATGAGGATATCTTGGCGCAGTTATGAAGTGTTTGTACACAATAAAAATAAAAATAGAGTGTTTTAACATTCCGTTTTATCTGTCTGTTCTGCAGAGTATATAAAAGGAATAGAGTCATAATAAGAAAAATCGCAGCGTTGTGTTCCGCCACTTAACTCATACTGTCTCCAAAATTAGGCTTATTTATTTAATAAGTTAATCAAATTTCTGTAACACTGTAAATGTTTTTAATAAAAAATTGATTGATTGACTGCAATATGCGGGATAAAGCGTGAAGCTAAAAAAAAGGAACCTAATGTCACTTAATGTCAAAATGTCGCGTTGAATGATGACAACTTAACGCCGTGCTTTGTCTGTAAAAGCGGAAAAACAAAAACAATACTTACTTTTTTACATTAATTTGTATAATAATTCTTTATATAGATATTGAATCAACATAAATGCATTACATTTAAAATAAGTCGTTTCAAGTGTTTATATTAAATATTACCTGATTCTCTTTCCATATATGTCTACAGAAACGACCCTCTATCAAATACATTGAGATAATTGGCGAATTTATATATTTTCGATGTATAGCTGTAAGCCTTTTAACTGCATTTAACTTTCAATTATGAATTTGTACATTATTGTCAAAATTGCACGAGACCCCGTTTTTGGGCGTATTTCTGCGCCACTCAAAGTTCCATAATGCACGTATAACATAGTGGGGTAATGTACGCTGCTTGAATTGAACTGTAAGATCGGTTCACAAATATATTACTTTAGGCCCAAGCTTACTAAGCGTTCTGGCAAATTTATCAGTAAATAAAATTCTACCTAAAAACTACATATAACATACTTGCATGAATTCCCTCCGATAATGATGTAAAAAAAAATAATTTAAAACCTTTACAATCCATTAAAATTATTGTTTCTTAATTTTATAATAGTAATCGACAAATACATATTGTATATGTGTATGAATGAAAAATATATATCCACCTTGTTTGTGACGATAACTAACTCAATTTATACTCTAATAATATTTTTAGTAAAAAAAATATTGAACACAATGCAAAATTTAATTTGAGCGTAAATAAAATTTTATCGTATTCTTAGTACGTCATGTGTTTGGCTCGTTTCAATCTCCTTTGATTTAATGCGCCAGTGAGAAGAGTTCGTATGACGGAAGTTAAAGCCTTATTGAAATAATTTGAATTTAATGGAGGTCAGCATAAACTTTGATTTACATTCCTAACACGTATTTTAATCACGTGGTTTCTACTTGTTGTATTTTTATGCATTGGCAAAAATTCTTAAAGAATATCCATATAAAAATATTGAACGCAGAGGGATTTGAACCTGCAATATAAAGACCCAAACCCAATCCTATTATGTCTCTATGACTTGTTGTTTTTTGGTATTGTAGGTATTGAATAAACAAAATATATGCATGGTAAATCGAATCACCATTTTATTAGAAAAATAATCTTAAATCGTTATTAAATTTCAATTAGAAATATATACTCACACACACATATATACACACACACACACACACTCGTTTCCAAAGAATTTGTACATAAAATATAAATCTAAATGTACTTATTTTGACCTCGTGTTTAAAAACTTACGTAGGTTACTATTTACAACTATAATAAAATTCCAATAACATACACAGATACAGTTAAACGATAAACTTTTTTTTAAAATCAGCTAAAAATCTATTTATTTTTAACTTTTATATTTTATTGTATAACGTAATGTTTTTCATTTATTATATATATTCTCTTTTATGGTAATTAAAAAACTTCTATCACCAAAAGAATATTAGTAACAACATTTTTTCTATAAGAGATTATTAGGTTTACCTTACCCTCTTTATTATGATGAACGCCGATTACGTGTAGCTTATTTGCCTTGATACCACAGTTTTATGTCAGTTGTAGTACCAATCGATGATGGACTAATCAAATTACACCCACGCTTGGACATCGTAAAAATCTATTTAACATTATTTGTTCAGAGTACACCCAATTCTTTTGGACAAAAGGAAATGAATTCAGATAGAAGGTTATATGAAACAAAAAAATGTTTGTGTTTTACTAACGTGACTTAATGTAAAGACATCTTTATATCAGTAAATTTATTAACATTTTTCATCACAATTTTTTTATATACAATAGGTATTAATTAGATATGTATTCTAATTTTGGTACAATTAAATACCTACACTGCTTTTATCCGCCACACGACCCCTCCAGAACGAAAATATTTTTCAATTTGCTACTGACATGGAAACGAAATGAAAATGACCTTTATTCCAAAAACGATTTAATACCTGAACTGTCAGTATAACTCACTCTTATGGTAATCTTTCGCTTGATTAAATCGTCTAATACTGAATATTAAATTTCAACTTCATTAAAATGTTTATACGCGATATAGAAATTTTTATTTTTTTGCTTTTATAAGCTTTACTTTTTCTCCTGCTCATAGCAGAATAGTGTAGGCAGAGGAACTACAGAAAATCTAATTAAATCTATTCAATTAGCAAAATAATTACCCAATACATAATACCTACCTTATCTACTCGGTATGAATATGTGTTGATCTCGGTCTGTACGTACAGTCTGTATATAACAAGTAGTGTTCATATATAAAACGCTTATTTATATCTAAGATTCTCTTACACGAGAAAAAAATCAAAATTACAGCTTGTAATCTCATGATATTATTACATATTTAATTCAGACTTTTCTAAATGAATTCACCTGAACAATTTTCTGTTAAAACAAAGTATCGATTGCCAGTAAAGTGTTTTCACGAAGGCGTGAAACGTTCACTTCGTTTAATAAGACGACACGACGCGGCGATTCGAGTCTAGTTGTGGGCGTAATTTTGTTTGCAAAACTGGATTTTCGATCTTTCTCTTTTTACTTTATATTTATTGTATTACGAAGTACTTAATAAATTTGTTGCTTTGTTAGTATGTTTGAACTAAAGCTTTTTAAGTCACAGTAAGCTTTTTTCTTTTGGGTAATAATGATTTGTGTCGAATTGAATCTAGCGGACAGTTTAGACGGACTGTGAACGCGGTGGTTGTGGATTCCCATGTCAATAAAAGAACGAATGTAATTTTTTACATTGATAAAATTAAGGTGCGTTGTAAAGTTCATCCTATAGGGATAAAGCGTGAGCTAAAAATAATTCTTTTTAAGACCTGTGCCTTAGAAATTTTAAATACATTTTATGATATTCAATAACATTAATGACCCATCTCGAGAAGGACCGGCAAAAAATTCAACGGGCTTTCTATTAATTTTACGTTTGCTTAGTCATTTATGGATTTAATTTGTGATATTGATGTTTAAAGTAAACCGGTATAAGCATATATTAGATAAATTAAATATATAGAAAATTGTAACGAATTCTTGGATATGTTTGAATATTGTGCAATTATTTTTGATCTACTTGATTTACTAATTAGAAATTATTAATAAAAAAGATTATGATTATTAAATTAAAAAAATAATGTAAACCTAGAAATGTGACCGAATACTATCCAAGCGAGTTCAACGATAGCGTCTTCCTCAATACATTCTATCTTTACGAGTAATCCCAATGTCTGACCGGTGTCGACTGTACAAATGAAGCTAGCTCTGTTTTATTAGCTTTATTATATAGTGAACGCAATCCCGATTCACTGTAAAGTTTATGACTAAGCGAAAATGGTCCTTTCCGGAAAAACGTTTATTTATATTTGTAATATAGGTACTGCAAAACGAATTAAAATTATAAGTAGTAAATAAAAATGAATTCAAACGATGGTTAACTAACTAGTCATTCGAAATTACTATAAAATTACTAACATAAGTGTATAAGTGTAAGTAATAAACCTAGAAGTATAGTTACTATTAAGTATGCTTCGACCACCTTAAAAATATACAAGTTTTGTGTGAAAAAAACTATTGAAAATATTGTGTATCGTGTTAGAACTGTAAGCTTATATTCAATAGTGATGAAACCAAAAGCTCGTCATGGAATTGCATGCCAGAGTGTTTCTATGTGGATTTGTGGTTAACCTACTTTGTGGTGACTGTACGAGCTTTTTTGAGGTTTCCGTTACACTTTTATATTTGTCAGTTTATATTGTTTACTTGAATAATATATAAATATTATTTTACAATTTTTAAGCTTACTTTGATACAAGATCGTAAAGAGATGTAAATCATTGAAACTGCTTGTTTATTGGTTGTGCAAAGTCTTTTTAATTATCAGTTTGGGTACACTAAGCGTCCTCTATTCTGGGCATTTCATAAAAGGAAGAAATGTGAGCTTAGATAAACATAATTTAAATTTGATACGTACACTACTTCTCCAAACAGTCGTTTTATTTCGCATGGAGCTTTTGTCATTTCATACCTTTTATATGAAAAAGTTTTCAATTCAGTTACAATAGTATTTTTCCGTCGATATCTATCTATTGTTATTTGTAGAACATGCGAATGCTTCTTTTTATGCTATCATCGTTGTACAAAATGAAAGAGTATCGAAATCAAAGAGAGTTATTGTAGATGTTTTAGCAATGTTTGTATTTTTTACTCTAATTATATTTTATTATACATTATATTTCAGAGTTTAATTCTACTAGTAAGATTTTTTGTTAAAATTAATATACAATAGTAACTTCTGTGACTGCACTGATGAGTTCGATTCCAATCACATGAAATCAATTTTATTTTCAAGTGTAGTTACTCAAAGTGCAGCGTTGGGTTCTCTACCTCTCAATGAGAATGTTTAATCAATGAGATAAAAAATCTCAATGAAAATAAAAAAAAATTGTATGTGCGTTATTGCAATCGAGACAGCTTTAATTTCCAGAAGTGAAATTTATTAACATATTTATTCGTTGTTTCTACAAGTCAACCGCAGGAATTGTCTTTACGAACATTGCGTGATAAATGGCGGAACTCAACGCTGCAAAAAAGTGAAACTTTTTCGTTGTTACTGTAAGTGTGCCTTAAAATCTAACGCTACACTTTATAACTTTATGTAACAATATAGGTGTATATTTGATAACTGTAACTCAATGATATTGACTTTTTGAGCTTTTATTAAACACACAACACGTCTGCTCCGTATAGAGAATTAGAGCGCGCGATACTTCTTTAAAATTATGTTTGTAACATGAAGCTGTGAACGAAAGTACTCCACATTTTCAATCTATTTAAATCATAACTTTTATTTACACATTCAAAAACATTTGTACACAGTGTACTATTTTTATATTACGTAACTATGCTAATTTTTGATATTTTTGAAAAAAAAATATTTTAAAGGTTGAAATTTCATTTTATCAACTTAATGATTAATATAAGTATAAGTAATTAGAATACACAATGATTTATTTCACTAAAATAAAGTTTTGTCTCGTAAGTTTCCAGTTTCTATTGCACCATCAGTGGAATAAAGACAAACAATTATAAAATAAAAGTGATCCTAATCGCAACATTAGTTTGCCTTAATATTAAGAAAATTCAAACACATACTATATACTTTCATACACTTACATATATACATGCTGTATTTATATTTTTACAAATTTATACATAATATAATTTAGCCAATATCCGCAACATAAATCATTCATGAAATAACTCGTCTCACTCCATATTGCTTAGCCCAAAATCAAATCCTACTGTTTTTAATTTCCTAAACGTCTAAATTCAAGACATTGCTATGTAATGGGTAGAGTTAAACCCTAAGCTTTGTTTTTCCATAGCGGGAAATGAAATAATATTTTCTATTGAGTGAGTATCGAAGCCGCTAACATCGTGCTTAGATACAAGCAATACTCCGTCTCTATATCCAGGTATATACATAATAAGATAAAAGGTTTTATTACGTTTTACTAAGTCAAATTATTATTATCTCTATACGTGTAATAAAAGTGATAAAAATACGTAACAAGAGTTGTGTAAGCTTCAGTCGTATTTTATAACTCGCGTTGTGACGACGTGCTCGATGTCGCGGGAAAGTTTACGATAAGCTTTGTAAATTATTTATAAATATAATAATATAAATATATAATTCACAAGTGATTTGTAAATGAAGTGCTTATTTCTAGTGCTTTTTAAGGAGATTTTGTTTTGAACTGAGTGAAACATGTATGATGATAGCTTTCATGTATATATTTAATTATTTTATTTAATTTTTTTATCCGTTAAGGACTTTTGTGATAAGTAGGCGTTTGAAAATGTTTAAATTATGAAATGTTTTTCTTTAAATTTTTAGCTGAAATGTTTAATTTCTCATATTTAGAAGAATTAATTGAACATATAATTTTTATATAAAATTCAATATAATAAATTTTATATAAAAATTGTAAATTAAATATATAAAGAAAGCATATTTCA